>BLSH010414487.1:468672-501168 GCA_018402905.1 Glandirana rugosa | reverse complement strand
CACGGGGAGATTTACAGGCCAGTGGGTGGTTCAGGAAAATAGACGTATGGCAGTACATGCAATTGAAACATTTTATAGCAGGACTCCCACAACCAATTAGAACGGAGAAAGAACTTACGGCAATAGAGAAACTGTGCCAAACAAAAAATGGAAGGGGAGGAATTTCAAAGTTATATAAGATTTTGGGGAGAGTAGAAGAGGAGGAGAGACTCCCATACATGGACATGTGGGAAGATGAATTAGGATCAAGATGCTCTATCCAGCAATGGGAAACGATGTGGTCATTAGCACATGATACGGCAGTGGACAATGCGACTAGAGAGACAAATTATAAGTGCATTTCGAGATGGTATCTAACTCCCAACAAAACCGCTAAATATGTGAAAGGGGGAACAGACAAGTGCTGGCGGGGATGCAACAATAAAGGCACAATGGCACATATTTGGTGGGACTGTCCGATTATCAAAGAATATTGGGAGAAGATAAGGGACACAATCAACAAAGTGACAAAAGAAGGGGTGGAAGCAGACCCTTGGAGGTGTCTCTTCCATGGGGGGGCGGGCCCCGTAAAGCGGTACGTTGGGACTTTGGTGCCAACTCTCTTAAATGCAGCAAAAAGCTTGATCCCCAAAAATTGGAAAAAGACGGAAGCGCCATCATTGGAGCAATGGTGCAACAAAGTAGATGAAATGGCCTTCTTGGAATGTTTAAAATCAGAAGACGGAAAGAATGGAGGAAGGGGAGACAATAAATGGGCTGAGTGGGCTCAATTTAAAAAATCAAAAGAATACTTGGAGATTATGAAACCGAGGAACTGGAACTAGAAATTAGTAAATAGGGGGAGGGATTTGAGGAGAAGGAGGACCTGAGGGGGGAGGGGGGTGGGGTGACGCAAATAGAAACGAAAAGGGGAAGATAGAGTGAATTAAATAAAGTTGTATTTATAAGGGGATGCAATGACATTACAGATCAATTATGAATGAAACATATCCACGATGATGAGACTAATACGGAGAACAGCTTGATTAATATATAAGCTGAAAGAGATAAAAATCGAATCTCCGTCGGTAATCTGAAGTGGAAAAAAAAAAAAAAAATTAGTTTTGAAATTTCCTCCAGTTAGTTTGAGGTGATATCCCTGTGTTCTTAATTTTGGTTTCATATTGAGAAAACTGCCCATCTGAACTTTATTCACCCCCTTGATGTATTTAAAGGTTTCAATCATGTCTCCCCTTTCCCTTCTTTCCTCCAGACTGTACATATTACGTTCCTGAAGTCTCTACCATTTTTGATACCTGTCTCTGAACTTATTCTATCTTATCAATATCTTTCTGTAAGTGAGGGCTCCAGAACTTGACACAGTATTCTAAAGAAAGACAAAAAATTGCAGCACTCTCACCAAAGGATCCTCCTGCACATAATGAGTCCAAAGTAGAGTGCTCTGACTGTTGTGTTCTCCGAACCACACTTTAAGCAACAATTGAATTAGGAAATGTCTGCAGCTCCAAGTCCATTTTCTTGCATAGCTTTATTTTGTACATGGTAAAAGATACAAACAGCTGACATGTTTCGGCACTCAGCCTTGGACACAGCTGTGACCAAGGCTGAGTGCTGAAACGCGTCAGTTGTTTGTATCTTTTACCATGTACTAAATAAAGCTATGCAAGAAAATGGACTTGGAGCTGCCAGCTTTTGCTAATTCAATTATTCTGAATGAGGTCTCACTAAAGATCTATATAGAGGAATCATAACCTCCATCCTCCTGCTGGTGATCCCTCTAGAGATGCATCCTAGAATTCCATTCACATTTCCCACTGCCTGGCTACATTGCTCATTTTACAGTCATCTGAAATAAGTACCCCCTGCAGTGCTGACAAACACTGTACCCCCAATATTGTACTCTCTCAGGGGATTTTTTTCCCTAGGTGCATTATTTTACATTTAGAAACATTGAACTGCAGTTTCCACTGCTTTGACCAATCTTCCAGCAATGCCAAATCCATGTTACAGACACCTGCAGGGATATCAACCATATTACATATCTTGCCCAACAAACCTTTAGTTATATCACTTACATATATATTAAATAGAACAGGGCCCAGTACAGAGCCTTGTGGTACCCCACTAGTGACTGCTCTCTGTTCTGAATGAACCCCATTTACACTCTTGTATCTATCCTTTAGCCAACTGCATATCCACTGAACCACCCAAGGGTTAAGTCCCAGCTTGTACAACTTTTGTATCAGGTCATTATGGGGAACTGTATCAGATGCCTTGCTGAAATCAAGATATGCAATGTCCACAGCACCACCCTGGTCCAAAACATTAGTAATATAGTCAAAAATCTGATTCAATCAGATTAGTCTGTTCCAACACACATGATGCAGCCATGACCACTGTTGCCACCATCAGGAAACCTACCCTAAAAACAGCATGCAGCCTTTTTTGGAGTTCATGCATGTAGACATTAAATGGCTGTAAAGGGGATACAGGGGATCAGCAGCACAGAGATGCAACAAAGAATAGGAAGAAGAGTAAAAAAACAGTGTTTTAGTAAAAAGAAAAAACTGGCAAGTGTTACTGGCTGTACTGTAGCAATTCAGTTGAAGTCTGTATCTTTATTTCAATCTGTTTTCTTTTATACATTTGCTGATGTATCTCTCTCCACCCATATGTGAGGTCTCTGGGTGCCTATGCAACCATTTATCAAGCACCAACATTGTCATGTGGGAAGAAGAGGAATGAATCATACTCCTAGGGTACTTTTGTTTTTTGTGAAAGCAGGTAAACGGTGAGGTAGCAATACAAAAGGTGATTATCAGCCAAGTAAACCTGTTGTGTTGCTTTGGCAAAGCACAGGTTGACTTTAAATCAGAATTGTCTTCACATCAAGTAATTTAATTCTAATTTACTTTTAGATGAGCCTTTCTCAACCAGGTTTCCTGTAAAGTTTGCTAGAAGTTCCTGAAGCAGTAAGACATTGTGGACTGATCTCATGAGTGATGGTGCCCGCATAATTCCCAGGCTGAAATCACTCAACAAGGCCAGCAGCATGGGGCTAGTGAAGTCTCTCCTCTAATCTTTTAGTAACCACTCACACCAGTGATCTTTTTTTGGCTGTTTTTTTTTTTTAAGGGGAGAGGGAGTATTCTTCCCACAGGAAGAAGAGGGCTCTTTTCCTGCTGACCATATCAGTGCAGAGGGATCCTTCTCCTACTAACCTTCTTCCTCTAACTATTAATCCAACAGTGCAAGTCAACCGTTGGCTACCAATGTAATGCCTTATACACGGACTTTCGGCCCATGTGTACAGCTGTCTGTTTTAAAGACGTTGGTCCAATGACCAGCTTCTGTGGAACAGGCATGCTGGAAAACCACATCCCATCAGCACTAGCAGCCCCCCTGTCTGAACACAACGCCGATCTCTGTTTTTTTTTTTTTATTAAGCTGGCTGGGTTGAAGGAAATATCTTCCAGTGTGTGCCCAGCTTAAGGGGCCCCTGCTCCATCAACCACCAATGTAGAGGGGGTCCTTTTTCCACTAACCACCAATGTAAAGGAGTTTTTCATCCTCGCTCACGAATGTAAGGGTTCATTACTGACCACTAAGGATGGGCTCGGGCATATTCGCAAGTGCACATGCGCGAACCCGCCCAAGCCCATCCTTCCTGACCACCAATGTATAGGCCATACTACACTTTTACCTGACAGCTTTTCTTATTTTATAATATTACTTTCAATTGACAATGTCATACATACGATCATCTCTGGGTGTCAAATACTTTACGTTTGCCATGTTTTTATTTTTTTATTTATTGTATCTACAGCTTACGGAACGCATTACTGTACCATGTGCTGTAAATATAATGTACTTCTGGACCTGAAGGGTTCCTCCTTAGTAAAATGATTAAGAAAGGCAGTGTTTGACTGAGCAACCAACAGGGTCTTCATGTGAGAAAATTATTCACATCAGTGTATATATATTTATTTACATTTTTTTTTTACTATATTTATAAGTGCACTTATGTCTATACCTCAAGTGTTAAGTATTTTCCTGCAGGTTTTCTTAAAACTGATGGTTTATCGGACTAGTACAGCAACCACTGTACCTCCGGCCCACTCTAGATATGTCTATTGCAGGACTTGTAAACATGATACACATGGAAGCAGACTACATTTAACAAGGGGGCCCCCAGATCCCAACCCCCCCCCCCACCCATGTGAATGAGTATGGTGCACATAGTACCCCTACCCATTCACCAAAAAGTCTCAAAAAGTACACACAGTTTTTGACAAAACCTTTAATAAAAAAAAGGTGTTCCCCCCTGATGTAAATCCATCGTTAATCACACCACCAATCACGGTTGTGGGGATGAGGCCCTTATCCCCATCAACATTGGGACAAGGTGCTTTGGGGTGGGGGTGAGTCGAGTTAATGCCAAAAAGCTCAATTTTGGTCTCATCTGACCACAGCACTTTCTCCCAATCCTTCTCTGAATCATTTAGATGTTCATTAGCATGACTGTACATGTTCATAGAGGAAGAAAAATGCTGACCATGACCCTAAGAACACCATACCTACAGTCAAGCACGGAGGTGGAAATCTTATGCTTTGGGCTGTTTCTCTGCTAAAGGTACAGGCGAACTTTGCTGCATTGATAGGCCAATGAATGGGGCCATATATTGTAAAATCGTGCATGAGAACCTTCTTCCCGAAGAAGGGTCATGGATGGGCTTTCAGCATGACAATGACCCAAAACATAACGCCAAGGCAACAAAGGAGTGACTCAAGAAAAAGCACAGTAACGTCATGGAGTGGCCTAGCCAGTCTCCAGACCTTAATCCTATAGAAAATTTATGGAGGGAGCTGAAACTTCAATTTGCCAAGCGACAGCCAAGAAACTTTAGGAATTTAGCGGAGATCTTTAAAGAAGAGTGGACCAAAATCCCTCCTGAGATGTGTGCAAACCTGGTCATTAACTGCAAGAAACGTCTTACCTCTGTGCTTGCCAACAAGGGTTTCTCAACCAAGTACTAAGTCATGTTTTGCTTGGGGATCAAATACTTATTTTACTCACTCAACTGCAACTCAATTTATAACATTTGTATCATGTGTTTTTTTTCTGAATTTTTGATTTATATTCGGTCTCTATCATTTAAAATACAGCTATGATAAAAAAGTATAGACCCTTCATTTCTTTGTAAGTGGGCAAACTTACAAAATCTGCTGGGGATCAAATAATTATTTCCCCCACTGTATGGTAGGCACATGTCCAATGTCAGAGTGGAGTCATGGACACTATACACTGTCGAGTATTGGGATGCCTGCCTTCACACGCACATGAATTTTAATGGCATCCCAGTCTTAGGCTCGATTCACATTAGTGCATTTTGCTTTTGAGCGTTTTTTGAGTGCTTTTTGCTGTGCTTTCTGCGTTTTTTGCCGCGGTTTGCGTTTTTTTTCTTTTTTTTTGGGGGGGGGGGGGTTTGTTGCTAGGCAGATTTATAAACCGCAAATTGCGGCAAAATCACTGTAAAACACCTCAAAAACGCAGCACTTGCCCATTGAAGTCTATTACATGCAAAACGCTGCATTTTGTGGGGAAAAAAAGTCCCCGACCCTTTCCAAAAGCGCAGAGGCACAAAAATTCATTGATGTGAACGTGTTCCATTGGAACCCATGTTAAAAAAAATTCCTTGCATTTCTGCAAAATGCATTAAAAAACGCATCTGTGCAGGCCAATCAGGTTCCTCCACCCCAAACTTGATCATCCACACTAGATTGCCAAAAGTATTGGGCCACCCCTCCAAATTGTTTGGTGGAGGGGGAATTATGGTGTGGGGTAGTTTTTCAAGAGTTGGGCTCGGCCCCTTAGTTCCAGTGAAGGGAACTTTTAAGGCGTCATCATACTCAGAAATTTTGGACAATTTCATGCTCCCAACTTTGTGGGAACAGTTTGGGGATGGTCCTTTCCTGTTCCAACATGACTGTGCACCAGTGCACAAAGCAAGGTCCATAAAGACATGGATGAGCGAGTTTAAGGTGGAGGAACTTGACTGGCCTGCACAGAGTCCTCACCTCCAATAGAACACCTTTGGGATGCATTTGTGTGGAGATTGTGAGCCAGGCCTTCTCATCCAACATCAGTGCCGGACCTCACAAATGCGCTTCTAGAAGAATGGTCAAACAATACCATAGACACACTCCTGAATCTGGTGGACTGCCTTCCCAGAAGGGTTGAAGCTGTTATAGCTGCAAATGTTGGGCCAACTCAATATTGAACCTTACGGACTAAGATTGGGATGCCATTAAAGTTCATGTGTGTATAAAGGCAGGCATCCCAGTACTTTTGACAATATAGCGTAAGTCTCATGTCCAAGTGAAGTCATACAGGATATGATTAACATATTCTTCATGGACTTTTTTCTCTCCTTTTGTCTTTAAGAAGGATTTACATTAACCACTTAATGACCAGAAGGATTTACCCACTTCCAGGCCATTTTTTGCGATATGGCATTGCGTCGTTTTAACCGACAATTGCACGGGCATGCAACGCTGTACCCAAACAAATGTCCTTTTTTTCCCACAGATAGAGCTTTCTTTTGGTGGTATTTGGTCACCTCTGCTGTTTTTATTTTTTGCGCTATAAACAAAAAAAGACTGACAATTTTGAAAAAAATTATTTTTTTTACTTTTTGCTATTATATGTATCGAATAAAAAAATATTAAAAAACAAATGTATTCATCAGTTTAGGCCGATATATATTCTTCTACAAATTTTTGGTAAAAAAAAATCGCAATAGACGTATATTGATTATTTTGCGCAAAAGTTATTGCATCTACAAACTACGGGATAGATTTATGGACTTGTATTTATTTTTTACTGGTAATGGCGGCAATCTGCGATTTTTAGCGGTACTGTGGCATTGCGGTGGACTAATCTATCCCCAGGTGACACTTTTTGGGGACCAGTGACATTATTACATTGATCAGTGCTATAAAAATGCACTGATCAATGTATAAATTACACTGGCAGGGAAGGGGTTAACACTAAGGAGCGATCAAGGGGTTAACTGTGTTCCCTGGGTGTGTTCTAACTGTAGGGAGGATGGGTTGGCAGGGACATGACAGAGATTGCTTTTCCCGATGACTGGGAACAGAAGATTTCTGCCATGTCATCTGTCAGAATGAGGATCCACCTTATTTACATAGGGAGATCCCAGCGGGCACGCATCTCTCATGCACGGACCCCCGTACAGCTACGGCAATTCACACAGGAGAGCTGACCTGCCACCGTATAATGACGGTGGCTGGTCGGCAAGTGGTAACCATACTGATAAGTAACCAAACACAGTGTGTCAGCTTATATTTAAACTGGCTGCTCTGTATGCAGCTTCTGACAGGCTGCTCAAGGAGCCCCGTATCTCCGGAACCATAGATGATAGGAGCCACAAATTTTTATCAGTGATGGGGTAGCCTACCTACCAAATTTGGGGTCTCTGTGACCCCAGGTCGCCGAGCTATGACCCTCGAAGTTGATTGATTTTTTTTTTACAGATTACCTTTGTGAGGGGCCCTGAGGTTATCTAATATTGTATGCTATTACAGCAGGAGCAAATTGCATGACTGCTCTGGGCCAGCATGGATTAGTAAACTGTTGACGCAGATTTAAATGGATACTGGCAATTCACTATTGAAAAAAACGTTGGTGGGATAAACACTGCTATATTTACCATAAGACAGTAACTTACCAGTGCCATGGGCAGCAAAGTTATAGAAGGATTTTATATTGGCTCTACGGGTGCTTTACTCCAATCCCTCTTTCCACGTTCAGTTGTCCTCCTTTCTCTTTCATACCTTCTGGATGTCCTATGTCACCCTTTGTCTAGGACCCTTGGCTGCAGCCATCTGAGCCCATCCGGACATCTGGGGATTCTCAATGAAAGAGAGAAAGTACAAGTTGTCACTGTTTGCTGCTGATATTTTACTGACTTTGACACACCTACCTATTGCTCTACCAAAGTTACATGCCCTCTTGACTCAATTTGGCTCCGTTTCCAGAAACAAAATCAGTACCTTCAAGACGGAGGCTCTCCCCCTCCATATTCCCTCCAATGTTCTAGCCTCCTTACAGGAGTTGTATTCATATTGATGAAACATCTGGGTGTGCAAATCACAACCACATACTCTTCTTTATATCAGGCTAATTATGCTCCGCTGATTTGTAGTATTAACGACATGTTAAAGCGTTGGCAGAACTATCCTATTTCATGGCTGGGTAGGATAAATGTTTTGAAAATGTCAGTCCCGGTACCGATGTTTCAGCTAAAACTGCTTAGACGTTGGTTTCTAGAATTTATATGGAGTGGCGGGCTCACCGAATTGCTGGCTTGGTGGTCTTTGTCCCTAGGGATCGGGGAGGATTGGGAGCCCCAAGCATCCTCAAATATTACTATGCCTCCCACCTCCGGGCGGTGGCCACCTGGTCTTCTCAGACAACGCCAAACAGATGGTCGGAGATAGAGATGGGATCCATCTATCCGGCTCACCCATCCCCCCTTATCTGGCATCCCTCACTTCATCAAGATTCTAGATTATATGAGTTATGTTTGGCCCCAATGCTTTTCACATTGAAAGTATGGAGTTTGTGCTCTGCCAAGTTCTATCTCTCCTCGCCACTTCCTCCCTTATCGAATGCGCTTTTTAATCCCTATATTCCCAACAGCTTATCTCACAACTAGATGGAATCATCGGCTCAGGCTACATTGTTTCAGCTCCGTCATTTTGTCCACCCAGTCACATGCAGATTTCTCACTTTTAAGGATATTTAAGCGAAATATTACATACCAAAACATATGTTCTTCTCCTATTTACAGATAAAACGCTGTTTTTCTACCTACAATCCCCCCCCCCCCTGGACCCACATCAATTACATCATATCTCTTCCATTTACAAACTACTACACAAAGCTTCCCCTTTAAGGGATGATATGCATAACTACTTGAGTAAATGGTCCTCCATACTTCAACGCCCTATCCCCCTACGCTGCTGGACCATGGTATGGTCATCCTCAGCTGAGGTCTCCAAATGTGTGGCACAAAGAGAGACGGCTCTCAAAGTGTTGATGTTTTGGTACAGAACACCTGAAGTGATACATCAATACAATCCTTGACTTTCCTTTCTATGCTGGGGGTGTGGTAGAGCGAGGGGCACCCATTACCACATCTTCTGGCAATGTGAGCGTATAGTTCCCTTTTGGGAAATGGTAATGTCTCTCCAGTGGATGCTTTGAAGTACAGGTTCCATTGGATCTGATACATTGCTTACTAGGCCTTCCATTTCCTAACATTGGCAAACTCCCAAACAAATTAGCAGCCTATATCTTACTAGCAGCCAAGAGAACTATCCCGGTGCATTGGTTGACTCCCACACCCCCTTCCCAAAGCCAGCTCCTACACAGTATTTCAGAGATTCAGAGAATGGAGTACATGACAGCCTTAGTGGGTGATGCTGTTTCTTTGTTCAATATGATATGGGACCCCTGGGACCAATCTTGAGTATGGTTCTCCTTCCGTAGCTTGATTGCACCTTAAGCCTTGACAATATCATATGAGAAAGACCCCTTACCTCTTTGTTTTTTTCCATTTTAACGACCCAAAACATATTGCAAATGTTCATAGGCTTTGTGATATTACATTTTTTCCCCTTCCTCCAGTTCTGCTTTTACTGGTATGTGACCTGCTACTTGACTACCATTAATGATGTGTGTTCAGGATTTATATACATCTAGTTTTGCATCTTATTGTGTTAAATTACAGTTTATTCATTGTAACACAATTTATATATTTTATATTTTTCTGTATTTCTTATATCTTCAAAATCTTTCAATAAAAATACAATTTGTAAAAAGGTTTTAGAAGGAAGCCCCAAGCATCAAATGCACTCTTAAGCTCTGTTAACATCTTCTGGATATTTGTGGCTAATTCAGCAAGATAGCTCTAGGGATAAGGGGGTGATGAGAGCAGTCAGAAGGCTCTTTATAGTTCTGGAGACAAGAAGCCCATCTCTCCTTTCTCTAGCTTGATGGCTTGTACCTATGAAAGGTATTTCAAAATATGAAGCAGGCCTCATGCTACCACCAACAGCTCATTGCAGAAATGTTTCTTTACTAAGTAATCACATGACACAAGGTTTTCATTTTATGAAAAATCATCATCATTCAGGACTGTCCAGGGTAGGAACGTTCTAAATACTGACCCAGGCATAAGAAATGCAAGTGCCGCCATTTGCTTGATGGCTTTTGGTATTGGAATGTGGCAAGGGCAAGTTATTTCATACTAACATGGAATATATTTAAAAAAATGGGTGAAGGTGCAATAATTTGGGACTGTCAGTAGAGATAAAAATATGCTGTAGTAAATAACGATTAGTGTAAAGTTGTATGGCCGCACACATTTGTAGGGATATTGTGCAATCCATGAAAAAGTATCGAAAATATGAAGGAGGTACAGGTGCACTCAGCAGGACTTAGAGCAGGAGGAATTTTCCAACATAGGCTAATAAATGCCAAAATATTGATGGGGCGCAGTCCACCTTTTTCAAGTAAATAACTAATACGCGCTGTTGTTATCACAAAACTGCAGTTCAAACATTGTCTTTTTTGCCTTAGGACATACTAATGATTACCTCTGTTAATGACTGATTTGGTTTGCAGTTTCTGACTTTTATAACCATACTGTAGTTTTGCAGCAACGGCATGTGTGGCACGAGAAATGAATGGCAAATAAAATCTCATAAATGAGGTTTATAGAAAGCATTATATTGACTGTACATTTCACACTGAGCTGAAAGTAAACAGTCATATAATAGGAAAACAATATATTTATTAAAATAATAAAATCACATATTTTTATATAAAGTCATTTCTTATATATATTTTCCTTTTTTTGTGCCAGGAAACAAACACTGTTCTTTCATTTTAATACAGATATTGAAAAAAAAAACAAATTGTTCACTTTTAAAAACCCCTGTAAGTAATTTAAGTGGTCAAAGGCTAAAAAAATGCATTTTTTGTTGTGTGGTGTCTTGGGTTTTACGTGCATTACGTGCGTTACTTAAATAGAACATATTAGAGAGTTCTCATACTTACGCGCATAAATGTGTCAAATAGTCTTATTTTCATGTATGTTACCATGAGTGGCAATCTTTTTCAATTTACACTCTCCTGAAATCTGTATACAACATTTAGGATATTTCCAGCTCTTAATGCTGTATTAAGAAAAAGTTTTTTTTTTCTTTAATCGTTAAATGGGTACAACTCGTACTTCTTTCTTGATAGTTTACACCTCTGTCTTTAAATTACTTTTTTAAACCATGCCACAACTTTTAAGATTATCATTTAACTGTAAACCTGATCTCTAATCTCCAATACGTGCTTAAGATTTCAATCTAGCTTTGCTAACATAGGGTCATTAGGGAGAACTTTTTATTTCCTAATTTTGTCATAAAATTGCACCCTGCAAAACCTAAAATAAACATGATTTTAACAAAGAATTGCAACTTAATCAAACTCAAAGTAAATCTGTCACAAACCATGGCAATTCAAACTGAACATATGATTTAGGCTTTGTGCACACTAGGCTTTTTTACAACTGCTGTTTTGGGTGTCAGACTTTTTTTTTCTGTCTCAAAACTCCCCTGCATGTTATCCTATGTGTTCATGCGCACACAGGCTCCTATCAGCTTTTTTGGCAGGGGAGTTTAGTGGCAGAAAATAAAAGCAGAGGTCGCCAGAGTCCTTAACCAGGGATTAGCTGGTTGTTAACTAGTTGCCGACCAGCCGCCGCAGTTGTACTGCGGCAGGTTGGCTCGGCTGCGCAGACCGCCGTTATTGTACGTCGGTCAGTCGCGCGCGCACTCCCGCCGCCCCTGCAATGATCGTTTTTGTTCCATAACCGATCAGTCTCCAGGCCCAAACCAATGATTTCTGGTCTGGACCTGGTGATCGGTTCTGGCGAATGAAGAGCCGCCTCTGCTGTGTTATGTAAACACAGGCAGAGGAAGTGTTGTCATCTCCCCTTGTGGAGCCCTTTTCGGTTCAGGTTCGAGAGGAGATGACATCTTACCGTGAGTACACAACACTACACTGACACCAGGACACGTTAGGCACACAATTAACCCCTTGATCGCCCCCTCAGTTAACACCTTCACTCCTGTCACTGTGTCACTTTTTGTGTCAGATTTTTACCCCCCTTAACCCCCCTAATAAAGGTTTTAACTCCTTGATCGCCCCATCACCAGTGATCACTATATTAGTGTCACGGGTGATGCTAGTTAGGTTAGTTTTTTATTTTGTCAAGGTACCTGCTGTACATACGTAATAATGGTTTTAACACCCATGATCACCCGGGGGTGACATCAGTTAGGTTTTATGGTCAGCGTCAATCCCAGGCAGGGTCAGATTAGTGCAGGTATGCTAACACGCACACACACTAGACAGGTCCTTTACTAGTATAGTATCTGAATGGATGAATATCTGTGATCTGATCAGATCTATACTAGCTTCCCCAGTGTCAGTGGGATCAGCCCAGATACCTGCTAGCACCTGCATTTAGCCCCTCCGCTCAGTCCAACCCACCCAAGTGCACTATCAAATAGATCACTGACACTTACAAAACGCAACACACATAACTGCAGTGTTCACAGAGTCATGCCTGATCCCTGCAAGCACTAACCGTTATTTTGGTAGTGATTGAAGAGGGCTCTGACAACCAGGTGCTCTCTTTTGCCTGTGAGTCACATTAGTGTACCGATAAATTTAGAGGCAAAAATGTCCAAACTGACGTACACTAGTGAAGAGGCCTACACGTTGCTGAGCATGACAGATGCGAGCAATGGGGAAACTCCACTGTCACATTCATGCTCTGTATACAAACCAGTAGACAGCAGCTGCACCCTGACAGATAGCTCTGATGATGGAGTAGAGGTCTCTACTAAGGTCAGGCATACCCAATCCCATTCTGCTGTTGTTGAGGTGCATGAACCGCAGGGCTCTCGTATGGAGCAGAGAGCCAGTACTAGTGCTGCTCATCCTTCTGGTGAACTGGCAAGCACCAGCGGCCTACTACACCCTGGTCGTAGTCAAACCAGCACTGCAGGAACACTTGGTGATGTGGTGAGTCCCATAAGTGCAGTTCAAGCTGGTGCGGTGGCCAGCACAAGTAGTGTTCCGCAGCCACCGAGAAGACAAAGACAGGCACCCAGAGCCCATAGTTAGTGCCCTCCCCGCTGCATATGCTAACTCTGATTGGCAACCCACCACTTCTGCAGCGCCCGTACTTCCCCCATTCACTGGCCAACCCAGCATTCAGGTGGAAACAGTTGATTTTACGTCACTTGATTTTTATACGCTGTTTTTCACAGAAGATCTCTATAGATCTATTGTGGACCAAAGCAATTTGTATGCTGGTCAGTTCATCACCGCTAATCCCCATTTGTCACTTGTCAGAGACTGGAAACCTATTACAGTTCCAGAATTTAAGATCTTTCTGGGCCTTTCCCTCCTCATGGGCATATGTAAAAAATCGGAGTTGCGGTCATATTGGTGCACTGACCCAATTCACCATATGCCCTTGTTCTCTGCTTCCATGACCAGGGCGCAATACAAGCAGATCTTGCGGTTCATGCATTTTAATGACAATGAACTCTGTCGTCCTCGGGGTGACCCTGAATTTGATCGGCTCCACAAAATTCGGCCCCACGTAAACCACTTCAACCAACAATTCGTAGCCTTGTTTATTCCCGATCAAGTTGTCTGGATAGACGAGTCCCTGATTAAATTTTCTGGCCGTCTTCCTTTCAAACAGTACCTCCCTAGCAAGCGTGCCAGATACGGGGTCAAGATGTATAAGCTCTGTGACAGGACCACAGGCTATACATATAGTTTTATGGTTTACGAGAGTAAAGATAGTCTCATGAAGCCCCCCAACTGCCCAGACTACATAGGGAGTGCTGGCAAGATTGTTTGGAACTTGGTGTCACCCTTATTCGGAAAGGGATACCACTTGTACTTGGGCAATTATTACTTCAGCGTGACACTTTTTAGACGTCTTTTTGATCAAGGAATTGGTACATGTGGCACCATGCGATCTAATCGCCGGGGCTTCCCCCAACGACTTGTAGAGTCCCGACTTAGACGGGGGAGAGAGATTGCTTGAGATGTAATAATTTGCTCGCAGTGAAGTGGAGAGATACACTGAATGTTTTCATTCTGTCCTCCCTTCGCGCAGACACGGCAGTCCAAATTCCAACAGCGATTGGTGTTATTGAGAAGCCCCTCTGTGTCCACGAATACAACCTTAATATTGGAGGGGTGGACTTTAACGACCAGTTATTGGTGCCGTACTTAATTGCCCGTAAGGCCAGACGCTGGTATAAAAAAGTGTCTGTATATTTATTCCAAATGGCTCTGTTGAACGCTTATGTGCTATGTGACTGGATCCTTCCCTAAATTCCAGGAAGAGATTGTCACAGCCCTTCTGTTGCCAGACGGTGCTGTTCCCCAACTTCCCAATGCAAATGCAGTGAGGTGGTTGTATGAGAGGCACTTCCCAGGAATCCTCCGTGGTACCTCTACCCAACGTCATCCAAAAGAATATGTCGTGTCTGCAGACGACCAGGCGTGACACCCGTTATTATTGTCTTTCCTGTCCTGACCAGCTTGGTCTCTGCATTGGTGACTGTTGCAAACGCTACCACAAACTGGTGGAGTGTTAGCATAGGGTACAGCACTACACAGCATAGGGCACACTTTCATAGGGTCTCCAAAAATGCCACTGCATTTTGAGAGGCCTGAACCTGGAACCATTACAGTTACGGTTTACAGTTCCAAAAAATGTGTACAAAAAAAAAATGAAAACAACAAAAAAAATATATAAAATAAAAAAGCCAAAAATAGTTGTCATTTTCTTGTACGCAAGCAAAAGTGAACGCAAGCATCGGTCTCGTGTCGTATGTAAAACATGCCATGGGTATATGTGGAATTACACCCCGAAATACATTCTGCAGCTTCTCCTGAGTACGGAGATACCACATGTGTGGGGACTTTTTGGGAGCCTAGCCACGTACAGGACCCCGAAAACCAATCACCACCTTCAGGATTTCTAAGGGCGTAAAATGGTGATTTCACTTCCTCACTACCTATCACAGTTTCAGAGGCCTAAAATGTCAAGATAGCACAACCTTCCCCCCCAAATGACTGGAAAGTAGACATCCCAAGCTGTTTCCTGAGAGGTTTGTTGAGTCCATGGAATATTTTATATTTTGTCACAAGTTTCGGGAAAATTGACACTTTTTTTACGCAAAGTTGTCACTAAATAATATATTGCTCACACATGGCATGGGTATATGTGAAATTACACCCCAAAATACATTCTGCTGCTTCTCCTGAGTACGGGAATACCACAGGTGTGAGACTTTTTGGGAGGCTAGCCACATACAGAACTCTTAAAACCAATCACTGCCTGCAGGCTTTCTAAGGGTGTAAAATGGTGATTTTACTCCTCACTACCTATCACCGTTTTGGAGGCCCTGAAATGTCAAGATAGCACAAGCCCCCCCAATGACCCCATTTTGGAAAGTAGACACCCCAAAGTATTTGCTATGAGGCATGGTGAGCAGCTCTCATTTGGAAAATGAAAAAAGAAAAACTTTTTTTTTTTTTTTAATTTTCAAAACTTTGTGACAAAAAATGAGATCTGCAAAATACTCAACATGCCTCTCAGCACATGTGGTATCCCCATACTCAGGAGAAGCAGCAGAATGTATTTTGGGGTGTACCCATGGCATGTGTGAGCAATATATAATTTCAGTGACAACTATTTATCAATCACTTGTGACAAAAAATAAAATATTCAGTGGGCTCAACATGCCTCTCAGCAAATTCTTTGGGGTGTCTACTTAACAAAATGGGGTCATTTGGGGGGGGGGGGGTTCAGCCCTTCCATTATAGCACCTCAGGATATGAGATAAGCAGTCATAAACTAAAAGCTGCATAAATTCCAGAAAATGTACCCTAGTTTGTAGACGCTATAACTTTTGCGCAAACCAATAAATATATGCTTATTGACTTTTTTTTTTACCCGAGACGTGGCTGAATGCATTATGACTGAGATTGAGTTTATTGTATTTTTTTAATAACAAAAGGTAGAAAATATCATCATATCAAAATTTTCGGTCTTTTTTCATTCAAAAAATAAAAAATGCAGAGGTGATCAAATACCACCAAAAGAAAGCTCTATTTGTGTAAAAAAAAAGGACGCACATTTTGTTTGGGTACTGCATTGCATGACCAATTACCAGTTAAAGCGGCGCAGTGCCAAATTGTAAAAAGTGCTCTGTTCATTAAGGGGGTAAATCCTTCCGGGGCTGAAGTGGTTAAGGAAGCCAACCACCGCGTCCTTAATAACAGATGCGTAGATCCATCGTCAGTCACGACACCTGCCACCAGTGACCCGAAAAAAAGGAGAAACTCTGGTCTTAACAAAGGCTCCCGCCAATTGACAGTTTTTAATTAAGGGGCAGGGTCATCCAGTTACATTACTGGGTGGCACTGCCCCCTTATGACATCACTGACCAAGGGCATGCTGGGTAGTTGATGTCCCCGATGTAGATCCATCATCAATCAAAATGCCTGCCATCACCACTGATTTGGAAAAATAAAAAAAAACTCTGGTCCCCGACGAAGGCTCTCGCTGTCTGCCAGCTCCACTGTTTGACAGCTCTTAATAATGGTGCGGGCCATCCGGTTATGTCACTAGGTGGCATCTTCCCCTTGTGACATCACTGACCAAGGGCATGCTGGGTCGGTGATGTCACAAGGGGGTGGTGCCACCCGGTGATGTAGCCAGGTGGCCCTACCCCTTAATTAACAGCTGTCATACGAGGGGGGCCTTGGTCAAGACCAGAGGGTTTTTTTTCTACATATTTTTTCTATGTATATGTAGTGCCCCCATAGTATAGGTGCGTTTTTATAGCAGGGCTTGCTAGGTGAAGTAAAATGTAGTCAGGCCTGAGTGTAAGGGCAGACCTGAATGTTTTGATCTTGCACGGAAGGAGTGGCTCAGGGAGGATTAAGTGGACTTGACAGATGAGGTCACCAGAACCTCCCACTCCTTTCTAGAAACCCGGGGAAGGTTTCTGGTCAGAGAGCTGGGAGATAGATGGAGCCATCTGGAGTGTTCTAGGGAGCCCTGACCAATCCCCAAGCAGGATTGGCAGGTGGCAGACCTCCTTAAATACTCTGATTCAGCCCGATCTGGGAGAGAAGTGTCGAGTGGAACTCTGGAGATGTAGCAGAGGTGCTGTGGAGGCCCCTACCCGGGAGGTCACCCCAGTCTGGGGAGGGTGAACTTGGGGCCTGGAGGTTCGGGTGCAGCCAGGAGTGGTGGTGATTCCTGGAGTTGCACAGGGAACAGGAGAGCAGTGGAGGTGCTACACAGTGAGAGAGACTTTAAAGTGATCCACCGGTTTGGTGAGTGACTGTCCCTGGGAACTGCAAGAGAAAGTGCTGGAACAGGCTGGGAGAGGAATAGTGGACAGTCTGTGGGAGCCAGTTCAGGGAAAGGAGAGTCACTGAGGAAAAGCAGGTCAGTGGGACCTGGAAGAGTGATGGGCGGGGAGTTGTAGTCCATCAAAGGCCCGGCTAGCACTCAAGTATTTTTGCTACACATTCAGGGGCTCGTGAGAGAGTAGGCCTCGCCATGTGCTAGCTGCTGTGAAGAGAAAGGAATTGAGAAGCTTGATAAATTTCCCTTTAAGCTGGAAACAAAGTTCAGTGCTGGAGAGAAGTAATGGAGTGATGATTTACTAATTTCAGTGCTAGAGAGAGAATTGTAGGAGAAACAGTCAGCAAGTTGAGAGCTGGAGAGTTGTGAGGTGTAACAGTCTGCAGAGAGACGGCCTGCAGTGAAGTGTGCATATACAGGAGTGTATATGGGCTTTGTGTATTATAATTCTTTGGGCATCCCACAGTCACCCCTTATCCCCATCCAAGTTACTTCCCCTAAATAAAACGAGAAAAATAAGAGCCGGCCTGGTCAGTGTCTCCGGATGTGTGAAATATGGTGTGATTGAGGGCAGCTATAAGGTGAATCACTACTACCAACCACTCTCAAGGGAGTACATGGCTACATATATGTACCCCATAATCATTCACATAGGGGGAGTCCAACATCTGGGGGCCCCCTTGATTCTGGGGGTTTTGAGATTCCAATAAGCCCCCCGCCCACAGACCCCCTCAACCGGCCAGGGTTGTGGGGAAAGAGGCCCTTGTCTCCATCAACATGGGAACAAGGTTCTTTGGGGGGCAGAGTCCCCTGCCCCAGAGCAGCCCCCATGTTAAGGGCATGTGGCCTGTTATGGTTCAGGGGTGGGAGCTCGCTCCCCACCCCTCCTTTCCTGACCTGCCAGCTGTATGCTCGGATAAGGGTCTGGTATAGATTTTGGGGGATCCCACACCATTTTTCTTATTTTTTTTATTGCCTACAATTTATTTTTTACATTCAGCTGTCAGCGTGGAACCCCACAGACAGCTGATGACTCATCCGTTGTCAAGCAGCTGGCTTCATGGCCCACTCCTTAACCAGCTATTCATTGGTTTTTAACCACTTCCATACTGGGCCATAGTGAAATGACTCCGGCAGGAACATCTCCTCCTCTGGGTGGACGTCATATGACGCGCACCCATTCTCGCCGCTCCTGCGGGCCCCCGGGGGCCCACAGCTACCAGGGATTAGGCGTGTCCCTCGGGACACAGCCCATCCCCGATCAGTGTAAAGAGACAATAAAAATTACTTTTTACCACGTGACTGTGTTCAATCACAACCGATCACATGCACTGTCCCTGTGCGCTGAGCGGTTATCGGAGATGAGGCATGTCACACTGACACAGCCCATTGCGGTAAAGAGACTATTTAATTGGCTCTTTACCACGTGATCGGCTGTGTCCAATCACAGCTGGTCACAGGTTTAGTTGCGGTAACGAGTTGTGACCGGGTTCTCCTCTTCACACACCAATCGTGTGAGGAGGCGATTGCAGTAACAGCTAGTTACAGCTTACAGTGCACATCAACACACACTGATTGCCCCCTGTAATAAAGAGTACCTGTCACCGGCCCATCAGAGTACCTGTCACCAGCCCATCAGAGTACCTGTCACCAACCCATCAGACTACCCGTCACCAGCCCATCAGAGTACCCGTCACAAGCCCACCAGAGAACCCGAGTACCTGTCACCAGCCCATCAGAGTACCCGAGTACCTGTCACCAGACCATCAGAGTACCCAAGTACCTATCTGCAGCCCATGTTTCATAGAATATACGTTGGGGTTTTTGCTTTCCAAAATGGTGTCATTTTGTGGGTAATTCCACTATCCTGGTGCTCCCGGACCTTCAAAAGTGTGATAGGTAGGAATGAAATTAGATGTTTAATTTATGCTCCTAGAACGCTTGACGGTGCTCCCTGCATGTTGGGCCTCTGTATGTGGTCAGGCTGTGTAAAAGTCTCACACGTGATATCTCCATACTCGGGACGAGTAGCAGAATGTATTATGGGGGTTAATTTTTGCTATGTACATGCTATGTATTAGAAATATCTTATAAATTGACCACTTTGTGTAAAAAATATGTTTTCAGAAACGGCACCTACGGGGATAGTATGGGAGGCCTTTAAAGTGCATGCCCGCATGATACTCTCCACACGCATTAATAGACGCAAGGCCACATCTAAAACTGTTATTCAGCAGGCGGAGGAGCACCTACACTCCCTGGAGCACACTTTCTTGGCAGACCCCTCACTGCCTAACTCCTCCCTCGTTAGAATGCAGAGCAGACTCCTAAATCAACTCCACTTTGAAAAAGCTAAACAAAGCATCTTCTTCAGCAAGCAAAACATTTTCGAGCACGGCGAAAGGGCCAGCAAACTGTTAGCCTACCTCGCCCATCTAGATCACGAACCCCCTGCGGTGGTCACTCTCCGCACGGCGTCCGGAGATCTTGTCTCATATCCAGGCCTGGTGGCCTAGAGAATTCCGGACATCCTATGCAGAACTATATTCATCTAACACTCACCATACTACTGAGGAGCTGACTGCCTTCCTCCAGGGTGTAGAGTTCCCATCTCTGGCACCCTCACAGGTCGCAGTGTTGGACGCCCCTGTCACCTCGGACTGCATTGACGAAGCCCTTGCCCTTCTCCCCCCCTCAAAGGCCCCTGGTTCCGACGGGCTGCCCCTAGAGTTCTATACCCAGTTCAGGGAGGTCTTGGTCCCCAGGCTGCGAGAGCTATACAAGTCTATGTTCGACTCCGATACCCTTCCTGCCAGTATGGGAGAGGCTCTTATAGTCCTCATACCCAAGCCAGGCAAAGACCCCACTCAGCCTGAGTCTTATCGCCCCATATCCCTCCTGCAACTAGACGTAAAAATCCTTGCTAAAGTCTTGGCTCTAAGACTCAACAAGGTTATCTCGAGTCTGATCCATAATGACCAGATCAGGTTCATGCCCCAAAAGAATACCGCCTTTAACCTCCGGAGGCTCTTCATGAACCTCCAGTCCACCCATGACAACGCAGGCACCAGGGTCATTGTTAGCCTGGATGCCGCTAAGGCGTTCGATTCGGTGGAGTGGGGCTATTTGTGGGGGTGCCTCCGGAGGTTTGGCTTTGGCCCCAGGTTTGTTAGGTGGCTCCAGCTTCTATACCAGGCTCCTACGGCCAGAATATGAGTGAATGGCAGTGAAATGGACCATAAGTCCATATGCGGATGATATGCTCCTTTATTTAGAAGACTCAGGTCCCTCTCTAGAGGCTGCTCTGCAGCTTATAACACAATTTGGGGCCTATTCTGGCCTCCAAATCAACTGGACCAAGTCCCATATTCTACCTCTGGACCCTGAGGCCCCTACCGCTAGGCAGGCTGCCCTCCCCTTAGTTAGAGTAAGCCAACTTAGATATCTGGGGATACAGGTCTCCCGTTGCCTGCCGGACTATATTAACCTGAACCTTGAACCCCTATATACAGTACTGAAATCCAAAACACAGGTATGGTCTAGACTTCCACTGGGCGTCATGGGCCGTATCAACTTAGTTAAAATGATACTCCTCCCTAAACTTCTTTATGTTTTTTGGCCATGGAATCCATAATAAATACTTTTGTCTGGGAGACATCCCGACATAAGCTATCCTGGCAGACCCTGAAATGCCCCACTAGCCTGGGTGGTGCGGCCCTCCCGGATCTCCCCATGTACTATGTGGCTTCTCAGTTGTCCCACTTCTATCACCTCCATCGGGAGGACAAGGTTAAATACTCCACACTGATATGCTCCCGCCCTTCGGAACAGCCCCTTCAGTTTCTGTTTCGCAGTGTTCGCGGCCTGGCTCGGGGGGGGGGGGGGCGGCGGGACTTGCATGCTGTTCCATCATTGCAAAATTTGGCAACTCATCATGAAAATTATTAAGGCCTCACCATTTCATTCTCACACGCCCCTCTGGGACAATCCGCGGCTGCCGGAACTCCAAACGATCCCTGAGAATGCTCTCTGGATCGACAGGGGCGCCATTTACCTATCACATGTCATTGTGAACGGCGGGGTGCGTCCATTTCACGAGCTCAAGGTGGAATTTGACTTGCCCAACTATATGCTGTTCCGCTACCTCCAACTTCGGCACGCTCTCACTACTCAATATTCTGAGGCTATCCCCGTTCTGGAAACTCTTGACCCCATCGCAATAATTACGGGTCAAGATCCCCAGAAACTGATATCCCTCCTATATGAGCTCCTCTTGACTCCCTCGGCCACCAAACATGCCTACCAATTGAAGGATCGCTGGGCATGAGATATTGGTGAAGTGGCTGATGAGGAATGGGATGAGATCCTTGGAGTGGGTAAAATTGTCTCCCCCAAGCTCTTTGATCGCCTGACACACTTATACATTCTACATTGGTCCTATCTCACACCCATCCGCACTGCTAAGTTCAACCCAACCCAGGGTGCAGATTGCCCTAAATGCGGGGATCCCCAGGGCACTTTTTATCATCTACAGTGGTCCTGTCCCTCAGTTCAGGGCTACTGGACGCAGATCCTTAAGTTCCTTCATGATAGGATGGGCTCTCCCCTGACCTTATGCCCTTGCCAGTGCCTGCTAGGCCTTCTCCCCACCTCAGAGGGAGACAAATACTTACACACCTTTTTGCAAGAAACGCTCTTTCAGGCCAGAATGCAAGTTGACAAAACCTGGATCAGGATATCACCCCCGACTGTTCAACAGTGGATCAAGGCCGTCGATGGCACGCTCCCTTATAAAAAAAGTTCTCTACACTCACAGAGGCTGTCCCACTAACTACCATAAAATTTGGGACAGATGGTTGGATGGCTCCTCCACCTGCCCCGAGCCGGAATGACCCACGCTACTCCTGCTTTCCCACTCTGTTCCTGTATCACAATCTCCTTTAGAGAAAGCCTACCGAGCTCTAACACCTCAACACAATGACTGACTAGTAGGCGGCCCATAATGATCAATAGATATCACAGCTCTTTCTCTATTTCTATGGGAAGCGCGGGTAAATACTTTTTGCAACTAATGTAAGTGTATGCTGTACTGTATCTATGCATTAATGCTTGCCATTCTTTGTATGACCAATAATACATGCTCCTACAACTGTTATTTTTTTTTTTTAGATACTTGTTTGTAGTGCCTGTTGCACTCTTTGCTGTACACGGTCATTATCCTGTGCTTTATCCAATAAAACGTGCTTTTTTGGATTAAACAAATATGTTTTAATTTTCTTTCCACATTTTTCAAAAACGTGTGGAAAAAAAAATGACATGTTCAAAAGACTCATAATGCCTCATAGAATATACGTTGGGGTGTTTGATTTCCAAAATGGGGTCATTTTGTGGGTAATTCCACTGTCTTGGTGCTCCAGGGCTTTCAAATAGGTCGTCGGAAATTATATGTGTAATTTATGCTCCTAAAACGCCTTACAGTGCTCCCTGCATGTTGGACCTCTCTATGTGGCCAGGCTGTGAAAAAGTCTCACGCATGTGGTATTGCCATATTTGCAATTACACCCCAAAACACATTCTGCTACTCCTCACATGGATTAGCAGAATGTGTTTTGGAGTGTAATTGGAAGTATGCCTATACAGTGTGTGAGAAATAATTTTGTGTAAAAAAAATAAATAAATCATTTCTTCATTTTGCAAGAATTGTGAGAAAAAAATACAACATCAAAAAACTTGCCATGCTTCTTGCTAAATACCTTGGACTGTCTACATTTAAAAAAGGGGTCATTTGGGGGGTATTTGCACTTTCCAAGCATTTCAGGGCCTCAAGAAATGAGATTGCCACCATAGCTTGTAGACTCTATAACTTTCACACAGACTACATAATGTCCACTAATTTGGGTTATTTTTACCAAAGATATGTAGCATTATGAGTTTTGGCCCAAATTTCTGAACAACAATGACTTCTTTGCAAAATATTATCATAGAAAATAAAAAAAAAGTGTTTTTTTCACTTATGTCCCAAAAAATAAAAAACCCAGTGGTAACTAAATACCACCAAAAGAAAGCTTTATTTGTGTGAAACCCCAGCACAGAGGAAACATTGAGTTTTACAGAAAAAGTCTAGATTTGCTTATAATGCTTATAATCAGCTGTCTATATCTCTAGATTTTGTGGTCAGTGAAGACAACGTCTTAAGGGTCCTTTCACACACACGGACCGTTGATCAGTTCATCAGTTTATCAGTTCATCAGTTCATCAGTTTTTCATCCATTTTTTTCATCCGTTTGTTCATCTGTGGTCATCAGTTTTTCATCAGTTTTTTTTTACATCCACTACCAATGCAAAAACGGATGAAAAACTGACCGTTCGTCAGTTTACATCCATTTTTCGTCCGATCCGTTTTTTTGACGGATGAAAAATAGAACTTTCATCCGTTCAAAAAAACGGAAGCGGATGAAAACGGATGCAAATACATGATCATCAGTTGTCATCCGTTTTTCCATAGAGATGCATTGATGTCCATTTTTCATCCATCAACGGATGGATGAAAAACGGACAAACGGTCCGTGTGTGTGAAAGGGGCCTAAGTTGAAATTCATAATTAGCTTAATTTTGAATTAGCCATGGTTTATTTCAGCCTAATTCTGGATTTTGGTGGAGGTCAGATATGCAGGCACAATCCAATCCCCAATCTGAATTATTTTTTCATTCCTTCCATTACATATCACACGCCAGTTTGGCTAAGTATACACTATTATGTTAGCCTGTTTATCTATGTTATGAGCTTGGTAGACAAAGATGTTTACTCTTTGCTCTGAAATGTTCACTCCTAACATTAAATGGGAAAGCTGTTCAAGGAAACTAATTGCATGTTCAGCAATAGCTAAAAATAATACAGAAACAATTGACTTGCATTTCTTCAGAGTTTATTACAACAATTGTACCAGGTCATGCAACTGTCACAATTATAAACTTTTTTATGCATTTAAATAACTATAATTGTGTCTTTAACAAATATGACAATATCAGCCATGCCTTTTTCAAGGATAATGAATTGCCCTATAGTCCTTTATAATTATGTTGTCATCAGTCCTGTAAAGCTTATTTTTAGACTCTGTTGGTTGTACTGAGGGATTTTCTATGAAGAACATAAATATTAACCAATCATCACTTTTAATATTCTCTTAGAAGTTTGTAGCGTTCAGTCTTTATGCTACAGACAACAATATGAAATTAATTCTCTGCTGTGTTTTAAGCTGTTTACATTTATATACTTCTGTAATTTTTTATGGTACAGAGGGGCTTGTTATCCCCCCCTTTAGAATACTAATAGAAGTTTGACTGTCTAGTCCATGTGCTAGATGCTGTTAGTATAAAACTGCCTTTGACTTTCACACCTCTCAGGGGACAAGTAATTGTTGTGTTCAAACAGCCTGTAATTGTGATCCCGCTGGCTTTCTCAGTACGCTTCTGGCTATTAGAGTCATTAAACAACTCAGCACCTGTTAACAGCATTGTAAATATTCAACCCTGCTTGTATGCTGCTTGAGACCAATATCGAGAAGGCTGGCAGAGCTCAGCTTCATAAATTAAAGCTTCTGACAAGTCAATTATTGTAAAGCTGGGTTTCAATGTGAATTAAATGAAATAACGTGGTGATAAAATGGTAGGCTGTCTGTTTACAGCAAGGACAAAATAATGACTGGATGAGTCAATGCATCTAGGCATAGTGGTCATACTTTAGCTAAAATTATACACTCATTCTTTTGCCAGAACAGGTTTTTTTTTCAGTATAACAGTGGAAACTTAACAATGAACCAGACCCATACTGAAATACTATTCTAATATGAAGTAGGGGGTTTATTTTTATTTGTGCTCCAGAATAAACTTCTGGTATCAGAGGGAGGAGAGGAGTTCCAGGTTCACACAGTGCTCTGTAACTGTGTAGAGCCTTCACTGTTACCACCAAGGTTTGTTGTCACTGTGTGAAGAGAGAGCACGACAGGTAGGAGGTGGGTCTTTCCTTTTTTTTTGTTACCAAATCCCCACTAGGACACTAGGAAATATTAGGGACACTTTCCACACTAGAACGCTAGGAAGATTTTGTTTTTTGGGGGTACAGGAACCCTGGCAGAGAGAGGCTATAAGATGCCCCATGATATCTGATTGCTGGTTACAGGCTGCTACTGATCACTAGTGCTTGTGTGAGGATAGGGATTATTGCTCCAGCCAGCCACTGACTTCTGACCACAGTGTCTCTTGTCTCCAAAGTTGCTGGCCATTGTATTATGTTCTTTTTTTTTTAAGGTAGACTGAAAAGCATATATAATGGATGGGTTTCTTTTTTAATTCATTTACTGAATGAAAACCACATACACTGTTAGAAATTTGTTTGCTTGAGTACAATTTCCCATCCTGCTACTTGACCTATTAGTGATCAGAAAATCAAATGAACGTTCTTAAAACAAAAAATTATGAACAAAGATTTAATAGTATACAGCCAGCTTAAGAGAGACCTTACAAAACAGGCTGTTAGGTAAAACATTTGTTATAAAGTATTCCTGAAACCTCAATTTCATATAGAGATAAATGTGGCAGAGATGTATTTTGGAGGAATGTGTTTTATAAGTTGCTCAGCCAATCTGATATCTGTAGCAGACCTTTGCTGGACAATGAAAACTGTATGTAAACTGTATAGTAAAACTAAGAGAAATTGCTTGCTTTTTTTATCTTTTTCTGGGAAACTAACGCAGGGTTTAGAAGAATGAAGATTTGAAGTATAGCAATCAGCAGTTGTGGTCATGTGTGCAGTCAAACAGGCCTTTCAGATTAAGGCCGGTTTCACACTGCTTCGACATGGAAGTCAGACTTCTGATCTGACTTTGCCTACAACTTCATGTCCGACTTCCCCTCGAGACCCATAACAGATTCAAAGGGCCTGGGGGGAACTCCATGCTGTTTTTTTTTTTTTTTTTTTTTTTTAATTTTGGCGTGGGGTTCCCCTTCAAGATCCTCAGAGCAGTTGCATGCCACATGTCGGATCAGTTAAGATGATGATCTAACTTACATTCAAATCAATGGGCTGAAATCATGCCCAAGTCGAACCAAAGTAGTGCAGGAACCTTTTTCAAAGACGGACCGACCCAAGTCCGACCAGTTAAGACAGCTCTCATAGGGAATCATTGATTTATACATTGTAAACCAATAATATGGCTCTCAACCAAACTGTGCAGAATATACACCATAAGTACAATCAGCATAGATCATAATCATTGTAAAGTGCAGAATCGTGCAATTAGTGCAGAAGTATAATAAAACATAATTGGAGAACCACTAAAGTTCATACTGGTGCAAAAAAAAAATTAATTATAATATGTGTCTCAATCTATATGAAAAAGAGGAAGTTCATCCAAGTTCATCAGAGGATAAATTCATCAAAGTTTATCCTTTGATGAACTTGGATGAACTTCCTCCAATTTAGTGGTTCTCCAATTATGTTTTATTATACTTCTGCACTAATTGCACGATTCTGCACTTTACAATGATTATGATCTATGCTGATTGTACTTATGGTGTATATTCTGCACAGTTTGGTTGAGCGCCATATTATTGGTTTACAGTGTGCTCATTAACGACAAGTTTAGTCGTAGTGTGGCTGCTCACCCCTCTCTTTTTTCTTTCTTTTCCTCTGCCCATAGTGCAGTATTTTCCTACTAAGTTCATTGATTTATACATGTCATGCGACATGTGCTCCCAAAGTCAGAGCATATGTCGCACCAGTGTGAACCAGGCCTAAGACAATAGTCTGGGAAAAAAGGATACAACAAAGACCCTGAAGATCAATAGAGAAAAATGAGCCGGCACTGCTGGACATCGGCTCAATCTTCTTTTTATTACATCACGATACAACAAATAGCATAAAATGGCTTACATGTTTCGGCTTAGAAGCAGCCTTGTTCACAGCCTTCTAAGCCGAAACATGTAAGCCATTTTATGCTATTTGTTGTATCGTGATGGAATAAAACAAAGATTGAACCGATGTCCAGCAGTGCCCGCTCATTTTTCTCTATTGGACTGCTATCGTTGAATGCATGGAAGGGCGTTCAGAGCCAGGGCACCTGGAAGGAATTGAGTGAATTGAATTGGTAAACCTGCCATACACAGCAGAGCGGTATACACCTATGAGCTGCATCGATGGAAAAGACCCAGAAGATATCATAATGATACATATGTTTCAGCAGCCAGATCATGCATGCATTCAGTCTCATTGCAGAAAGTCAAGTGGATGTATGGTAAAGCATGTCATAAAGTTCTTAAAGTGGTTCTAAAGGCTCAAGGTTTTTACCTTCATGCTATGCTTGAAGGTAAAAATCCTTCTCTGTACAGCATTCTCCTAATACTTACCTGAGCCCCATCACGATCCAGCGATGTGTACGAGAGCCTTGGCTCTCCAGGGACTCTCCCTCCTCATTAACTAAGAGAGTGAGCCTGCTTGGGTGCCCCCATAGCAAGCTGCTTGCTCTGGGGGCAGTTGGCAGCAGGGAGGGGCCAGGAGTTCCGGCAAGGGACCCGAGAAGAGGAGGATCAGGGGTTCTCTGTGCAAAACCACTGCACAGAGCAGGTAAATATAACATGTTTGTTAAAAAAAAAAAAAAAAAAGCCTTTAATATCACTTTAATTACTGTTATTTAGGATGCTGCCCAGCCACCCTGATAAAATGGAGCACCTTTGTCAATCTAACCCACTAATCAAAAATGTTAATTCATAATCGTTAATATTGTTTAATTAAGGACAATCTCATGCCTATTTGATATTTGCCTTAGGGCCTATGTTGATGGGTTTTTGTTCACTTCAAGTGGGTTTTTATTCTAATACATATCTATGGGAATGCAACACCTGCTTGAAGCAGGTAAAATGCAGGTCAGAAGGAGGTTAGCTGTAGGTCAAATGTATCTGTCTATGAATGAATTTTGAATAATTTCAGAAGCATCTGAAACTGATGTCAAACTTATGCTATCTAAACCCATTCCTCTCTCCCTTTAAAGGATACGTTTGCATTTCATAACATACTACATATTCATGGGCTTCTGCAGGGGGGGCAAGCGCCCCCCCTGCAATTAGGGATCATATCGGGGGTTCCCCACTTTGTCCTTATCCTAGCAACGATGGCGGGCCCTGCTCATACCTGTACACAGTTTAGCAGGGCCGGTGGCAGCAGGTGCGAGGAGCGGGACAGCGAAGGCCTCAAGGGGTGGTCAGGATGACATCACCCGGTCTACATAGTATGAGCGAGCAGCCCAGGAGATGGAAAGGAAAGCGGCAGATGCCAGGAGCAGCGGGTACAGCGTCCCCAGCACCTCCCAGAGCCTGAACCTTGGACTCCTTAAACCTCCACACCGCTCCCAGGCCCGGAAGACAGACTAACCGGGGGCTTAGAGAACAAGGACAGGCAGGAAATGCAAGCAGCCAGGGACCCCTCCATGTCACATCATAGATCCGATAGAAGGAACAGAGCATCTCCTGTCCTCACCCAGAACGAAAACAGGTCTTGCCAGCTGCTTGCCATCATGGACATTCTACTGGCATGCAGGGTACTGTACTGAGCATTACACACACCATTAGACATAGGGGCACTAGAGGGACTGCAGACAGGGCTAGGGGTCTCTCTCTCTGACCCCCCTCTCTGTTACCCCCCTCTGTCTCTCTGTCATCCCCCATATCTCTCTCTCACCCCACCCCCCAACATTTATGCAGTCTCTTACAGTCTCTTGTGCCATGTCCACAGTCTCTGACCGTCTCCTCTACCATGTCCACAGTCCCTGACCGTCTCCTGTACCATGTCCACAGTCTCTGACCGTCTCCTGTACCATGTCTGCAGTCTCTCACCATCTCTATTACTACGTCTGCAGTCTCTGACCCTCTCCTGTACTACGTCTGCAGTCTCTGACTGTGATAATGGCATTGTCGAAAAGGGGCAGAGCATGGGTGACCTTAAAATGATGCCCCCCCCCTGAAAAAAAGTTCTGCGGGTGCCCATGTACATATTATACCCATATCCAAATGTCATATGTAACAAGTTACTAAATAAGCAACCCCTGCAACCCCCAGAGTCCCTTTTGTGACAGCGGGCCGGGGATCTTCTCCCCGCACCGCTGTTGCAATATTTTAAAATCCTGCAGCTGCTCAGGGCTCTGCCCACCAGGCCGCTTTTGTCATTCACAATGTTCTGTGAATGGGAGAACTACAAATATCTAAATCCATTGGGGTAATGTCTTGTAGTTCTCTATGAACTACCAGGGCACTGATGAGCACACTAGGTAGTTCATTGATTCTTCCTGTCATTCAGTAACTGCCTGCCTGTACGAGGTATGGGCAGACAGCTGCACTAACAGTCTGCAGGAGCCTGAGATTGCATCTGTGATCTGCTGATTATGGGTGAAATGCTTTACAGGCTCCTGATAAAAAAAAATGCACATTATTTAACCTGCAAAAAAATGTGTGTATATATATATATATATATATATATATATATATATATATATTTTATTTATTTATTTTTTTTTTTAAAGGTGAACTTATCCTTTAAAATAGAAGTACAGCCAAAGCTTGTTTGGCGAGCTTCTTAGAGCCTGGGCCAGCCACTCCTGTCCCCTGCATAGCCCAGTGCTCCAGTGAGTGCGGGGGCAGAGCAGACAGCAGTGACTGACAGTCACCAGCTTTCTGCTGATGGAGCACTGCGAACTGAACAATCAGTGATGTTTGATTGTTGGGTTCTGAGTCTTAAAGCCAGCAGGGGACAGATGCAGCTCAGAGCGATGCTGCATCCAACTAGGTAAGTGTGATTCCAAAAAAAAAATAAAACCTTCTAAACTTCTCTTTTAAAGAGTAACTCCACTTTTGTTGAGAAAAAAACATTCCCCTCTTGGTGATCTGTATATATTGCAAGGATTATAACAACCTTTGTTGCAGATTCCTACCTTTTGTTGTTATGAAGAAATCCCTCTATGTGTCTCTGTGCCTCTGTACTGAGTGGGTCTAATGGGAGTGGTTTCATAATTATCTGTCAAGTGTGCAGCTTCAGAGCTCTAATGAGGAAATATGCTGGCCCTGCATCCCTTTAGAAGTGTTCCCATTGAAATTATCTCTCCAAAAATTACATTTTTGTTGCAGGGGATGCCTGAAAACTGACTTGTATCTTAGGCAGACTTCTGGGAAAACTGGTGAGGCAATAACACAAGCAGGAAATTATGTTTTTGGGGTGTGTCCAGTACACATTATGTGTACAGGACACCTCCAGGTAGCCATATTTCACTGCAATTTCAGAAAATTACAGCGGCTGCAGATTGAAAAAGAATGAAATGAAATTGGCTCTTTACCACATGACCGGCTGTGTCCAATCACAGCCGGTCATAAATGTAAACAAACTGTGGGTAACTGGCTGTTACCGGGTTCTTCTCCTCACACACCGATCCAGTGTGAGGAGGGGAGAGCAGAACAGCGAGTTACCACTGTACTGTATGATTTACTGTGCCCAGATTGTGCCCCACTGAAATAAAAAGTACCCATCTGAGCTCATCAGAGTACCTGTCATCCAATTTGAGTACCTGTAAGTGAGCTCATTAGAGTACCATATCATCCCACCAGAGTACCTGTCAGTCCATCAGAGTACCTGCCATACCATCAGAGTACCTGTCAGTCCATCAGAGTGCCTGCCATACCATCAGAGTACATGTTAGTCCATCAGAGTACCTGTCGGTCCATCAGAGTATCTGCCATACCATCGGAGTACCTGTTAGTCCATCGGAGTACCTGTTAGTCCATCGGAGTACCTGTCAGTCCATCGGAGTACCTGTCATACCATCGGAGTACCAGCTATACCATTAGAGCACCTGTCAGTCCATCAGAGTACCTGCCATACCATCAGAGTACCCTATCATACCATCAGAGTACCTGTCACTCTGCCTGAGTACCTGTCACTCTGCCTGAGTACCTGTCACTCTGCCTGAGTACCTGGCACCCCGCCTGAGTACCTGTTACACCATCTAAGTACCTGTCATCCCATCTCAGTACCTGTCCCATGAGCCAATCAGTGCCTGTCGTGCAGCCAAATACTACTTGACATGCAGCCCATTAGTCCCTAACGTGCAGCCCATCAGTGTCACCTGCCATACAGTCACCATGCCCAGAAGGTTATACACTCCAGAAGAGGCATATCAAATTCTAAGCCTGACCGATGAGAGCAGGGAGGAGCACTCACTGCCCAGTTACAGTTTTGATTCTGGTTCAGAATACGAGCCCCTCGAAGGCAGTACATCATGGTCTGAATTTGGGGAGGAAGCAGTCCGTCCTAAAAGAAGATGGTTTGAAGACGAGGCAGCTACCAGCAGCACCAGAGACCCTAATGGCCAATTGGCAAATGCCAACGGTGCTAGACCCCAGGAGGAAAGGCCCAGTACAAGCACTGGAATTTCACAGCAAAGAATTAGGGCCCAAACCCAGCTTCCAGATGCCTTGGCAAACCCATTGTAGCTGCCTTCTAGCACAGGGTCAGCCACAATCCCCATTTTCATGGCACAGCCAGGTGTGCAGGCCAATACTGAAGGTTTATCCGAAATTTATTTTTTTAAACTTATTTTTCCCTAATGAGCTAGTGCAAAGCATCGTGGACAAATCTTTATGCCCAACAATACATTCGGAACAACACCAACTCATTCTATGCCCTTCCTTTTGAATGGAGAACCCTAACCGTGGAGGAGCTTAAATTTTTTTAGGCCTTACCCTCAACATGGGGCTTGCAAAAAAGAACAAACTGCATGCGTATTGGTCTACTAACCCCATCCACCACATGCCAATTTTTTCAGCTGTCATGTCTAGGTCCTGCTATGACATGATAATGCGGTTCCTGCATTTCAGCGATAACTCGCAGTGCCCC
>BLSH010414487.1:455559-468662 GCA_018402905.1 Glandirana rugosa | reverse complement strand
CCCCCCCCCCCCCCCCCCCCCCGAAATCATCCCGACTTTGAAAGATTGTATAAAATTCGCCCCCTAATTGATTTTTTTCTAAAAGGTTTGCTGAACTTTATATACCCGAGGAGAACATCTCTGTGGACGAATCCCTGGTCCATTTCACATGCTGTAGATAAATTATTTATACCACGCTCACATGCTAAGGTGCAATGATGCAATAGTAAACTTAATCCATAAGCAAAAAGCACAAACACATAAAAGTGCAACAAGCAATTATCAGTGTAACCGTATAAAGTTACTGCATATAAAAGGTGCAGACAATCAATAACAAATGTTCATATTAAGGTGCAGTGTTTAAAAATAAAGTCCATAAGTTATCAACATATGCAAAAAGTCTGTGTTGAGACAGTAGATCATCCAGCAGAAAAAGGGGTGACTTAGAAATCCTCCACCAAAAGGGAACACTGATCACACACCCTACTCACTGGACTCCCAGGATCTCTGTGACACATATCAAGTGCGCATATGAATGAATGGTTTGGCCACCAACAGCAATCTCCATGGCATTCAAGAGGAAATCCCAAAATCCAGATGGATATGAAAAGAAGACCGGGAAGCTTCCATAGTGAAATAGCACCGGGGTACCTTATTAAAATTTGGCAAGCCAGTAAAACAGCCAGAAAAAAACTAGGAAGCAAGGGACGCAGACACGCTCCTCCTGCATTCCAGCGAGCGGAAGTGACGTACCGTGTGTCACATTACCCAACGCCGTTTTGTCAGACAAGCTGACGTCATCAAGGGGTCACATCACCTGGCTCATTGAGAAAACCCCAATTAAATGTAATCCATCACACTAATTAGCAATACGCAAAAAATGTATATGTTCACTAATTAATAAGATTCGCAATCTGGGAGTATTGTACTGGGGGTATTGCTACTTTGGTGGCAGGATTTCTCTGATCTACTGTCTCAACACTGACTTTTTGCATATGTTGAAATAGGGTCATTTTGTGGGCATTTCCATTGTCCTGGTGCTCCAGGGCCTTCAAAATTGTGATAGGTTGTCAGGAAATTATATGTGTAATTTATGCTTCTAGAACGCCTGACGGTGCTAATTGGATGTTGGGCTTCTGTATATGGCCAGGCTGTGTAAAAGTCTCGCACGTGGTATTGCCATACTCAGGAGGAGTAGCAGAATGTATTTTGGGGTGTCATTTTTGCTATGTGCATGCTATGTGTTAGAAATATCTTATAAATGGACAACTTTGTGTAAAAAAAAAAAAAAGTGTTTTCATTTTTTTTCCACATTTTCCAAAACTTCTGGAAAAAAATAACGTTCAAAAGACTCATTATGCCTCATAGATTATATTTTATGGTGTTTGCTTTCCAAAATTGGGTCATTTTGTGGGCAATTGCATTGTCCTGGTGCTCCAGGGCCTTCAAAAGTGTAATAGGTGGTTGAGAAATGAGATGTGTAATTTATGCTCATAGAACGCCTAAAGGTGCTACTGCAATGTTGGGCCTCTGTATGTGGTCAGGCTGTGTAAAAGTCTCACACGTGGTATCGCCATACTCAGGAGTAGCAGAATGCATTTTGGGGTGTCATTGCAAGTATGCATATGCTGTTTGTGAGAAATAACTTGTTATTATGAAAATTCTGTGTAAAAAAAAAAAAAATCTTCATTTTGTAAAGAATTGTGGGAAAAAAATTACAACTTCAAAAAACTCTCCATGCCTTTTACTAAATACCCTGGAATGTCTACTTTCCATAAAGGGGTCATTTGGGGGATATTTGTACTTTCCTGGCTTGTTAGTGTCTCAAGAAGGATGAGATGGAATGAGACAGGTAGGTCAGTACATCAGGTGTGATCAATTTTCAATAATTTGCGCCATAGTTTGTAGACTGTATAACTTTCACAGAGGCTAAATAATATACATTAATTTGGGTTATTTTTACCAAAGATATGTAGCAGTATACATTTTGGCCCAAATTTATGAAGAAAAATTACTTTTTTGCAAAATTTTACAATAGAAACTAAAAAAGTGGGGTTTTTTTTCAAAATTTTTGCTCTTTTTCCTCTTATATTGCAAAAAAATTTAAAACCCAGCTGTGATTAAATACCACCAAAAGAAAGCTCTATTTGTGTGAAAAAAATGATAAACATTTTGTTTGGGTACAGTGTAGCATGAGTAATTGTCATTAAAAGTGTGAGAGCGCTGAAAGCTGAAAATGGTTGGGGCAGGAAGGGGGTATAAGTGTCCAGTATTGAAGTGGTTAACAATACATTCAATAGGTTCAGTACCCTTTATGTACTTAGTGAAACATATCAGTAATGAATGCATTCATCTGGTTTGCCAGATCAGTACATTTTTGACAGGCATGTGACCCATATTTAATCAGTGGGGATCAAACCAAGCTGGTGATTAATTATCGCAAGTCCGCAGTAATTTATTAACACAACTAAAATATGTAGCAATGTGCAGAACCAGTTTTTAATATCATGTCAAGTTCTATTGCTTGAGATACTGTAGCAAGCATTTGTTTTAATGTTTTTCATGTTTGTTTCATTTAGCTACTACAATTTGGAAGATGTTGGACATGATACTATGAATAAGTTCCTTTCGAACCTTGTGGAGAAATCACTTATTGACCTTGAGTGCTCATACTGTATAGAAATTGCAGAGGTAAGATCCCTTATAGATCAGCATGTATTAATTCTATTTAATTGCAATGTTTGTGGGTTTATCATTAGGCTGTGGGGTTGATTTACTAAAACTGGAGAGTGCAAAATCTAGGGCAACTGTGCATAGAAACCAATCAGTTTCCAGGGGTTTTTTTTGTCAAAGCTTAATTGAACAAGCTGAAGTTGGAAGCTGATTAGCTACTATGAACATTTGCACCAGATTTTGCACTCAAAAGTTTTAGCCTGGCCATACATTATACAACTTTAGATTTACCAAAACCATATAATTCGAGGTCACACCTAAACACTTTCAATTTGTATGCAATCAGGCACACCCTTGCACTACATAGTTGAAGGTAAATCTAAAGAAAATGGAATAAGAAAATTGTATGGTGTATGGCCAGCTTTAGTAAATCAACCCCAATGTATAAACCAACTGATGAGCAAGTCGTAGAATAAAATTATAAGACAGATGTTTAGTTTTATCACTCTGAACTTTTTAAGTCAGATCAAAGAATATTTGAAAGTACTATTGGCAGAATTATTTTTGATGATTGGAAGTCTGTCAAACTCTATGAGGGTAACTTGCTGGATCAACATAAACCCTTATTATCGCGCATAGAGATTTTTATGCTTTAAAATCCCTGTAATAACTTGCAGACTGTTCACAACTGTATGTGCAAAAGGCAGACTAACTTTCATTTTGTGTTTGCTGCATCCCCATTTTGAGGAAGTTGGTATGGGGATTAACATTGTGAACAAGCAAAGGTTAAGGTGTCCTTTTATAAAACTGTGATCAGCCATGATCCCAAGGATCACGGCTGATCACAGTTCATTTTCGTTTTATAAAGCAGAGATAATCGGGAGAGAACACATTCTCCACCGATTATCTCCACACAGGGAGAAGCTGTCATTCACTGACACAGAAACGGCCAGTTTATGAAGCTGCAATCTCTGCACTTCACTGGTGATCTTGGTCAGAATTCACCCTCCCCGATTCACCAGCTCAGAGGTGGAGAATTGGGGTGGTGAAGAGGGAATCCCAGGGAAGGAGGAAGATTATAGACTTCCTCCTGCCTCGTTCAGACCCCCCAACACATTAGCCTTGTCCTCCTGACCTGTATATGTGTATATATGCATATACATACAGTGCCTTGCGAAAGTATTCGGCCCCCTTGAACTTTGCGACCTTTTGCCACATTTCAGGCTTCAAACATAAAGATATAAAACTGTAATTTTTTTGTAAAGAATCAACAACAAGTGGGACACAATCATGAAGTGGAACAAAATTTATTGGATATTTTAAACTTTTTTAACAAATAAAAAACTGAAAAATTAGGCGTGCAAAATTATTCACCCCTTTACTTTCAGTGCAGCAAACTCTCTCCAGAAGTTCAGTGAGGATCTCTGAATGATCCAATGTTGACCTCAATGACTAATGATGATAAATAGAATCCACTTGTGTGTAATCAAGTCTCCGTATAAATGCACCTGCACTGTGATAGTCTCAGAAGTCTGTTTAATGCGCAGAGAGCATCATGAAGAACCAGGAACACACCAGGCAGGTCCGAGATACTGTTGTGGAGAAGTTTAAAGCCGGATTTGGATACAAAAAGATTTTCCAAGCTTTAAACATCCCAAGGAGCACTGTGCAAGCGATAATATTGAAATGGAAGGAGTATCAGACCACTGCAAATCTACCAAGACCTGGCCGTCCCTCTAAACATTCAGCTCATACAAGGAGAAGACTGATCAGAGATGCAGCCAAGAGGCCCATGATCACTCTGGATGAACTGCAGAGATCTGCAGCTGAGGTGGGAGATTCTGTCCATAGGACAACAATCAGTCGTATACTGCACAAATCTGGCCTTTATGGAAGTGGCAAGAAGAAAGCCATTTCTTAAAGATATCCATAAAAAGTGTCATTTAAAGTTTGCCACAAGCCACCTGGGAGACACACCAAACATGTGGAAGAAGGTGCTCTGGTCAGATGAAACCAAAATCGAACTTTTTGGCAACAATGCAAAACGTTATGTTTGGCGTAAAAGCAACACAGCTCATCACCCTGAACACACCATCCCCACTGTCAAACGTGGTGACAGCATCATGGTTTGGGCCTGCTTTTCTTCAGCAGGGACAGGGAAGATGGTTAAAATTGATGGGAAGATGGATGGAGCCAAATACAGGACCATTCTGGAAGGAAAACTGATGGAGTCTGCAAAAGACCTGAGACTGGGACGGAGATTTGTCTTCCAACAAGACAATGATTCAAAACATAAAGCAAAATCTACAATGGAATGGTTCACAAATAAACATATCCAGGTGTTAGAATGGCCAAGTCAAAGTCCAGACCTGAATCCAATCGAGAATCTGTGGAAAGAACTGAAAACTGCTGTTCACAAACGCTCTCCATCCAACCTCACTGAGCTCAAGCTGTTTTGCAAGGAGGAATGGGCAAAAATTTCAGTCTCTCTATGTGCAAAACTGATAGCCCAAGCGACTTACAGCTGTAATCGCAGCAAAAGGTGGCGCTACAAAGTATTAACTTAAGGGGGCTGAATAATTTTAGAAACAAACAAGAAGCAGCGCAGTCACTGAATAAAAAATATTAAAAGTCCACAAATCTAAACAGGATGTTGCAGTATATTCCACCGGTGCTCAGACGGTCAAAACAAAAGGTGACACAAATCCTCCACCAACATCCACTGTGCTCACCTCCCGGTTTGACCCCAGTTTCACTAGAGGGTCAAACGCATATTGCAATAGTGGTAAAATATCACGTCCAGATCTGCAGACCTCTGTATCCCCACTCTGCAAGGCTCATCACAACTCAGGCGACCAGTGGTAATATGTATAAGAAGGAAAAGTATACTAAGTGCAGACTGTCTCATAAAAGAATTAAAGTTTTATTAAAACTCCGTCTACTCACACAGCATAGATGAACATCAGGCAATCAGGAGAAATCCCCAAAGGGTCTCCTTACTGACAATCCTATCGATCACAGGCGAGCCCTTCCGGGTGTCGCTCCTACACTCCTTCGCTCCTCACAGCGGCAGCGGGTGACGTCCAGGTCGGTCCTTTCCCCCCGTACGCGTTACGGCAAGTATGCCTTCCTCGGCGGGGTGGAGCCTATTACGTCACCACGCTTCAGCTGTTTAAATAGATACCATGGTAACCAGGGAAGCCGCCTCTCGCACGGCTCACCCGGTGTATGAGCTCAAATCACGCGATGGAAATAACTCCTATCTGTCTGAGCCGCCCATCGTTCAGCTCGCTTAGTGCATAAGACATGACGGAAAAGATTCCTATCTGTCTGAGTTGCTCATCGATCGGCTCGCTAAGTGTATGTGCTCACATCATTAATGGTAAAAAATTCCTATTTACCTGAGCCCATCCTGGGTAAATATATATTACCTAAAAGATACTAAAAAATGTCATAGAAAAATTCTTCCTTTTTAAAAAAACCATCTCCCGCTACCAACTGGGAGGAGCAATCAGAGCATTACATAATCAATCTACAATCATAATACTTAATACAATAGACCCACATAATTAATTACAACAAAAATACACATGTAAACACACACATAATATGCCTTATAATCTAAGAGTACATTGCTGATAAAAACCAATCATTATTTATTAGAAATGAAGCAATTCAGATCGAATTCTACGTTGAGACCCAGGGGGCGCATAACCTGGGCCTCAAAGATCCAGAAAGACTCTCTCTGACTAAGAGCTCTTATAAAATTACCCCCCCTCCAATGTTTCATGACCCTCTCTATCCCCCAGAATCGCAGGTGTTTAGGGTCTCGTTGATGGAAATTTTTTAAATGCCGAGAGACATTATGGGAAGGGTCCCCTTTTTTAATATTAGTAACGTGTTCCCCAATCCTTACGGCCAAAGTCCTTGAAGTGCGACCTACATACTGTAGGCCACAACTACACTCTAACATATATACCACCCCTTCTGTTTGGCAAGTAATTAGATTTTTTATCTGATAATTATTGCCGGTGGTATGAGCCTGAAATTCTTTACATTTAACACCCCCTTTGGAAAGTCTGCAAGCTTTACATCTCTTGCATGGATAAAATCCAGCAAGAAATGAAAAAAGGGAGTTTTCCTTAATACTGGGTGGATCAATTACTCCAGGGGCTATTCGATCTCTTAATGTCGGGGCCCTTCTATATATGAAACCAGGCTTGGGGGGAAGGATAGAGCCCAGAACCTTATCTTTGAGAAGAATTCCCCAATGTTTCCTGATAATCTGTTCTACTTGTTTATGTTGAACATTATAATCAAGAAGTATTTTGAGCTGTGAGGGCTGCTCCACACAATCAGTTCTGTTTCTGATCAGTTCCTTCCTGTCTAAGTTTTTAACTTTTTCTAGTTCATTCGAGAGGTGTACTTTGTCATAACCTTTCATCATGAATCTTTCAGTCAACACTTGTGATTGTATAAGGAAGTCGCTTTCTGAGGTGCAATTTCTTTTTAAACGTACATATTGTCCCTTAGGTATATTACAAAGCCATGTACGGTGATGACAACTGTCGACCGGAATGTAGCCATTCCGGTCCGTTGGCTTAAAGTAATTCTTGGTCTTGAAAACCTCTCCGTCCCTGGAAATCTCCAGGTCCAGAAAAACCATATTCAGCCTATCAACCTTCCAAGTCAGGATTATGCCTTTGTTATTACCATTAAGGCCAGTGATGAAATTGTTAAGTGAGGATTCATCTCCTTCCCAAATTATAAACAATTCATCAATGTACCTTTTATAACATCGGAGTTGCTCTGGACGCTCTTTGAACACTGCCTCTTCCTCCCAGTGAGCCATAAATAAATTGGCTACACTGGGAGCGAAGCGAGCGCCCATCGCAACTCCTCTGGTTTGCAAATAGAACTGTTGTTGGTACCAAAAATAATTTTTTTGCAAACAGAATTTCAGGCTATCTAACAAAAATAGCTGATGCTCTGGTCCTAAGTTAGAGGACTCAAAGGCCCATTGTACTGCTGATAAAGCATCGGCATGATTGATAATAGTGTATAACGACCCAACATCTGCACTTAGTATACTTTTCCTTCTTATACATATTACCACTGGTCACCTGAGTTGTGATGAGCCTTGCAGAGTGGGGATACAGAGGTCTGCAGATCTGGACGTGATATTTTACCACTATTGCAATATGCGTTTGACCCTCTAGTGAAACTGGGGTCAAACCGGGAGGTGAGCACAGTGGATGTTGGTGGAGGATTTGTGTCACCGTTTGTTTTGACCGTCTGAGCACCGGTGGAATATACTGCAACATCCTGTTTAGATTTGTGGACTTTTAATTTTTTTTATTCAGTGACTGCGCTGCTTCTTGTTTGTTTCTAAATAGTCATGAGAGGTTGATCACCGTAGAAGTTCAGCGAGCAGTCGGTTATATATTTAAACGTGTTTGTCTCTAGCAGCGCTGATTGCACTACCTACTGAAGGCTGAATAATTTTGCACGCCCAATTTTTCAGTTTTTTATTTGTTAAAAAAGTTTGAAATATCCAATAAATTTCGTTCCACTTCATGAATGTGTCCCACTTGTTGTTGATTCTTCACAAAAAATTACAGTTTTATATCTTTATGTTTGAGGCCTGAAATGTGGCAAAAGGTCGCAAAGTTCAAGGGGGCCGAATACTTTCGGATGGCACTGTATATATGATGTGTGTGTGTGTATATATAATGTATGTGTATATATAATGTGTGTATGTGCTTATATATACATATATAGTGTAGGGGGGCTAATGATTTTATTAACTATTTGGGCGGGCTCCTCCAAGAATGTCTGTTACTGAGCAGTGATAATTTATCACTGCTTAATAAATGGACATCTCTGAGTTTCTGTGAATTTCTGGTGCCATAATCTCGTTATGTCTCACGAGATTAGTGTGTTCTCCACAGTTTGAAGTGTTTGTAGATCACTTCACAAACTCTGAAGGGATCTACACCGCTTAATAAACAGGCACACAGGGGAGAACGATCTCCTCTGTAAATGCCGGAGAACTGTGCAGTGGATTTTTTACACTGCTTTATAAACGGACACCTAAACTAGATAAAATATGTTTTTTTTTTTTCAACCTGACTATGTAACTATGTAAGAAAGCTGTCTTAACATTTGCTCCCAGTCAGAAATCTACCAGTTATTGACCATCTTAAGGTTGATATATAGCCAAAACCTTTATTTTGTATTTTTGTATAGAGTAGTAAAGGGTTACAACCCGTTATGTATTTTTTTTTTTGTGTCTGTGTGCAAAGGAAATTTCCCTTCTCTGCCTGCCCCAGAGACACAGCAAGTGGAGTGGAATTTCTTTCTGCATGTATCAGGCTGCCCCTTGCACTACATACTTGTTGGTAGATGTAAAGAAGAATGTATAATCAGATTGTAACATATGGTGAGCTGTAAGCAATACAATTGGATTGTACAATCTCCTTTAGATGTAAAAAGACGTATGTAGTGCAAGGGCCTGCCTGACTGGACACAAATTGATTGTTTGATCATTAAGGAATGATTCACACCCATGCATTTTTAGTGCTTTTTGCATTTTGCAGATTTGCACTACAATCCATCTAACATGGTTTCCTATGGAACACGTTCTGTAGTGCAAATCTGCAAAATGCAAAAAGCACTAAAAATGCATAGGTGTGAATCAGGCTTTAGGTAAGCTGTCATAATACACAGTTTTTTTTACAGATCTGAAGTTGACTGTGCATAGATTGGTGTGGTAAGGTTGCAATGTGTATGATGAGCCTCGGACAGTTGTTCCAGGAACAGATGTCCCCAATGGAAGACTTCCACTTACCTCTTCTTCTAGGACAAGTGTAAAATTGGAATTCCCCTCACATTCCTCCTCCTTGGTGACGATGGCCACCATTAAAAGTGGATGAGTTTTTTACTGTTTCCTCCCCAGTAAGGACACAGACAACAATAAAAACTTGGCAAAAAAAATAATTTAGCAAGCCATACACTTAATCTCCATTTTAAGGCTAAAATTTCCTTTTCGTAATGCTACCTCTCACATCATATTCATGTTTCAGCTCTTCATGGGCAGTAATACAGACCTGCCTTATCACTGCATTATCAGTATTGTAACACCTTTGCGACTCAACTAGCAGTCATATACAGCCTATGTGTAAGGAAGAACTTTCTCTTCATTCTCTGTCCATCAGGGAACAAAGTACATGCACTTCTTTGTCTCGTGTTCTTAGTTGCATAGCTACAAGGTCAGACAGGGCTCCAGCCTACTTTCCCCACAGCCATCTGACAATGTAGCAGGTAAGGGGACAGCTGCTTTATAACTGGTGCTTATTCAGGGCTCAGAGCACTTACCCCAGACAAATGCTGGCATAAGGTATGCTGGGCAGGAGGTGGAAGGTGAGCTGTGTCAGCTTCCTCTTCTATTTCTTCTGTTTAGCTATTTACCTGGACTTTATCTTTAAGACCTGACTTAGCATGAAAAGATTTCCTAAACCCTAAAGGGGAAGTAGAAGTTAAAAAAAAAAAAAAAAATGTAAGCCTTGCCTTTCCACTGCTCATATAAATGTTGCATACTGTTTGCAAGAAATCACAGTGTAGACAGCTTTTTTTCACTTCTTTAGGGTGGTCGTTTCTGATATGTGTTAATAACGTTTACCAGCAGTAGGAAGTCGAAGTTTTAAACTTTATTTTAGCATTTCCTTCTACTTTAACCCTAACACCAAAACCTAACCCTATGATTTTTTTTTTATTTTATTAATTTTCGTGCTCTTTCGTTAGCTCCAAAATTTCTTCTTCTGTTCTGAGATCACAGCACTAATGATCTTCTCTAAAAAGGGCCTGATGCTACCAGGTAATGCTCAAGTTCCTTCATATATTATCACCTTTACTGAGGTTTCTCAGTGCTTGATCTTTTGTAGTTTTTTACACTGAAAACACTGTCACATGTTTGTGCCAGGATTGCTTGTATCATTTATCAAATGGTTCACACTTGCGATGCGGGAACCGGTGCGATTACAGAGCTGGTTCCCGCATTGCACCTCTCCCTCAGGCAGTTCACACTGCCTTCTGCGAACCGCTGCAGGTGCCATTAAAAGGTTAATGACATCCCCAGTTTTGTTCACAGATCGTCGTGCGAACTGTAAACTCGCACAGGAATCCGATCGCATAGATGAGAACACCCATGTGATCCGATTCCAGTGCCGGAGAAAAAAGGTCCATGCATCTTTTTTGGTGCAAATCTAATGCGAGTTCAGCCATACAACTGTATGGCTGAACTCACATTGTTCAGAGATCACATGTGATCACCACTCACCGCACCGCACCAAAGATGCTGCTTGCAGGACTTTTTGTAACGTCCTGCATGCGCAACACCCCAGTATGAAAGCACTCAGGGCTTTCACATTGGAGCAGATTGGGGGCATTTTTGAGGCACTTTACAGACGCTATTTTAGCTAAATAGCGCCTGTAAAACGTCTCAGTGTGAAAGGGGGTCAGATTGGGTGAAAGTTTTCTGGTTAAAGGCAGGAGTGTCAGACATTTGCCAGGAGAAATGGCGACTGGCCCTGTTAAAAAAAAAAAATAGCAATTGCAGCTTCCTTTTATGCATTTTTATGGATAGTAAAGAAGTAAGAAGATGCATGTCTACCCATGTGCCTGGTGTCTATGGCTGGCCTGAAGTTTGGTTTGTTGAGACTGATGGCATTCAAACCATGGTTTGTTTTGTTATTTAATTGTGATGTCCAGGCTAACAATGATGAAAAAGTTAGTATTAGGAATATACTGTATATATATATATATATATATATACATACACATACACAGGGTGGGCCATTTATATGGATACACCTTAATAAAATGTAAATGGTTGGTGATATTAACTTCCTGCTTGTGGCACATTAGTATATGTGAGGGGGGAAACTTTTCAAGATGGGTGGTGACCATGGTGGCCATTTTGAAGTCGGCCATTTTGAATCCAACTTTTGTTTTTTCAATTGGAAGAGGGTCATGTGACACATCAAACTTATTGGGAATTTCACAAGAAAAACAATGGTGTGCTTGGTTTTAACGTATCTTTATTCTTTCATGAGTTATGTACAAGTTTCTGACCACTTATAAAATGTGTTCAATGTGCTGCCCATTGTGTTGGATTGTCAATGCAACCCTCTTCTCCCACTCTTCACACACTGATAGCAACACCGCAGGAGAAATGCTAGAACAGGCTTCCAGTATCCGTAGATTCAGGTGTTGCACATCTCGTATCTTCACAGCATAGACAATTGCCTTCAGATGACCCCAAAGATAAAAGTCTAAGGGGGTCAGATCGGGATACCTTGGGGGCCATTCAACTGGCCTACGACGACCAATCCACTTTCCAGGAAACTGTTCATCTAGGAATGCTCGGACCTGACACCCATAATCTGGTGGTGCACCATCTTGCTGGAAAAACGCAGGGAACGTGCCAGCTTCAGTGCATAAAGAGGGAAACCATCATCATGTAGCAATTTCGCATATCCAGTGGCCTTGAGGTTTCCATTGATGAAGAATGGCCCCACTATCTTTGTACCCCATATACCACACCGTACCATCAATTTTTTGGTTCCAACAGTCTTGGAGGGATCTATCCAATGTGGGTTAGTGTCAGACCAATAGCGGTGGTTTTGTTTGTAAACTTCACCATTCACATAAAAGTTTGCCTCATCACTGAAGAAAATCTTCTGCATAAACTGAGGGTCCTGTTCCAATTTTGGTTTTGCCCATTCTGCAAATTCAGTGCGCCGATCTGGGTCATCCTCGTTGAGATGCTGCAGTAGCTGGAGTTTGTAAGGGTGCCATTTGTGAGTAGCTAATCTGTTCGATGTTCGACTAATGCCACTCTCCAGTGACATGCGGCGAGTGCTACACTGTGGGCTCTTGCTGAATGAAGCTAGGACAGCCACTGATGTTTCTTCATTAGTGACCGATTTCATGCGCCCACATTTTGGCAAATCCTACACTGAACCAGTTTCACGAAACTTAGCAAGCAGTTTTCTAACTGTAGCATGGGAGATGGGTGGTCTCGTAGGCTGTCTTGCATTGAAATCTGCTGCAATGACCCGGTTACAAACAAAAAAGTTATCCTTCTCCCAGTACACTGTGTAGTTTGAATAACCCTTAAAATGTTCTTTTTGTTACCACACGAACCAAAATTGCATTGAAATAAGAAAGTACTCAATAAATGTTTAAAGAGAAACAAATGTCGGTAACTGTACAGCGACTCAAATTGTGCACGCCTCGCCTATCTTTAACACAACTACAGACCACTTGCGTCATTGGCCCAGTAACGTCGTCTAAAGTTACGTTCTGTCGGATGCTCTGGTGGGTAGAGGGTACGATGTCAATCTTTTGACGAACGATTCAAAGCACTTTGACCAAGTCACATCCTAAAC
>BLSH010414487.1:416151-439153 GCA_018402905.1 Glandirana rugosa | reverse complement strand
GAAAAACGAAGTTTTCCGAAAAAAAATAAAAAAATAAATATGCAAGCAAAGAAAGGTAGAGTAGCCAAGAGCTACAAGGCACTCTATAAAAGTTGTTGGTCCGAGTTAGGTCACAGAGCCGGTTCTGATGGGTGTAATTGTTTAGGAGTAGGAGCTCTGCAGCTCTCCTCAATAACGGCGTGCGTTCCAGCTTCCTTGCCCTTCTAACCGGATGTGACGTTGGACTTCCTGCTAGGTCATCTGACACGTTTCGTCAGACGTTTTCGTTGTAAAGCCGTGCGAGCTACAAACCGCATCAAGAAGCAAGCAGCTGGAGCGTGATGTGGGATAGTCGGCTCTTCCCCTCTTCTCAGTATCGTCACAGATAGGACTTCCTCAGCAAGGGGACCCTCTTTATTGTAAGCGCATACTTTACTCTTTTAGCGATCATTAAAGTATTTTAGACGGAGAGCACTAGATTGCCCCTTTATTTTACATGATCTATGCTGAATGGTTGGGGAGATTGGATGTCGAAGAGCCATACAGTTGGGGAGAAGGAGACTGGAAGGGAGACTTAACCCAGAGATCATCAGTAACCCCAGGGCGGGTAAAAAGCGCTGCTTTATCTATATTGAGTTGAGAGGCTCATTCACCTGGTGGAGGATTTAACCACATGTGTGCTGTGAATATCGTTTGGTCACCACTGGGATTTATTTAAAAGGATTTTTTTTTTTTTTTCCATCTATGGATTGACATTTTTGATTTATTTTTTCACGGATTATCGTTTACTGTATGAACACTATTGCACTAATATGTGAAGTTATTTTTTGTTTTTTTCACCAGTGAATTCAATTTTTTGGTTATATTTAGTACTCATTTTTCACGGAATATTATTTTCCCTATGAACACTAGAGCACTAATATGTGAAGTCATGTGTAGTTGCTTTTTGGTTGTTTGTTTTTCATATTATTGAAAGTGGTCACAATATTTAGAGATATAGAGTTTGAATATAGGTATTGTGACATTTATTCATGCACAACACAATAATCACCTACATGGAGTTGTAAGCGCTGCACCATTTTTTGATTATTATAGTTTTCCCATTTGTTTATAAGTTTACACTGCAGCTTACCTCAATTTGTGAGACCCATCAGAGGTTTTGGTTATTACCATTGTTTTACATGACTACAATTAATACAATGGATATATTTGATTATAGATCTAATAGAGTGTTCAACCCGGAGGGTGTATTTGAGCTCTATAATGAAAAAGATAATGACCTCAATAGCATGTTTCTGAGACTCAAGAATCTCATGATTTCTGAGATACATGCTCAATGGGACATCATATACTTAGAGACCTACATTAAAAACAATATGGTTCCTAGGAGCCTTAGGTGGGATGTTGTCCCCTATAAATTTGATGAGAACCTAGAGGAGTTGTTTGTCTATTTCAACTCTGCCGGTCTGAAGCTTCTATCCTTTCTTATTGATAGGAAGAAGGCCAAACTAGAAAAGTTGGATAGTGAGATTAAGGGCATTAAAGAAAAAATGCTACCTTATAAGGACAGTGAGGAATATAAAAATAGATCACAAGGTTTATTAAAAATTATAGAAAAGGAAGAAAAAGATCAGAGGATCAAGAAAAAGAAAAAATATAATAGGGACCTTGGTGATTATCAAGCTGCCCTAGTATTTAATTGGCAAAAGAAACTGCAAGAGGGGGAGGTTCAGTTGTCTGGTGAAGGAGGGACTGTGGATTTATATGATCAGGTCCAATATGATACCAACTATGACAGTACCCTCCATACCTACACCCGACCCAGAGGAAGACCAGGCGTTGTGGCAAAATAATTTCCCAATGGGGGCTCCAGGCCTGAGTATGGGTCCCCACGGGGACAAAATTATGGGCGGGGCCAATTTGGAGCCATCAGAATACCTCAGGATAACTCCAATTGGGGCTCCAATTATCAAAAATATAACCAAAAGGGGGGCAGAAGACCCCAACAGGGACAGGGTTCCCATGATCCGTACTCATATGGGGGTCCTAGAAATGGAGAGGGACATCAGTACCCTAGACAGTCTCAGGTGGCTAATAGAGGCCCAGGTAGGGGCAAGGGTCCTAGTCAAGGGAACTTGTTAAGACCTAATAGGTCAAATGTCCCATACAATCCTGATATTGAGAGGGATTCAGAGAATATATATCAAAACAGATTTTATCCGCTAAGGGATCTGAGGGGTCCAGATGAGGAATATCGATCATATCCTGTTGGGGACCATGAACCCCAGAGAAATGTGGGTCAAGGTAGAGGTAACTCCAGTATAGGAAGGGATTACCCACAGGATCCCATGACCCCGGGTGAGGGGGTACCCCGAACTACAGGGTGGGGTTTTTTCGACCGAATCAAGGAATAAAAAGACCAGCAGAACACGGAGAGGCACCAGAGGGGGGAGGCGATTTGGATCAAAAAAGGCTCAAGGTTTAGGTGGGGCTGGTATTTTTAACCTGAGTTCAAAAACACTCACTGAATCTGAAACCCTCCTTCTTGACCAAGGCCTGAACTTCGCCCCCCCTAGGAATCTAAATAGGTTTGAAACCTATATGGATATCCATAGATTTGTTAGAAAAGTTAACATTAAAAGGTAACTTACTATGAACCCAATTGTGGAGAACAAAAGGGTTACTTCAGTTTTTTCACATACGGATTTATCTAATGCCTCACTATACAACCCATCTGGGTCCCTAGCCCCTTCCCTGAAAGTATTCAGGGACGTGGTTCTGAGGGATATTGAAAATTTACAGTTTAAGAAAGTCCGGTTGGGGAAAGAGCTGCAAAACGGGTTAGATTCCCTCTGTAACAACAAAGATCTCATTATACGTCCAGCGGACAAGGGAGGGGGGATAGCGGTACTGGACAGAGACGCGTATATGCTGGAAATGTCAAACATTTTAAGCGACCAATCCACCTATCAAGTTTTGGATTCTGACCCCAAACAGAGTTATAAGGGTGAATTAAACAAACTGATTAAGAGTGGATTGGGTAAAGGTATCCTCACTAAGAAAGAGGCTAGTTTTCTTGTTCCTAAGGCCCCGAGGACCCCTGTAATCTACTATCTCCCTAAGTTACACAAAGACCCGGTCTGCCCACCCGGGCGTCCTATTGTCAGTGGAATAGATTCCCTGACCTCCCGGGTGGGCAGATATATTGATTTTTTTCCTCCAACCTTTAGTTCGAAATATACCCTAGTTTTTGAAGGATTCAAGGCAAGTTATCAATATTTTGAATAATATCGTCCTTAGGGAAGGCCTTCTGTTAGTGACGGCAGACGTCACGTCCCTTTACACAATTATACCACATGATTGGGGTCTGCTTGCGGTAAAGCATTTTTTGAACCGAGATTCTGGGTTGCCAAGGGAACAGATAGAGTTTATTATGGACCTTTTGAGGTTCGCAGCGACTCACAATTATTTTTGGTTCAATCAAAGGTTTTACAACCAAGTTAGTGGCGTGGCCATGGGAGCTAAGTACGCCCCTAGCCTGGCTAATTTATTTATGGCCCTGTGGGAGGAGGATGTCGTCTACCCCCAGAAGATACCGGAATTAGTCCTTTCGGTACGATATATAGACGACATCCTCCTCCTTTGGGAGGGAGAGCTTCCTTCATTACATGATTTTTTGGAAAACCTCAATAACAATGACAGGGGAATTGAGCTAAAATACGAGGTTAGTTCCCATATGGTGCACTTTTTGGATCTAACGATTGAAAAGAGGGGGGACTCCTTGATTACCTCCACCTTTTTTAAGACGTCGGATAAGAATGCCTATATACCCCAGACCAGTTGCCACCATAGACCGTGGTTAGGTGGTATTCCTAAGAGCCAATACATGAGGCTGCGTCGTAATTGTACACATCTGACAGACTTTCAGGAACAGACCAAGACCCTCACTCAGAGGTTCTTGGAAAAAGGATACAGGGAGGAAAGTCTCCTGGAACCTCTCTTGGAGGTCACCAATATGGATAGAAGTGATTTGCTCCAGGATAGGTCTAGTGTGAGACACACACGGGGTCAAGATAGGCCCAATACTCCATTTATTACTACATACTCGTGTCAGGCTAAGAAGGTCAGACAAGTAATTATGAAACATTGGCATATTTTGACCAATGATAGGGTCCTCAAGGATAATCTACCAGAGAAGCCTTTGTTTATTTTTAGAGGAGCCCCCTCTCTAAGGAATTCCTTGGCCACTAATGTCATTGATCCTCCCGTTACGAGGCCTATTTTTTTCCAACAAATGACCGGTTTCTTCAAATGTGGGAAATGCAGAGTGTGCTCACTCAATAAGATCATACAGCGCAAAACCATGACTTAAAAGGTCCTCAGTTTAGTATCAAACCATTCATCACGTGTAATACAAAGGGGGTGGTATATATGATTCAATGTCCTTGCGGACTACAATATGTGGGGAGGACCAAACGCCCCCAAGTAGTGCGACTAAACAAGCATGTGAGTAACATTATTAGGGGTTTCAAGAACCATTCCCTATCTTACCATTATAGACAGGTTCATAATAGAAACCCAGGTAATACCATCTATTTGGGTATAGATAAATAAATGGCTTGGGTCCATAGATTAAAAACCTATACCCCTTTTGGGCTAAATATTGATGTCAATGCCTTTATAGATAATTCCTGAGACTAGGGTGTAAATTCTGGGAACTAAACTGGAGGTACCATTTATTTTGAGAGGTTATCCTTCTTTCACCTCTCTTATAACTGGGTCTCTCCACCCTGGACCCTTAATAGTGGGTAAGTCTATAGTCGGCTATATGTGTATAGTAACTATATCTTATTGGGGAGTACTAACTTTCCAATTATGGTGGGTATACATATATGGTCTGACTTGTTGTGCTGTTTTATTGTTACTTGTTCGCTATTCATAGCTATGCTTATAGAGAACATACAATCTAATTCTTATGTTTAATAATTTATTTTATGTTTTCTCAATCGGTGATTGGCCCATATGGATTTGCCATTATCGGGATGTATATACCATTATTTGGTCAGAGGGCCTCTTTTACATGTTGTTGGAATGAGACAGATTACGGGGCCAATGTACATCCTTGTGATGACCAATGAACTAACACGTCGGTCAAGGCATTGATCAGCATATTGGCCAAGCCATATAAAGTTAGTCTATTTAATATGTCATCATTAAAATATAGAGATATGGTTTGAGAAGCTTGGATGTAAACCCTGTCCGAATTGAGGGCGGAGTTACCAGAACTGGTATAGAAAAAGGCTTTTTATTATCTTATAACACAGTTTAGTTTCTTAATTTTTTGCCCCTAGTATCAACGGTCGTTCAGCGGGACTCCGTGATGTATTTTTAATATGCCCTCAGGGTATTGAATAGGTTAATGATCATCAAAAGTCAACAGGTTTTTAATGTGAGAATCTTCCGCTGTCTGCCGCCCTGTAATTAGATGGTGGATCCAGCGCTTCCGCCCTCACTTCGGATAAGGGTGAGGTAGGGTACTTAAGAGGTGACGTGGTGAGGGCGCGCCTATCCTTTTGACGACGTCCAATAGGACGAAACGTACGTCAGGAAGAGCGCGCTGATGTCACCGAAAGCACTAGCCGGCTGTTTTACTGTGCGATCTTGCAGTTTTAAATGCGAGTGGTTTTACTACTTATAATAAACGAGTCATTGCGGTACTATACTATGTGGCCTTCCTTCTCCTACACATGTCGCTATTGAATCTGAACTCTTTGGGAGCCTTGACTTGAGTCTACCTAGCGAGGTCCTTATTCTATCAACTTGGTGTACGCAGAGGAAGATTAGACCCTCACTACACACAGTGCTGCTTATGGTGCAGGCTGGTAAGCCTTGATTTCTGGCGGTGGTGGATTGCACACATTGCTGTATGCACAAGGGTGTTTGATGTAGTGTGTCTAACATTAACCAGTTGGTGTTTAGTACATATTACACTATATGGTCCTCCTTTTTCCTATGTTTGTGGTTGTTACATCGATTCCTGGGAGTTCCTGGATGTGGTTACCCTAGGGGGTTCCACCCCTACCTGATCAGGCACATAGAGGAGGATAAGCTATTTTCATCACAGAGCGCTGAGAAAGCCGCGGGCTGGTAAGCCTTTAATCCTGGTGGTGGTGGATCTCACGTATGCTTTTTTGATTCACAAGGATATCGTGTAGTCTGCTAACATCCGAATAGAGTCCTTATTGGGAGTCCATTTTTAGTCAACTTCAATATCAAAAATGTAAGGACTAATATGAACTTGATGATTCACTAGCACAGCTCATTTGTTATCCATTGGTCTACATACTGAAACTGAGTATTTGAGCTGCAGCTTTTTTATGTTCAGGGTTAGCGCAGTGTTTGTCTAGTTTTCCCTTCTGCACATATGCAGCCTGAGCACTCACTATTCCTGTGCCACCTCTGGGGACTCACTGCATGCTTCTTCTTTGGATGAGATCTCTGAACCCACAACATCTGCTGTTCTTCTCTTTCAGCACATAGGCAAGTTCAATCCTGATATCTGGTTTTGCTGTGGCTTAGATGCTGCCAGATTGTGAATACTATGAGGACACATTTTACAAGCTTGGCAGATCATAAACAGAAAGAAAAGGGTCAGATGGCCTTGCTAGCTCAGGCTCAGCTTTTAGTTTCCTTGGGGTTGTAGTTTTTCAATTCAGGACCCTAGTACCCTTTCTTTTGACTTTGTATGGTCTTTCAGCAGATCATCCAACCTCTCCTGTCTTTTCTTTCCTATATAAAAAGGAATTTCTGCCACACGGTCACATGGGTAGAATTATTGCCCTTATTGAGGTCATAGACTGCCGGGGTCACAACTATGCACCCCCCTAGCCTTTGATTTTTCCCTTGAGTCAGATGTAGTTCCTGAGGAAGAGGTATTTGTTGAAAAAGAGGATCCCTCACCCTCTGTGGCACTGGATCAGGACAACACTCCTACTATAACTAACTTTATTGATGCAGTACACCCTTGCTTAGCATTGGAGTAGGCAGCCTGAATCTGCTCACTCCAAGATGTTCAGTATGGGGGTCACCTAAATTCCCTAAACCAGCCAAAATGTTCCTGGTTAGCAGGTAGAGTCTGTCCTTTAAAGGAACTGGCCTCACCCAGGGAAATTATTTTCTCCTCCAAAACATTATGCTGGACCATATTTTATTGTGGAAAGTTCCCTTTGTAAGTGAGCACTTCCTGTAGTAGATTCTGCCAACTACTGAAAGTTAATCTTATGTTCAAAGACCTGAAAGAGGCTCACTTTAAAGCTCTTATTTTTTTTTGACAAATCCTGCCATGCAACCTTGCATCTGTGGCAGTCTGTCAGACTATTGCAGTCTGGATGAAATGCATGGCCCGTGACTCTAGCTTCGCCTTTGTCCAGAGCTAGTTTGACATTTACTTATGGCCTTGCACTACGGTGTGAATGCCTTGGTAGATACAATGTACCAGATTTCCAGGATGAGTCTTTTCTCTATCCACATGCAGAGTTTTCTCTGTTTTAAATTTTGGGTCATGAAGCTGGCAAGCAATAAATGCCTTGAGCAGTTAGCCTTTAAAAGTGAACACCTGTTTGGCCCTACGTTGGATACGTTTATTATAGCAATCACCGTGATAGGGCGCCCCCTATTTTCAGGGTGGGGGATGTCTGTCAGCCTTGTTGGCCTTCTGGTCCCAATAAATCTCGGACATGTAGATGGAGAATGTAATTTCTATGGGCTACAAATTGGGGTTTCTCACTCTGCCTCTTCCATGCATCATGCCATCAAACCTGTCCCATTCCTCATCATGACAGGCATACCTTTTGACTGTTGCCTAACATCTCTTGTCCCTAAACTCTTGTCCCAAGGGACCATAACCCCCATACCAACAATAGTATGCTTTCAAAGTTTTTACTTAAACCTCTTTGCAGTCCTGAAACCGAATGAGGAAGTGTGGCCCATTTTCGCTGTGAAGGTTCTTAAATGGATGCCACGGGTTCAGAGGTTTTGCATAGAAAATGCAGAGCTAGTCATTGCTTCCAGGGGATTTTCTGGCTTCCATAGACATCAGAAATACTTACAGTATTTGTCTACTACCATTTTTCCACAACATCATCTGCAGTTTGTGGTGGGCAATCAGCATTTTATATCTCACCCTTTAGTTTGACCTGTCTATAGCCCTTTGAGTTTTTACCAGGGTGCTTTGCCCAGTTTTGGCTGTGCTTCACACCCAGGGGATTCATATTGTGAGGTACCTGGACAGTGTTCTCCTGTAGAACCAGTTTTCCCAGTTCCTGATTGCCAATATCTGCCAGACAGTACAATATTTGCAGTTTCAAGTGGATCCTTAATCTGAGGAGGTCATCACTGGACCCATCTCATAGAGTGGAGTATCTGGGTTTTAATCTAGACACACAGCCCTGTCCAGGATCTTTCTGCCCTAGGACAAACATCTGTCTCTTCTCTCACACATGAGTCCTTCAGGCCTGCAAAAAGTCTTCAAGTCAAGTCTGCCTGAGGGTATTGGGTCTCGTGGTAGCATTCTTTGAGTCTTTTCCCATGCGACTGTTACAACTCAACATTGTGCTGGTGTGCGACAAGCAGACTGAGTCTATGGTCCCATGCATCTGACCCCCAAGACCAGACTTCTTGGTATGGTGGATCTTCAACCCAGCACGGGGGTAGTGGCGTTAATTCCTCATCAGCCATGAAAGGTTGTCATGATGGATGCTAGCCTGATTGACTGGGGTACAGTCCTAGATACCCTTGTGGTTCAAGGGAGGTGTTCATTGGAGGAAGCTTGCCCTTCCCTTCAACATCCTTTAACTTAGGGCAATTCAGTTGACTGAACTTATCTTCTTCATGGACAACCGATGAGGAGGTAAGTATAACGTGTTTGTTATTTTAAGTGAAAAAAGTGAACGTTTTAGTATCTCTTTAATGATAAAAAGGTGGCACTTTTGATCCGAACAGGATTGAGCTGCAACAATCAGAATGTTTTACAGCAGGTAATGGATGTTGCTGGGTCTTGTAGGGCAATCACCCTGCTCCTTCTGTGCCGAAACAGGCACATTTTAGCTAGTGTTGAAAAATACATTCTAGTGTATTACCTGCAAGATGAAAGGCCCCAAGGATTAATAAATATGTTAAAGCATGCAAAATAGGAATCAGATGTAAATGGAGCTAAAATTCCTGTTATCATAAATACGTCTCATAGTAACTGGTTATATAAAAGTACACCGCAACAGAATGAGAATGTACATTTGTGTCATTCTGTTTTGTGTTTTTTTTTTTTAAAGCAACATTTTTCATATTTTGACTGTCATATGATAATTCCTAATTCAAATGAACAATGAAACAGTGTTCATTGCATAGCTTTTTCTCAGCTAGAAAACCAATGAGCTTTCTACGAACTGATCACATATTATCTTTGACCAGGATCACAAATAATGATCAATTGCATATCATGAATGTGTCCTTTTTGCCATTTCTTCAGGTAAATTCTGACAATTAGTAAAATGTTTCTGTGTGTAAACAATTTGTGCCTGTAAAATCCTCTGTATGTCTTTCTGCCATTTTTATAGCCCATCCAGTCACCATCCAGTATTTGTTAAATTGATACAATCTATTTTTGCTTGTGCTTTCACTAGTCCTAATACCTGAATTATCATTCAGAGGAAATACAGTCTTAGCTTGTAACAATGCTTAATCACCACCAGAGGGCAATTCTTCCTTGAAGCTTGTCATATTTTGGTATAATAATCGCAGATATTAGTATTATTTTATATACGTGAGAAATGTGTCTGTTCACTCCTCACTGAGGGATTTGCATAGCTGTAGTATTTGTTTGTTTTTTTGTTTTTTTACATGGATTTAGGCATTATTTTAAAAAACAGAGGCTTGGCCACAAGTACAGATTTTATTTTACTCTTACACAAATGCAGTTTTATCGTATGCTGCAGACATTTTTTGCATTTTTTGTTTTTTTTTGTTATAGTTGTTACCTTTTTGGAATATAAGGAAATACATGTACATATATAATACACTGTGTATCCGCTTGTAGTCACTACATAACAAGTACAAGAGCTATTGTTTGCCATGTAGACTGTGCTGTAACCTCACTTTGTTTACAGGTACTGAGATCCTTAACACACTTGTTAATAAGGACTGCATAATGAGTACAAACTCATGTGCTTTGATTGTCAACTTCTACAAAATGAGTATAATGCACTGTGCCAGTTGTAATTACGCGTTGTTAACAATGTTGTTGGAAAAGCACATGATCACTTCCTTGTTTACCTATATATGCATGAAGGTTCTCATTTATTCAGGTCATGGTATAGCTAGTAGTAGTTAGTCATGTTCAAATGGATTTATTCTGTAATGTTGAAGATTTTTCTTAGCTTAACCAAGCCACTTCTTCAATTCTGATGAGTGTGGGAAAAACACCTTAGCATTTATATCCACACAGACACCATAATTCAAGCAACATGGAACGACAATCAACATCCTTTTTATTTTAATTGGATTATGGTATCTGGCTACCTGTGTAGTGTATAAATGCTGGGGTATTATTCTTACACCCATTAGAACTAAAGACATTTCTTGGATAAGCTACAAAACATCTTCAAAATAAATGTGGCTAACCACTACTAGCCTTTACACTGCCTGACAATTGCACATTGCAAGCTAAAATTAGTTTGTGAATGGGCATATAAAACTGTAGCACAGTATTTGCCACCTGATGTCTTTGAAGTGAGAGAGATTTAGCAGGGACAGGACTTTTTAGACATCACTTCCATGGCTATGAAATTACTCTCATTGGACAAGAGGAATGACCGTTGGGAAGGGCTTAACCCAAAATGTGGGTCCCAGTAGATATGGGATGCTAATCATTTTGCCAAAATATAGTTTCTGGCTATTAAAGGTGATTAGACATCTTGTGGTACTTGACTTTAAATATCATTTTTAGTTTTAGGTGTTTAAAATGTCTTACAGGTTCACTTTAAGGCTAGGTTCACACTGCTGCGGTGCAAATTTAATACGATTGCGATGCAAGTTTTTTCAGTTCAGACACAAGTGCGATTTCTACATGTGTTGGTGCGAATCTACTGCAAAGCTGGAGCTGGAGTTGGAGGGAGAAGCTATCGCAGTGATGTGAATGGGAGATTGCGTTTTCAATCCGTGTTCTATTGTAGTCTATGGAGCTGAATTCGCAATGCACAGCATCGCACACGGATCAAACTCGCACAGGACCCTTTTTCTTCACGGATTAGATTCGCAACGCATCAATGTAAACTGCACTGGTAGAACACTATGTTATTGGAGATGACTTGCGAATTTAATCGATCGCAACGCAATCTATTCGCAGTACGGTTCGCAGCAGTGTGAACCTAGCCTTAGTCCTTAGTTATGGGTTGAGTCAAAAAGATTTAGAGCTTTTGTTAGGTTTTTACTGCTGTTTGTATCTCCATTGTGAAGATTTCCCTCCACTTCCTGTTCTGATTTCACCCTGTCGCACCCCTATACTCTGGGGTCTATGTACAAAACATTTACTGCGTATATGTCCTAACAATTCGCACAGGCATCATAAATGTTTGCCAGGTTGTTTGTAATCTATGTGGTATTTATTTTTATTTGATTGAGGTATTTGGGGAAAATACCTCATTATGTCCACTAGATGGATCTGATGGACATAGGAGATATCACAAACAATATACCAAGAGATATGTACAAAACTTGCGTGAGTCAGGTGAGGCTGAATACAAACCAAAAAATAGATCAAAAAGAAAAAAACAAGTGCGCTCATCCTTTTAAATGAAATAATGTGTCGGTCCCTTTAACGGGTTCCTGACCGGCTCGCATACTTTTACTGTTGCAGAGTGGCAGCTTCCCGCGAATTGCCATCTATAAACGGCAGCTCGCGCGTGCGCTGTAGTGGGCGGGAGTGTGCCGGTGGCGGCGCTCTCTTGCACCCGCCGCACTCTGCAGGAGTGTGGCTGTGGCTCGGGCGGACTCGATCTCTGCTGGCGAGCTGCGATTGCCTACCAGAGAAGGAAAACGGGGAACTGCCGATGTAAACACGGCGGTTCCCCGCTCTGTCAGACAGCATGTGAGAGATCTACTGATCCCTGTCTCTGGGATCAGTTACATCTCTTGTGCCCATGGTAGCCCAGCCCCCTCACAGCTAGAACACGCATAGGGAACACAGTTAACCCCTAGATCACCCCTGCAGGTTAACCCATTCACTGCCAATGACATTTATACAGTAATCAGTGGATATTTAAATTTCTGATCGCTGTATAAATGCCATTGGTCCCAAAAAAGTGTCAAAAATGTCCGACATGTCCCCTGCAATATCACAGTCCCGATAAAAACCACAGATCGTTGCCATTACCAGTAAAAAAAACGCCAGAAATGAATTCTCATGGTTTGTGAACACGGCAACTTTTACGAAAACCGTTCAATAAACACTGATTGCTATTTTGTTTTTTTACCATAAATATGAGAAAGAATATAAATCAGCCAAAACCGATGAATAAATTTGTTTTTTGTCACACTTTTTTGTTTATAGCGGTGATCAGAAATGACGCAGAAGTGATCAAATACCACCAAAAGAAAGCTCTATTTGTGGGAAAAAAAGGACGTAAATTTTGTTTGGGTACAACGTCGCACAGCCGCGTAGTTGTCAGTTAAAACGACGCAGTGCCAAAACACAAAAAGTGCTCTGGTCCTAACGTCACCCTTATTAGATTGTAAGCTCTTCTGAGAAGGGCCATCTTGATCCTCTTGTATTTTATTGTATTGTAACTGTATTGCCTCCCTTTTACATTGTAAAGCGCTGCATAAACTGTTAGCGCTATATAAGTCCTGTATAATAATAACGTGGGAAATCCTTCTGGTCCTTAAGTGGTTAAGAACTCATATAACCAATAAAGTATAACTCATATACATAATATCTCAGCATATAAGTGAGCAAATATTATATCAAAAGTGCTAAAATAAACATACAAAAAATAAATATGTGCAAAATATGTGCACATTTATCAATTCATATAATTGTGCAAAGAATAGGAATCTGAACCACAGTGTCAATCTCCAGCAATAATGGTCAGTATATGGCAGTAATGGAAAAGTCTTTCTGTGCATAAAACAATATATCAATACATATATATATATATATATATATATATATATATATATATATATATATATATATATATATATATATACATACAACCTAGTCCACTTGTGCAAATAATAATGAAAGTCCAGTGCAAATCCACAGCAATGAAGATCAATGCATGACCATGATGGAAAGTGCTCTCTGTGCATGAAATTGATAACAGCTGTGCTCCAATGCTCGTGTGCAACATATAGCAGCTTACTGATAGCAAAAATCAGCAGAGCGTATATGCAAGAGAAACTCTCCCAGCCGGCTTAAAATTCAGTCATCCCTACTCGGATCACCCACATGAAACTCAATCACTCCTCACACTCCAGGGTAGCCAATTAAAACATAAAACAGGAGAGCTCCATAGTACAGTAAAGTCTTATTTAAAAAAATGTTATTTAAGAATAGATGCACTTACATAGATGCAATCAGTCACAGCAGTAAGATCACAGATGAGAATCCCGCCACAAGATCAAGCGGCCAGAGATCACAATGACGTCACAAGATTAGCTCTGCCCAATGCATAACCCCCAATAGGGCATCTTTAGGGATGATGTCACAAAATTAGCTCTGCCCAATGCATTACCCCCAATAGGGCATCTTCCGAGATAGAGACCACATCTACCCCTGCATGCGTATATGGGGGGGGGGTGTACAACTGGGGGAATCAATGGTGGAGCAGGATCTGGGTTGTTCAGGTAGATCATAAGCTTAATAAAAACATGCAATGTCAAACTGCGGTTTGCAAAGCGAGCAAAATCCTTTCTTGAATTCAGAGAGTAATGGACACCAGAGAGAGAAAGAGACATCACTTTACCCCTGTACAAATAATTAATAAGACACTACCTGCCTGTAGTTTGCATGTTCTCCCTGTGCCTGCGTGGGATTCCTCCGGGTACTCTGGTTTCCTCCCACACTCCAAAGACATGCTGGTAGGTTAATTGACTCCTGTCTAAATTGGCCCTAGTAGATGTATGAATGTGAGTTAGGCACCTTAGATTGTAAGCTCTTTGAGGGTAGGGACTGATGTGAATGTACAATATGTATGTAAGGCGCTGCATAAATTGACATATATAAGTACCTGAAATAAATAAAAAAAATACCTCATCTGGAATATGCAGTACTGTTTGTGGCACCAAATCACAAAAAGGTTTTCAGGGAACTGGAGAAAGTACAGGATAGGACATCCAAACTGATAAGAGGCATGGTGGAGCTCAGCTATGAGGAAAGATTAGAGGAATTGAATTTATTCTCTCTTGAGAAGAGGAGATTAAGGGGGGATATGATGAACATGTATAAATATATAAGTGGTCCATATAGTCAACTTGGTGTTGAATTATTCACTTTAAGGTCCTCACAGAGGGCAAGGGGACACCCTTTACATCTGGAGGAAAGGAGAATGAATCTCCAAATGTGAAAAGGCTATGAAAAATGTGGAATAGACAGAGGTGGGTCTGTCCAGTTCAGATTGCTTTAAAAAAAAGGCCTGGACTCTTTCCTAAATCCCTATAATATAACTGGGTACTAACATTTATAGGTTGAGGGTATATAGGATTGTCATTTTTTTTTTTTATTGGTTAAACTGGATGGACTTGTGTCTTTTTTCAACCAGACTAACTATGTAAGTGTTAGGCCAGTGTCAAACCGCTGTACTGCAGTTTGGACACAGTGCAGGTGTACCAGTGGTTTTCATGCAGTTAACCTGCGGCTTTCTGTTAGATCACATGTTTTTGGTACATTTTCTGAAAGCGCAGCAAAGATGCGGCATGCGGGACTTTTGGTGTACTTTCAGCAAATGCACCACAAACGCATCTAATAGAAAGTCTATGGGAAATTATGGGTTAACCACATGAAAACTGTGGGTACACCTGTGTTGCTGACCAACCACAGTGCAGCAGTGTAAAACAGCCTTATGGGTAAAATGTTTCTGTTAAGAAATTACAACACCTATAATGTAGTGTAAATTATTGGTTGCTCTCTGTGTTCCCTGTAGTATGTAGGCTGTATACCCAATCACGTAGAATCAGGATATGGGAACATTATTGTGATGGGCAAAATGCTAATACTTTGCGACCCTCTAATATATGTAAACATTTCCTGGAGGTGCATTATGTGGATCCTCCTTTTATGGGTTAGAAAGGGGTCTTTTCCAGCTAGGGGTGGTGAATTGCACAGGAGGCATCTTGAGTGTGACTTTTATTGAATTCATAGGTTATATGCCAGTAAACCCCTTAGTGTAAATCACTATTGTGATGTATGCCCTATAAATTGCTTGTTTGCTGCCAATATGCAGATATTATCATGAGAGTTCTGTTGTCTGTAACCACTTGCCGACCGCGCTATACCCAAATGATGGCTACAGCATTCAGGGAGGACACTCTTGTTCACAGATTGATGTAAAGAGCCAATCAGTGGCTCTTTATCACGTAATCAGCTGTGCCAATTACAGCTGATCACGATGTATACACAAAGCTGGTTATCGGCATTCCTTTGTGCGCGCTGACAGCGCGAGGAAGGTAGAAGAGAGCCGATAACCGGCTTCTGTAAAAAGGACATGTACACTGATAATCAGACAGTGCAGTCCCAACAGTGCCCACCAGTGCTGCCAATCGGTGTCACCTATCAGTACTGCCTACCAGTGCAGCCTCATCAGCACACATCAGTGAAGGAGAAAAATTATCTGTTTGCAAAATTTTATAACAAGCTTTGAACTTTTTGGGGGGGGGGGGGGGTGTTCAAAATTTTCGGTCTTTTTTGTTTATTTAGCAAAAAAATAAAAAACCCAGTGGTGATCAATTACCACCAAAAGAAAGCTCTATTTGTGTGAAAAAAATTATAAAATTTTTGTTTGGGTACAGCGTTACATGACTGCACAATTGTCAAAGTGTGACAGCGCTGAAAACTGGCCTGGGCAGTAAGGGGGTAAAAGTGCCCAGTAGGCAAGTGGTCAAATTGTACATGGGTGATTGTGAATTACCCCTCCCACTCCAGTGTGGGGATAAGTATACTGTATCAATTAAGTGTGAACTTAAGAGTTAACTATGCTAAAAGGATAAAATTCCACTTTTTGCACCATGTTACACCATAATTAGGGTGTAACGTGACATGGTGCAAATGGGTCCCCACATTTCCTTTAACCACTTCTGGACCTCCCACCGTCATTGTACGTCATTACTTTGACGTTAAATAGCATTGTTATGGCAGCAAATAGCTGCCATAACCCCGGTATTTTTTTAAATGGCTGGCGGTCCTCTTTCAGATAAAAGTGGTCCCCGTGGCGCATTCACCACAAGATGACTTTTATCGGCTGTAGGAGAAGTGCCCCGCCACACCCTGGTGGTCTCTGCTGCTTACTGGAGCCGCAGAGACGATGAGGTTCTTTCTCCTATTGGACAGGAAGTTGAGTGAGGGCATGATGGCCCCCACTCGACTCTATATCCTTGGAGGACTGGAGCAACATCAAACGTCACTTCCGACCAACGACCTTAAAGGGACCCTTTTTTTTTTTTATGACTATTTTTTTTATTGCTTTTAAGTGTAAATGTGAGATCTGAGGTGTTTTTGACCCCAGATTTCACATTAAAGATGTCCTTGTCCTGCTTATTTCTATTACAAGGGATGTTTACATTTCTTGTAATAGGAATAAAAGTGATCAAAAACATTTTTTTTTAAAGGACAGTGTAAAAATAAAACGTAAAATAAATGAGAAAAAAAAAATTAAGCACCCCGTCCCTCTGAGCTCGCGCACAGATGGAACGCATACATAAGTCACGCCCACATATGTCAACAGTGTTCAAACCACACATGTGAGGTATTGCCGCAATCGTGCAAGAGCAATAATTCTAGTACTATACGTCTTCTGTCCCGTAAAACTGATAACCTGTAGAAACCAAAGTTTGTCACCATTCCACATGCAGGTGCAATTTTGAAGCATGACACGTTGGGTATCAATTTACTCAGCGTAACATTAGCTTTCAAAATATGGAAAAATTGGGCTAACTTTACTTATTTTCTAATTCAAAAAAGTGTATTTTTTCCCATAAAATTGCGTTTGTAAGACCGATGTGCAAATACAGTGTGACATACAGTTGTGCTCATAAGTTTACACACCCTAGCAGAATGTATAATTTCTTGGCCATTTTTCAGAGAATATGAATGATAATACAAAAACATTTCTTTTATTCATGGTTAGTGTTTGGCTGAAGCCATTTATTATCAATCAACTGTGTTTACTCTTTTTAAATCATAATATACTCGAGTCAGTGTCTGTGGGTAATGAGTAGATTCACATTACACAGAGCGCGCTGCTTCTAAGAGCCGATCTGTGCATGAAACCGTGACCTAATTACATTGGAATGCAGAGAATGCTGAGAGAGGTATCAGATTTTCAACTTGATGTCGGGAGGTGGGCGGAAAACGTGGGTGTTAGCTGTTCAGTCCCACCCACCTCCTGATCTCAGTGAAGATCTGCAGCTCTCTCTCTCTCTGCATTCTCAGCATTCCAATGTAATTAGGTCATAGTTTCATGCACAGAACGGCTCTTAGAAGCAGCGTGCTCTGTAGATTGTGAATCAACCTTACTCATCTCTTCTGTGTTCTGGCTGCAATCTCTGTGTCCCTGTGTCCTGGCTAAAATCCCTGTGTCCTAGCTAAAATCCCTGTGTCCTGGCTACAATCCCTGTGTTCTGGCTTCCTGTCCCTGTGTTCTGGCTCCCTGTCTCTGTGTTTTGGCTGCTGCATTTCCCACCTAGGCTTATACTCAAGTCAATAACTTTTCCCAGTTTTTTGTGGTAAAATTAGGTGCCTTGGCTTCTATTCGAGATGGCTTTTACTCCAATATATATGTATATATATAAGAAGTGGTTAATAGCATGCAGGGCTGTCGCTTTTGAAATCAGCACAAAGATCTGAGAATGAATGGCAGACAAACTTGAAGTTCTTGATGGCAGTGATTACCGCTCTTATATTCCATTGACACTTCCTCCAGCTCTCCAAATTAAACCTGTACCTCAGTATAGACATAGAGCTGGAGGAAGAGTCTGCAGGAGCCTGGCATTACACCCACAATCTACTGATTGCAGGTGCATTGCTTTACAGGCTGTTAGGCAAAAAAAATGCACACTAAGAACTATGTTCAGGACTCTTCTTGCAATATTATATTGTGTGTGGGCAGACAGGAGCCTGACCAGAGCACCTGCATTTTATTGCAGCGTGAGTGAAGCTTGGAGGTAGAGCAGGTATATTTTGTATCAGTCTTTCTCAATTTCTTCTACCATTGCTGTGAATCAATGAAAGGACATAAATATTAACATACTGTATAATGTATATGTGAAGAACACTATTCGTATATGACATGTTCATATATGTCAGTCTTTAAGAAAAAAAGATGCATTTATTTAAAAAAATGCTGTTACATAGTATCATTACCGTGTAAAAGTAAATGATTAAGTGTGTATGTTTAACAGTGTTTGCTGATTTGTGTTAGAAAATTGCAAGAATAAAATGTGTAGTCTAAAATGAGTATTATCCCTGACAGCTCCACAGAGTAATTTGCAACATACTAAAGTAGGATTCCTGAGGTGGAAATAGAGGTTTTCTTGTCAAGATCTGTAAGATAACATGATTTAAGATGACCATAAAATGCAAATCCTAGTTAAGCCGAGGATGAGCGAACATTAATGTGAGAGAAAGAGGAGAGATGTATAAAAAAAACTACTCTTAGCGAAGAAAGTCACAGAAATGAATACCAGAGACATCTCTTTAAAAACCGAAAATGTATGCTAAACCTAAATTGGAACTCCAGGCAAACACATGAACATCCGGTTTACTATTTCACCTGGCAAAGTCTTGGCAACCTTTCCTGTGATATAATAGTCTTTGCTAGTCAGGATAATCTGTCTGCTACTAACTGATTTGCCTTCACAGTTTCCTGGGTCATTGTCATTGCTCTTTGGACAGGAGTGGTGATGCTGATTTGTTGTCCTATGATTAGGCTTGAGATGGGGAAGTGATGTACAAAGTCACAAACTTTAAAGAGTATGTATAGCCAAAACTTTTTTCTTCATCTTGGAAAGGGTATGGAAAGAATAAAACCCCTGACTTTTTTTTTTGTCTCTATCTTATTGAGGGATTTCCCTTCACTTCCTGTGTTAGAGACACAACAGGAAGTGTGATCAAATCTCTCTGAAAAAAGAAATCTCTTACGCCGCTGTCCCCATGTAGGATTTATGCTCACCTCTTCTAGTCAGAAATATAGATTTTTGGATTTTCCTTCACTTTCTATTCTACTGCTCATCAGGACAAAGGTCTAATCTTACCCTACTCTATCCAAAGCTTTTAAAAAAAAGTTTTGGCTAAACATACACAAAGGCTGGCCATACATTATACAATTCTCATGTACAATTTTCCTTTAGAATTACCAAAACCATGTAATAGGAAGTCAAACCTAAACACTTTCTATGCACTCAAGCAGGCACTTGCACTACTTAGTTGAATGTAAATCTAAGGGAAATTGAATAAGAAAATTGTATAATGCATGGCCAGCCTTAAAGCAGGAAATAAGCGTGTTACATGTGCAGAGTCTAAAAGGCATGTACATTTACCCTCCCTTCTAGATTGTAAGCTCTAACGAGCAGGGCCCTCTGATTCCTCCTGTACTGATTTGTATTGTATTGATTTGTATTGTAATTGTACTGTCTGCCCCCATGTTGTAAAGCACTGCGCAAACTGTTGGCGCTATATAAATCCTGTATAATAATAATAATAATTTCAACATTGGCCTTTTGTATTCAGTTGTGTGCCAAAAGAGTGAGTTTTATATTAACAAGATCCTCTCTTCTCACACTTGTTAAAACATTTATTTTTGGATATAAAATTACTTAAAACTTCCAGAAAATTAAGGATTTACTGAAAGCAGGGGCCATGCTGAAAGAAATGGTAATTGCATTTTTTTTGTGTCACACAATATTTCCACAACTTTTTATCAAATATATATTTTCAGGAAAAAATACACTAAAATAAGGTTTATTGCACAAACAGAATTGAATCCCCCTTTGTACACATAATATAAGATGAGGTATTGTAGAGCTAATAAATACCAAATCTGTCAAGCCTCCAAATTGTCAGTGCCTACAGAATGGTAAAAACGATGGTACCTAAAACGATCAATTGGCAATGCTTTAAATGCCTTTACAGCTCATCAGTTTAGAGCAGTGGTTCTCAACTCCTGTCCTCGGGACCCACTAACAGGCCAGGTTTGCAGGATAACTGAAATGCATCACAGGTGATATAATTTGCTGCTCAGTGATTGCAGTATTCTAGTCTGCATCTCCCCAAGGCAAAACTTAAAATCTGGCATGTTGGTGGGTCCCGAGGACAGGAGTTGAGAACCACTGGTTTAGAGTAAACCTAAAATGAGTGACTTTGAATAATACTCTCACTCTGATGTTCACGCAATATAAAACGTGTGGTTCAGTTGCGGGGGTTACTTTAATTTTCTTTCATTACATTTTATCATAATTTTTTTTTCTTTTAGCCTTTTTTTTCATTTAACTTTATTGCTTTCACAAAGGGGGCTCACAAGCCCTCCATGTAATAGCATTGGGCAGGTGACAGTTCCTCTTTGTGGAGACATTAGGGGGTCTGTTAACCCCTTAATGTTTTCCCTGCCCTCTACTGCAGCGAATCAAGCCAAGAAAACATGCTTGATTAGCTGCTTCTCTGTAGCAGGCTGCATTCTAAAAGTGACCGAGCAGCTATATAGCCATCTGAATTACTTTGTTTAGCCAGATCCTGGGGTCATGTAAAACACAAGCTCATGACTGCTACTACACAAGAGGTGCTTACAATGCAGCTTACTGGCATAGTAACTGCATTCGTTTTCCTTTTTTAGGCTTTTTTGTGTTTATTTTCATCTGTTGATCCTTCCTCTCACGCACTTTCTGCTCTAGGTTGACGATTCCCACTCACTGTAATGTATCTATGTAGGAAAAGTAGAAAAATGGCCAATTGCACACAGGACGCCAACTCACTTATTTATTTCACCCCTAGTGGGCTTAATTATTGAGGCCTCAACGATTAAGCCCACCGGGGGGGGGGGGCAAAACACATCTGAGGGACCTCTGCCATGGGTAGAGAGCAGAGCTGGATCCATCTTATGTTACTGGTTTAGTTTTGGTCACATGAGCCTGTGTGCGATCTGTGGCCATTTTTCGGTAGTATATTGCAGCATGACAAGCTGTTTTTTATACAATCTGCACCTGTTCAATATATGTCATGTTGGCTGATAGGACCATTAGAGCAGTATTTTTTTTTTTCTATTTGGCTCGTGATATGTTTTGGTACTACAGAACACCTGCCCTTTATCCTCAATTCTGTTGCATGGCAAGGGGATGTTCAGTATCCCACAGAGGAGAACTGGGCAGGGCTAAGAAAGTAGAAGCTCATTAGATTTCTTGCAGGATCAATTGGTATTTTTCTGTATTTGCAGGTTTAAAAACCTGCAATGTTTGCAATGTATAGCCAAAGCTTTTTTGGCTGGCCAGTAGAACTACTAACTGCTAACTTCCCAGGCCCGGAAAAGCAGAAGCCTGGACTAACAGCTGTCTCAGCCTCTCAGTAAGCCGCTGATAGCCTGAGCCAATGTCTCCCACCCTTCCACAGCCCGGCACTCCAGTGAGCACCAGAGGGGGAGAGCCAGTCACCAGCTCTCTGCAGGCTAAGGACCGAGAGCTGAGCGATCAGTGGTGTTTGAGGCGGAGAGGGACATCTGTAGCAGGGATTGGTGCTGCAGTAATCTAGGCGATTTTTTTCTTTTCATATTTCCGAACTAAATGTGGGTAAATGTTCATGTATTAGATACATGTATTTTATTTGTTGTTGTGCCCCTATATAACTATAAAGCCTATTTTTGGCAGTGTTTACAGTAGTGTGATCTGCAATTTATGAGCAGTATTCTGGGTTATGGACCCAATTATTATTATTATACAGGAATACGAAAGGGCAATAACTGCGGGGGATGAGCTAATTGAGAAAATAAGGAGTGTAGTTGTTAGGTGGGGGCAGGATAGGCTTCCCTGAAGAGAAAAGTTTTCAGGGATCGCATGAAGGTGGATAGATTTGGGGACAGTCTGACAGATTGGGGTAGGGAGTTCCAGAGGATGGGAGAGGCTGGGGAGAAGTCTTGGAGGCGAGTATGAGAGGAGTTGATGAGGGAGCTGGAGAGCAGGAGGTCTTGGGAGGAGCGAAGAGGAACGGTTAGGTTGGTATTTTGAGACTAGGCTGGAGATGTAGCTGGGAGCAGAGTTGTGGATGGCTTTGTAGCTGATTGTTAGTATTTTGACTTTAATTAGTTGGGTGAGTGGCAGCCAATGGAGGGAATGGCAGAGAGGGGTGGCAGACGCTGAACGGTTTGTAAGGTGGATGAGCCTGGCAGCGGCATTTATGATGGACTGGAGGTGGGATAGTCTATTTAAAGGTAGGCCAGTGAGGAGGGAGTTGCAGTAGTCGAGGCGCGAGATAACCAGGGAGTGAATTAGGAGCTTTGTGGTTTCATTGGTTAGGAATGGACATATTTTAGAGATGTTGTGGAGATTGAGGCGACAAGCCTTAGAAAGTTATTGGATGTGGGGCCAAAAGGAGAGTTCAGAATCCAGGATAACACCAAGCACCCTAACATGTGGGGATGGGTGGATGGTTGTGCCATTGCTCTTGACAGAGAAGTCGGGGGGAAACAGCACGTGGAGGAGGAAATATTATGAGTTCAGCTATGGACAAGTTGAGTTTGAGGAAGTGGTGTGACATCCAGGCAGATATGTCTGTTAA
>BLSH010414487.1:361439-416141 GCA_018402905.1 Glandirana rugosa | reverse complement strand
CTTTAATTAGTTGGGTGAGTGGCAGCCAATGGAGGGAATGGCAGAGAGGGGTGGCAGACGCTGAACGGTTTGTAAGGTGGATGAGCCTGGCAGCGGCATTTATGATGGACTGGAGGTGGGATAGTCTATTTAAAGGTAGGCCAGTGAGGAGGGAGTTGCAGTAGTCGAGGCGCGAGATAACCAGGGAGTGAATTAGGAGCTTTGTGGTTTCATTGGTTAGGAATGGACATATTTTAGAGATGTTGTGGAGATTGAGGCGACAAGCCTTAGAAAGTTATTGGATGTGGGGCCAAAAGGAGAGTTCAGAATCCAGGATAACACCAAGCACCCTAACATGTGGGGATGGGTGGATGGTTGTGCCATTGCTCTTGACAGAGAAGTCGGGGGAAACGGCACGTGGGGGAGGAAATATTATGAGTTCAGTTTTAGACAAGTTGAGTTTGAGGAAGTGGTGTGACATCCAGGCAGATATGTCTGTTAATAAGTTAGTGATACGTGAGGAGACTGATGGAGTGAGTTGGGGGGTGGAGAGGTAGATTTGGGTATCGTCAGCGTAGAAATGATATTGAAAGCCGTGGGAGGCTATCAGCCGGCCCAGAGAAGAGGTGTATATTGAAAATAAGAGAGGTCCAAGAACAGAATCTTGGGGGGACTCCAACAGAGAAAGGAAGAGGAGAGGAGGAGGTAGAATTGTATGTTACACTGAAGGTGCGATGGGATGGGTAGGACGAGAGCCACTGAAGATCACAGTCACGGAGACCGAGGGAGTAGAATTTTTTGAGGAGGAGGGGGTGGTCAACAGTATCAAAGGCAGCCGAAAGGTCCAGGAGTAGGAGTACAGAGTAGTGGCCATTGGTTTTTGCGGTTAGTAGGTCATTTGTGAGTTTAAGAAGGGCAGTTTCTGTGGAGTGTTGGGGGCGAAATCCCGATTGAAGGGGGTCCAGAAGGTTGTTCTTAACAAGGTGATGACTCAGTTGGTTGTAGACTAGGCGTTCGAGAAGTTTGGAGGAAAAGGGGAGCAAGGAGATAGGGTGCAGATTGTTAAGATCAATAGGGTCCAGGGATGGCTTTTTGAGTATGGGGGTGGCCAATGCATGTTTTAGAGCATTGGGGAAGATGCCAGAAGAGAGGGAGAGATTGAAGATGTGAGTTAGAGAGTGTAGGATAGAGTCAGAGGGTGAGCGTAGTATTTGAGAGGGAATAGGGTCCAGTGGACAAGTGGTTAGGTGGGCGTTAGAAAGGAGTTTAGCAACCTCGTTTATAGTAGCAGGATTGAATAAGGATAGTGTCGATTGTGCTTGTTGAAATGGGGTGTTAACTGGGGAAGATGCATGCAGATGCCCAATGACCTAAACTGAATAACCCTTTGTCCTATTTCCTCAAGCACGCAGATCTGTAACTTGTAGATATGCCTCAAAGACATCATAATAGTCAAACACACGTGGGATGCTACAGTCTTTTCTTTCGTTCTGCAATCACTACCACATACAGTATGTGTCTATAACTTTGCTTTTGTGACTGCAGACATTAAGGGGGAAATTGTGGAGAGATAAAAAAATATATATATATATATATATATATAATCATGAAATAGATTCAAAAAAGGTAAGTACATATTGTGTACATATGGTATTGTCCCATGTGGGTTGATCCTATGTATGCAAAAGATAACCTGTAGGTATGCCCATAGATATGGTGAACTTGTGACTTGGGGTTAAGGATAGTCTTCCATATCAGGGCCCCACAGAAATAGAGAGTGCCAAAAGATCACTGCACATTTCACATATTGCTACTTCAGGCAGTCCAATTGGTACTAAAAATATGACATAATTAGAAAGTGCACACACAAACATGGATCACAGATGCAGTTTTATACATCAACATCAAAAAAAGGGAATCACAATTGAAACTATATTTGTACTAATAATATATGTTTGAGTACTCAGTGATACCTACCAAGTTTCAATGGGAAATATGAAATGCCCAGCATACGACATCAAGAGGGAAGGGAAGATAGGAGAGGGTAGCGCATGAATAGCCCCAGTTCGAAAGTGCGTACAAAAAACTTCAGCCAGACATGGAATCTTGCCTTAAGGTCAGAAAATATACCTAGTAAATAGACAATATATATCTGTATTTGAATCAATGTCTATCATATATTGTAAGTGGGGATGGTTCTTAAGACAGGAATAGAGGGTGCAGTCACTATTATTTCTCAATAATTTAGCAAGTATATCTGTGTATGTGCGTGTGTGTATGTATATATATATATATATATATATCTCTCATTGTATGTCCATGTGAGTGGCTGAACATATGCACCTACCATTTGCCAAAGATTATCTGGGAGGGGGGTGAACGCATGAAGTAATGTCAGATATTTATATGACCTGATGAAGCTCAATGATTCTCGGTGGGTATGACATCTCCATATATCTTAAATACGCTGTAGGTATAAGTATAGGATATATATATATATATATATATATATATATATATATATATATATATATATATATTACTCACTCCTCCCTACCATGAGGGTGTGGTGGTGAAAAAGGGGGAGAGAAATGCGAGGAAAAATGCTATAGGGGACTCAACACATTTTCTCGACTGAGACATTAAGCCAGCATGTAGGAACAAAATGATTAGGTCCTGGAGACTCAGCTTCATAGGGCTAAAGCAGTGGCACATGAAGCAGATGTTTTTGTGGAAGCCATTACAGCAATTGTTTGCACAATTGTTCTGTTCATCTGTCTGACTGGGGACCTGGGATGGTGATCCAGGATTCAGTTCTTGTATATGTTTCATCACTTTCTATTTGTTTGGATCAGAATTGGTCTCATATGGATAAGAAGGTCCCTGGAAAGAAAAACTTTTTTCAGAACTACAGAGCAAAGGCTTGAATCCAAAGTGTATTTCCTTTGGTTCTTCACATTTTATGATAAGATTGTCACGTGGAATTCTCTTCCTCTCCCCTCTAAAAGAACGTTTTTTAGTCTGTATTGGGCCAGAAGAAATTTTCAACCCTGCTGGTTTTCATTTCTTGTTTAAGTGAAATGTCAATATTCCAAATATGGATGGTATCAGGTTTTTGAAGCTCATGCATTTTGGGTCAGAAAGCTACAAGAGAATTCAGTATTCTCTTGAATCTGGAACATTTAAACATGTTTTTGGACTTAGAAACTTGGCACTGTGAGAAAATGGGCTTCTACAACTCCTCATGATCAACACAGACCTTAAGAATGTTTAAATATTCCTATGCATTCTCATCAGTAAAAGGTACTCAAATGTGTGGTTTGGACAAAAAGAACAATGCTTCATTGGTAATTTAATTTGGTCTTCAGAACCCCAGATTTTTATAAAAATGCATTTACAGTTCAGCCCTTCTCAGTCCTTTTACATTTATAAGATTGTTTTATTTCAGAAATGTTGATAGAAGGTTGTTTTCTTGGGCTATAATGTAGATAAAGTATTCCTGAATATTTTTCTTCAAGAATAAAATGTTTTCATCTCTGATGTACTCTTCACAAATATCCCCAAAATAATTATGTCATCAAATATAGCTGTTCAATAGTCCCAGTTTCATTTGAAAGGCATTCTGCTTCATTTGAAAGTCTGTGTAAAATTGCAGAGGTCCCTGAATCATAAGCTGCTGTATCTAGCCATGATCATCTGTCCATAACAGCAGGTAATTGCTATCATCTATAGCTGCTGCAGCAGTCACCTCGTCATTGTTTTGTATGAGTGGAGCAGCTGCAGCTCTCCGCATACACCTGATTTCAGCCACAGGTATTCACAGTATGAATGATCCCTAAGATCTACAAAACAGATTCTTGATCAAGAACACACACTTGAAAAGCACTGTAAAGTGGACACCCTGTCCAAGCAAAATCTCTCAATCAGGACGTTTTGCATAATGATCTGTTATTACTTGTATGTCTTTTTATGTTGCATTCGTCAGGGGTGGCATGAAGAATTGGAAGTTTGTTTTACCAGTAACTGTTTTTCCAGAAGTAGTGTTTACTGTGAGATGACCCAGTTATTAGTAAGGCAAACTTTCTGCTTTTTATATACAAGAGGAAAATGTTAGACTGAAAGTGCAGTCACTATCTTGTTCATGCGTCATACTTCAGATAAACATTAAATATGAAACATAAGGTGTGCATGAAAGATTAGCATTGCGTTTAAGCAATCCCTGTGGTAGCAAAGCTTTGTGCCCATTTTTTCAGCTGGATTGGCACGTACTGCAGTTGTTCTTGGATGCCACTGTGTATAATCATAAGCATGCTGCAGTTGTGTTTGTATTGATACAGACCTACTATAGTGTCAGAGAGGCAGTCTTTGTGTAATGTTCCATTTTTAAATTAACACCACCTGATGCTTTCCAGCCGTGGCTTTTTAGTGGCAGGATACAGCAATAACTGCCAGATATTAACCACTTCCTTACTGGGCACTTAAACCCCCCTCCTGCCCAGACCAATTTTTGGCTTTCAGCGCTGTCGCATTTTGAATGACAATTGCGCGGTCGTGCGACGTTGTAACCGAATAAAATTTGCGTCCTTTTTTTCCCACAAATAGAGCTTTCTTTTGGTAGTATTTGATCACCTCTGCGTCATTTCTGATCGCTGCTATAAACAAAAAATGAGCGTCAATTTTGCAAAAAAGAACAATATTTTTTACTTTTTGCTAAAGTACAAATCCATTAAAAAAATTATTCATCAGTTTTGGCCGATATATATTCTTCTACATATTTTTGGTAAAAAAAAAATCTCAATCGGCGTATATTGATTGGTTTGCGCAAAAGTTATCGTGTCTACAAACTATGGGAATTGATTTATGGCGTTTTTATTATTTTTTTTTTTTACTAGTAATGGCGGCGATCTGCGATTTTTATCGGGACTGCGATATTGCAGCAGAAATGTCGGACATTTTTTACACATTTTTGGGACCAATGACATTTATACAGCGATCAGAAATGTAAATATCCACTGATTATTGTGTAAATGTCATTGGCAGTGAAGGGGTTAACCTGCATGGGGCAGTGAAGGGGTTAACAATGTTCCCTGGGTGTGTTCTAACTGTGGTGGGGGGCGGGGCTGGCCAGGACATAACAGATCTAACTGATCCCAGTGACAGAGATCAGTAGATCTGCTATGTCCCCTGTCACAGAACGGAGAACCGCTGTGTTTACATCGGCGGTTCCCCGTTCTGCAGCTCTGTCAGGCGATCGTGGGTCTCGAGCGGACATCGAGTCCGCCCGACCCACGGGCACGCTCGCGCAGCGTGCAGGGGGCGCGCCGGGAGCGTGCATAGATCCGCGCTGGAGCCGTACTTCGGCTATAGCGCGGATCTGTAGGGGTTAAAGCTTTGCTGAGCATTTTATTTCCTTCAAAGCATATCCTTGATAGAAAAGTCATCCATTTTTGTGGAAAAGCTGACCACTAGAGAAGCACTCTACCAATTAATACATAAAATACAATAATTACAAAAATGAAGCAAGGGGCATCAAAATATATAAAATACAAATAGTTTTTTTTTTTTAAGTTTATGACTGCTTAGCTTTTGAAAATATGTTATCATTTAAAATGTAAAAAAATGTATAATCTGTTAAGAATACCTTTCAAGGTGTGTATTGTTTGTTTACAATCCTTCAGGAAAGTATTACAAAGGGCTGAAAAGTAACAAGATGCCTCGGGAAGAAATTTAACAATGTTGGCAAATATTGCATTGTCTTTTCTAGTTGTTTTGCTCTTTTTTCTTTATTGGATTGTACATTTTATTTAAAGTCCCCAAGCAGGGCCGAATTAACATAGGGGCTATTGGAGCTGCATCTCCAGGCCCCTTCTTTAAGATAGGCCCAGCCCAGTGGTGTGAGGTAATCACTAATGCTACCTAGCCCTGCTCTGTGTGCAGTTTACATATGATTGATATGTAAATCGTGGCTGCATTGATGTGTTAATTAGCAGTTGCATTGATTTGTAAATCGAGGGCGGCATTGATATGTAAATTGTTAGAGCATTCATAGGTATGTCAAACTCCCTGGGCCCTGGTCCTCCATCACCTTTGCATTATCCTGTAGCCATTGGGTAAGTACAACAAACCCTGCCTGCCACAGTCAGTGAGCATGCCATCAGCCTGTACGTTAAAGATGAGCAGAGGTAAACAGAGAAGAGATTACAGTTTGGAGGGCAAACATGACCAAAGAGGGGGTGTGCAGGGGGGGCTGGGGTGCAAAGATGAGCAGAGACATGTAGAGTTAAACAGAAATTAGGGAGTGTGGGGTGTAGGGGATGGTTTGAGGTGCAGAGGTTGGCAGGGCGATTTAGAATGCACAGGTGTACTGGGAGGAGGTGGATAAAGAAGCAGAGAAGGGTCTGTCATAATAAATACCTCTGTTACATGGTTGTTAAGTGTAAGGCTCCATTCACATCATGCAGATGTGACAGAGCGAGCACCTTCCCATGCATTGTGTGTAGGGCAGCCCCTCCCACTCTTACTGAAATGTGGCTCCACCCACAGCTCGCTATATGCACCACATTACTACCCTACTAAAACTACTCAAAGGCACACTCTCTCACCCCCTCCCTGTCTCTCTCACTCCCTGTTTATCTCACCCCTCTCTCTCCCCCATCCGCCCTTTCTCTCTCTCTCTTAATTTCTCTCTATAGTTCTCTCTCCCTTCCCCTCTCTCTCACCCTTCCTCTCTCACCCCATTTTTCTCTCTCAACCCATCTTTCTCTCTCTCTCAACCCATCTTTCTCTCTCTCTCTCTCCCCATCTTTCTCTCTCTCTCTCCCCATCTTTCTCTCTCTCTCTCCCCATCTTTCTCTCTCTCTCTCCCCATCTTTCTCTCTCTCTCAACCCATCTTTCTCTCTCTCTCTCCCCATCTTTCTCTCTCTCTCAACCCATCTTTCTCTCTCTCTCTCCCCATCTTTCTCTCTCTCCCCATCTTTCTCTCTCTCCCCATCTTTCTCTCTCTCTCAACCCATCTTTCTCTCTCTCTCAACCCATCTTTCTCTCTCTCTCATCCCATCTTTCTCTCTCTCTCATCCCATCTCTCTCTCTCTCATCCTCTCTCATCCTCTCTCATCCTCCCTCTCTCTCACACCCTTCCTCTTTCAGCTCCCTCTCTCTCCCATTATGCTCTTAATCCAACCCTGTCCCCAAGAGATAGTATATGCTGATGGATTATTCAACCTGCTGTCATTCACCTTTGAGTGAGCTGAATGCTCTTGCACTGAGAAAACCATTATTTACATACATACATAGAATGCAAGGCTTTTAGTGATCTTTGTTGCGCAGTTCTTCATGCTGCTATATGTACTGGAATTCACGCATGGATTTGTTTCATGCCTTGTTTCCTATGTGCACTTTGATGCTACAACACTCAGGCATTTTTCTGCATGAAACTGCGTTTCAAATAGAAATCTTATAATTTATGTGATGGTCAATATCTATACGCTGCAGTTAGAGGAAAAGGGAAACAATAGGGGCCCATTCACACCTATGGCTAAAATGTACATTAAAAAAAGTAAATCCAACTTCAATGTTATTTCAGTTTTTGAAATCCAAAGCTGGCTGCGGATTACAATATTACGTTTAAAACTATCACTAGTCAAACTAAAAAAATTTTTTTTTTTTTTTTTTTTTTTTGCCTTTAGAATTTATAGGAAAACTTGAAATTCAATACTACCAAAGGAGAGCCTTGTGGTCTCCCAAAAAAACAATATACAGTATCTATCACTTCAGTATCGTAAATAATAACATTTTTGTTGACCCATAGCTGAAATGTAAAAGTTGGTCTGGCCTTTATGGGCCTACAGGAATGTGAGCATAGATGGCTAAAATGGCCTTGATAAAGTGGCGTATAGGTGCTATGTGACTAAAACTTTTAATACACGTTTGTTTATAATATAGAGCTATATACGACTTTTCCCTTATCTGCCGTGCAGAGCAGATGGATGCTTAACTGACTGCTAATCCAAAACTGGATTGGTTTCAGCAACCCCTACATTTCTAGGTTAGAGTGGCTTTTCTGTCGGACTGAGAGGGCAGCTAGAGAGGGATATCATTATTCATTAGGGTCCCAGTGGGAGCGCTGCCAGCAGAGATTAATTTTTTCTGTTATGCTTGTAAAACAAGCTCAGGTGGAGTCTGTAATCCTCAGGGCACGGGTGGCAGATCAAGGAAGAAGCTACAAAGCTAGTTAATTTTCTGATTCCACAGGAAACAGAAGCTCAGTTAGATATATGAAAACATGATTGCAAATCTAAGTAGCTAAAATCCAAATGGGATCATTGAAAACATCTGGCACCAAAAATCTTCTTTTATAAAAGTACTTGAAAGTTTGTGCACACGCCAAATGACTAGCAAATTGACATGCTTTACTAGGTACACAAAGGAGTATACATTTTTGTTACTTGAAAGTACATTTATAATATTTTCAGTGTAAGGATTATATCTATATATACAGCATCTCACAAAAGTGATTACACCCCTCACATTTTTGTAAATCATTTATTATATCTTTTCATGTGACAACACTGAAGAAATGACACTTTGCTACAATGTAAAGTAGTGAGTTTACAGCTTGTATAACAGTTTAAATTTGCTGTCCCCTCAAAATAACTCAACACACAGCCATGAATGTCTAAACGACTGGCAACAAAAGTGAGTACACCCCTAAATGAAAATACCCAAATTGGGCTCAATTAGCCATTTTCCCTCCCCAGTGTCATGTGACTCGTTAGTGTTACAAGGTCTAAGATGTGAATGGGGAGTAGGAGTGTTAAATTTGGTGTTATCACTCTCACTCTCTCATACTGGTCACTGGAAGTTCAACATGGCACTTCATGGCAAAGAACTCTCTGAGGATCTGAAAAGAAGTATTGTTGCTCTACATAAAGATGGCCTAGGCCAGGGGTAGGCAACCTGTGGCCCTCCAGCGGTTGCAAAACTACAAGTCCCATCATGCCTCTGGGAGTAATTGTACCCGTCAGCCTTGCAATGTCTCATGGGAAATGTAGTTCTACAACAGCTGGAGGGCCGCAGGTTGCCTACCCCTGGCCTAGGCTATAAGAAGATTGCCAAGACCCTGAAACTGAGCTGCAGCACGGTGGCCAAGACCATACAGAGGTTTAACAGGACAGGTTCCACTCAGAACACGCCATGGTCAACCAAAGAAGACGAGTGCACGTACTTAGCATCATATCCATTTCTGCAGAGGTTGAAGGTGTTGGGGGTCAACCTGTCAGGGCTCAGACCATACGACACACACTGCATCAAATTGATCTGCATGGCTGTTGTCCCAGAAGGAAGCCTCTTCTATAGATGATGCACAAGAAAGCTCGTAAACAGTTTGCTGAAGACAAGCAGACTAAGATTACTGGAACCATGTCCTGTGGTCTGATGAGACCAAGATAAACGTATTTGGTTCAGATGGTGTCAAGCGTGTATGGTGGCAACCAGGTGAGGAGTACAATGAGTGCTGCCGGCACTGGGGAGCTACAGTTCATTAAGGGAACCATAAATGCCAACATGTACTACTGAAGCAGAGCATGATCCCCTCCCTTCAGAGACTGGGCCGCATAGCAGTATTCCAACATGATAATGACCCCAAACACACCTCCAAGATGACTGCTGCCTTGCTAAAGAAGCTGAGGGTAAAGTTGATGGACTGGCCAAGCATGTCTCCAGACCTAAACCCTATTGAGCATCAGTGGGGCATCCCCAAACGGAAGGTGGAGAAGCGCAAGGTCTCTAACATCCACCAGCTCCATGATGTTGTCATGGAGGAGTGGAAGAGGACTCCAGTGCAACCTGTGAAGCTCTGGTGAACTCCATGCCCAAGAGGGTTAAGGCAGTGCTGGAAAATAATGGTGGCCACACAAAATATTGACACTTTTGGCTCAATTTGGACATTTTCACTAAGGGGTGTACTCATTTTTGTTGCCAGCGGTTTAGGCATTAATGGCTTTGTGTTGAGTTATTTTGAGGGGACAGCAAATTTACACTGTTATACAAGCTGTACACTCACTACTTTACATTGTAGCAAAGTGTCATTTCTTCAGTGTTGTCACATGAAAAAATATAATGAAATATTTACAAAAATGTGAGTGGTGTACTCACTTTTTGAAATACTGTATATATCACATTTCAGCTGCTTCTTACGTTTGCTTATAGATTGTCCTATTTTGTTAATTTTTTTTAGGGAAAGCTGTGTTAATAGATGTCTACCGCTGTCATTATTGAGACAGTATTTATGAAATTACCTGCAAATAAAACCCTATATCTGGACATTTAATTACTTTATCAGTGAAGCATTGTTTTAGTTTGACTAGACTAGGACCTTGTCCATTCTGAAGTGCTTGCTGCCTGTGCCTGACTTGTGGATGCTAGCTTTTGGACAGGCACATTGCTGTAAGTGATGCTGTAGAGGTGTATGCTGCTCTGTGAGGAGCTAGGCAGTGGCAGCATCCAGTGCTGCATGGAAACCACAGTGGTCCATACAGGCTCTTTTTAGCCACTAGGGGCAATGCTCTAGTGTAGATTCTGAGCATGAAGTTTAGTATAGATTGCAGATTTGGATGTATTTAACTAAATTCAGACTGTTTAGGAAATAATTCAGAAAAAATGGCATTTCAGAGATGACCCTTACATTTCTGTTACCTTTTAATGCCATGTAAAATATATTTTTAATGGAAAATACAAGATGTACAGGATACATGCTCTTTATGCCCTAGAACATTGGGTTGTGCGGCTGTCCTAAGGTGAATGGACTTTTTACTAGTGTACTTAGGTGAAGGGGTGTTTTCTGTCTACTGAGAGAAGCAAATGCCTAAGCAGACCCCTTCATCCTCTTCCTCAGAGATCTGAATCTGCTTTGACTGCTTCTGCACTTCCCGAAGAGGAGTATAAAGATAGTACCTTGTCCAGTTCTGAGGACTTGATGCAGGAGGAAGTCCAATCAGCTGATTTTTCTCTTAAACTTAAGGATATTATTGAAGTACTTCTTAAAGTTGATTGTGTACCTTACCCTAGAGCAGCTTGCTTCAACCCAGTCCGGTCACCAGCAAAAACCTTCCTGGTTCATTGGTTTTTATAGCATGTGTGAATGGTCCCTCGCTGAAAAAAATCTTCCCCCATCCGAAATGTTTTGCTCAGCAGTATTCTGATGTGAAGGGGGGGGGGGGGGCTAAAGAAGAGAGCTATCCCAGTATTGCACCCAGCCATCTCTTGTCTTGAAAAAAGAGCCTAACAGTCCCTGGAGACCCTCTGTAAGGCCTTATTCTCCCTGACAGACTTTGGTATGCAACCTGCTGTAGTGCAAGACTTTGGCTGTCTGTTCCAAGTTCATGGCCTGGGACCCTTAATCCATACTGATGGATCCCTCTATCAATGGAGCTCTTGCTCGGGCCTCGCACTATTATGTTGATGGCCTAATAGAATTACTCCACCAGATATCTAGGATGGGCCACCCTTTGGTCAGGCACAAATGTTGGTCTGCAGGGCTTCCTTGCATCCTCGTACAGGTGCTCTTTGAAGTAGGTGCTTTTTTTGGGAAAATCTTAGACAATTATATCAAGGAAGTCATGTGTGGGGCTTGTGCTGAGAAACCTTTGACTTAGCAACGAAAAAGGGCTACTTTTCGTTTCTCTCAATTATGGTAACAAAACCTCCTCTTAATGAGCTAGTGCCCCCACTTGACACTTGTGGCCATCTGAATCCAAGACATTTCAGAACACGATATCCAACGACTACAAAGTTTCTGTCTCTGCCTCCGCCCAGATTCATGCTAACAAATGTGCCAGCTTCTCTAAAAGACAGGCAGTTCTTCATGTTGCTTTGTCCTAGAACATGAAAGATTCAAAGATTTCTACTCAAACCTGTTCACAGTTAGCAAAACTAAAGGAGTCATTTGCCCCGAACTGGATCTGCACATTCTCAACAAATTCCTTTGGGTTCAACAATTATGAAGTCCACCCAGCCATTGCCTTCCATAACCCAGGAGATTTCCTGACCTCTGTGGACCTAAAGGATGCTTGTTTGCACATCTTTGTAGTCAGCTGGACAGTGCCATAGCTGTGGCTTCTATTTACCATCAGGAGAACACCAGAAGTCACATAAATAATAAGTGAACCCGATTCTCATTTTGGCAGAACGTTACATGACCAGTGAACACATCTCAGGTCTGGAAACAGGCAGTCACACTGGTTCAGTCATGAACATCTGGACTCCAGGGAGTCTTTTTACCCAGAAGTGTTTCAAGTGCTCTGTCACAGGGGTAGGATGCTGGGCTTGAACCTCCTGGATTCCAGTTTCAACAACAAGCTGGACAGAAATGTTACCAGGGCCAGAGATCCCCAGATCTTTAAAGTGGATGCTTTGGTGACTCAATAGGACAAGTCCAACCTGATCTATGCCTTTCCCCTGCCGAAGCGCCCTCCTATCCTGCTCCACAGGATTGAACTGGAGGGCATTCTGGTGGTTCCCATTGCACCTAACTGACCCAGGAGGACATACTTAGACTTGGACATAGTCAGGCTCCTTACAGACTCTTTGTGACCCACCCAGATTTTCTAGATCTACAGTCCCAAAAACCAATTCACATCCCACTTCTCAACTGCTGGATGGGGCTTATCAGACACAATCATTTCTACGGTTTTAAAGGCTAAGAAATCAACATCTTGTAAAGTCTACTATCATACTTTGAAAGTTTACTTCTCCTGGTGCAAAGCCAACAGCTTCTATCCAAGAAAGTTCTCCATGAGACTAATGTTTCACCAGTCTAGTCTAGACCAGCATTTGGCCTTGAGCACTGTCAAAGATCAGGTTTCGGCCCTAGCTATTCTTTTCCAAAGACTGTTTGCCTCTCATTATTCGGTGAAAGCATTTATACAGGGTGTCGCTCACATCTCTCCACCTTCTCCAGTGGCTCCATGGGATCTCAACTTGGTTCTGTCAGCTATCCCCTTGTCTAACCTCACTCATAAAGGTGTCTTTCTTATTGCTATCACCTCTGCAAAATGAGTATCTGAGTTAGTGGCCTTATCCTGTACCCTTTCTAATGTTACATATGGATAAAGTTGTTTTGAGGCCTAAGGCCTCGATACTCAAGGTGAATTCCTCTTTACACCTTAATTAGGGCATTGTGCTTCTCTGTGTCCTGCTCCCAAACATCTTAGATTTCTATCCACTGGCTTGACATGGTACAAACTGTTGAAGACTTTTTATCCACTACAGGTTGTTTTAGACAGTTTGATTCACTCTAGGTCAGTCCTGAAGATCCCCACACGGAACACCCTGCCGCCTTCTCCATTATTTCCAGGTGAATCTTATCATTCGAGCCTACAATTTAAATTATAAGGTTCCACCCTTTGCTGTTAGAGCACATTTCATTAGATCTGATTCATTGTGTTTTTCAGCATCAGGCATCAGATTTATAATGTCAGGATGCACTAACCCCCTTGAGATGTAAGAGCTGTAAGAACAGTTTTAGCAACTCTGTGATGTCTGTTAACTCCATTTAACGGTTCAAAAGAGAAATCTTCATGGGAAGTATTTGAGAGTAGTATAACAGTTTAGGAAGGATAGTAATTGTATTAGGTGGAATTTTGTCAGGAGATGTGGTACGAATTCTATTGATAAAGGTGTTGTCTAATTTCTTAGAAAAGTTTGAGGTAGTTAGCGTCATATAAACTTTGGGGGGTGGGTGTCTGGTTGATGCCCAGATACTGGATACTCTTTGAATTCCAGAAATAGTGTGAGAACTGAAGCAAGTTAAAGGCCTGGGAACTTAAGCTGATGGGGAGGGCTTCACACTTTGAGTCATTGATCTTGTGGCCAGATAAAGATACAGATTACTTTATACGGACATATAAGGTGGAAAGGGTGGTCAAAGTTTACGCAAGAGTTTGCAATATAATGTCCATGAATAGAGAAACATTAACAGAATGGCTATGGATGGAGACTCCCTTAACATACTGGATGTTGAAATTTGTGATGACGAAGGGTTCTATACATAGAACAAACAGTAAAGGGAAAAGGGCATCATTGATGCATTTCATTTTGCATCAGAAATGGATTGGAAGTGACATGCAGGAGTTTCACTTAGACAGGGGGCATTGCATAAAGGGCTTGGAAGACCCATAATAGAGGTCCTGCAATGCCGATACGTTGCGAAGAGAAAAGGCCAACTAAGATTGTCGAATGCCTTTACGGCATCTAAACTAAGGACCACACCTTCTTCATCTTGTCGATGCAAGGTTCTGAGAATATTGTCTCCTGCCTAGGGGAAGGTAAGGAAACCTACTTGATGTACATGGATAAGGGTTGGGAGGACTTGCAATAGTCTATTTTCCAGGATCTTACTGAAAATCTTTAGATCTGAATTCAGCAAAGCTATGGGCTGTAAATTGGCGCAGTTAGATCTGCCCTTTTCTTTTATGGGAATAACTGTTATATATAATGTTTCATAGATGACGGGATTGGTTGGTCACAAAAAAAAGTAATTGAAAAGAGTATACATATGTGGCGTGAGAATAGGTTGGAGAGTTTTTAAGGGGATTTTGTGCCTTTATGGTCTCTTGAATTCCTTTAGGTGTAATTGGGAAGCTCTGAAGTGTCACATCATTGTCATTTCAGTTTAGAAATGTTGCTGGTGGTGAGATAATCATTGGTTTTGGTGGTTTTACTATAAGTAGGGTCTGTAAGGTTACAAGGATTGGTGTAATAACTGTGGAATATATGAGTGATCCTACCAGGGTTATTTTGCAGATCACTTTTTGAGTCTTTTTTTTTTTTCATTCTTTATTTATTGTTATGCAGCACATAGTGTTGCACATGCAGTAAATTCACAATAGTTTTTTGTAATTTCCAAGAATTAAACCAGAACAGTATATTCAGTCTGAGTTTAACGGTTCAGAGCAAGAAAGCAGAAAGTAACCTGACAAATATGTACATGAGAGTCAAACCATTTTTGCATAATTGGGACTTGTATGGCATAACAATCCAAAAAGCTCAAAACAGAGTGCTACATCAGTGAAAAGTGTGCAAAGATAAACACTACAATAAGGAATATGATTGTCACAAAGAGAGCAAAACATGTGAGGACAAAGACAAAGAAGACATGAAGGAAGAAGAATGTGAAGAAAAGGAAGAGTGAAAAGGAGTTGAGTAAAAGAGGGCAGAGGAGGTGAGGGAGGAGAACAGGGATGAGGGTAGACCAGGCAGGGAGCATCTAAAAAAATGGGTCCAAGCTGAATGTACTATGTTAAAGAGAGTGAGTGTTCAGTCAGATAGCAACCGCTTAAAGTGTTTCTAAAGGCAGAAGGTTTTTTTACTTTAACGAATTATGTTCATTAACCACTTCAATACCATGCAATTAGAATACTTTCCTACCAGACCAATTTTCAGCTTTCAGTGCTGTTGCATTTTGAATGAGAATTGCGCGGTCGTGCGACGCTGTACCCAAACAAAGTTTTTATCATTTTGTTCCCACAAATAGAGCTTTCTTTTGGGGGTATTTGATCACCTCTGCGGTTTTTATTTTTTATTTTATTTTTATTTTTTGCGCTATAAACAAAAAATACCGAAAATTTTGAAAAAAAAAATCTCTATTTCTGTCGCAAAACTTTGTAAATAAGTAAATTTTCTCCATCACTGATTGGCACTGATGAGGCTACACTGACGGGCACTGATCTGGCAGTACTGATTGGCACTGTTGAGGTGGCACTGATGATGAGGCACTTATATGCAGCAATGATGAGCACTGTTGGGCGGCACTGATTAGCAGCACTGATGGGCACTGATATGAAACACTGACGGGCACTGATATGCAGCACTGACGGACACTGATATGCAGCACTGATGGGCACTCATAGATGGCACTGATTGGCACCATAGGCGGCACTGGGCACTGATAGGTGGCACTGATAGGTGGTACTAGTAGGTGGCACTGGTGGGCACTGATATGGGGCACTGGTATGCACTGATAGGGGCACTGGTATGCACTGATAGGGGCACTGGTACACACTGATAGGGGCACTGGTGGGCATATGTACAGAAAGGGGCCCATTCCCTGGTGGTCTAGGGTGGCACCTGAAGGTGGCACTAAGTGCCATTCATATTGGGCACTGTGCCCCTTACCTGGTGGTCTAGGGTGGTCTCCCTCCTGGTCCAGATCGGCTCCCTGGTGGTCCTGGGTGGGGACATTGCTGTTGGTCCCTGGGCAGGCTCCCTGGTGGTCTAGTGTGGCGATCCGAGGGGGGCTGTGCTGATAAATCATCAGCACAAACCCTCCCTGTCAGGAGAGCAGCCGATCGGCTCTCCACTACTCAGGTCTGCAGACCCAAGTACAGGAAAGCCGATAAACGGCTTTCCTGTGTTACACTTTGACCAGCCATGATTGGTCATGGCTGATCACATGGTAAAGTGCTTCAGACTGACCTCCCACACCACCGATCGCAGCGATGCACGCCCCCCCCCCGGCGCGCTGCGGCTTGTTATCCTGAGGACATCATATGACGTCCAGTCAGGATAACTAAACCACTTCCTGGCCGTCATTCTGCATAGGCTGGTCGGGAAGTGGTTAAGGTAAAAAACCTTCTGCATGCAACTCCCCAGATGTCTGCTTGTCTGAGCCACTAACTAAACTTAGCTTAGTTCCTGGCTAACAGGGTGCCCCACCAATGATTTCCCCAACACAAATAAGCAGCACTTGTAGCTGTGTTCTATCAGTACTCTATTTATTTTTACCCAGCAGCAGGCTCCCACAGCAGAGAGAGTGAGATAGACTCCTGAGCATCAGTCTGCTTGCATATATTAAGGCCTGTAGACAGCTGAGACTAATAATGAGGTTTGTGTACCAGATAAGATGTGGACTAGGAATGGAGGCTTTATCCTACTCAAAGCTCTACAGAGCCTTTGATCTCAATGACCCAGAATAGAACGTAAGACATTCTTTTTCCTTAACTGTTAAAGTTATACTGATGTCTACAGAAGACTGAATACTGGTAAACAAAAGTTTTTAGTTATCCAAGATAACCCCTCCCACTCCCATAATGCTCCAGTTTTTTTTTTTTTGCTAGTGTCTAAGGGGAATGGAAGTCTTCTCACACAATATGGGCTCAGGCAGAGCCTTGGAGGCAGTACCTGGACCCCACCATAATAAAGATGCTGGGCTGGCCTGTAATATGACCTTCTGGTTTTCTCCAAATATATAGTGCACTGTGTTGTCACAGAGTGCTTTACAGGTCCAGGGCTATGATACACCTGTCAGGTAGAATCCTGTACCTGAAGACTTTGGGGGAGTCCCATCAGGGGGCTGGCATGACATGTTGTACTGGGTCCTGCTAAGAGCACTCTTGTACATGTACGGTGTTGCCCTATCTCAGGGTGCAATCCAGACCAACACTGTGGTAGGATGCTAGGGATTTCCCTTATTTATGGATCGCGGCATGTGTTACTGTGTCTCCTCTATGGTGTTTATGTCAGAGCAATGTGAACATTTCATGTGTCAGAGACACTCTGAAGGCAAGGACGACAATATTTTTTATTTTACATGTCGTGTGCACCTTGCTGGAATGGGCCCCAACAATTTTTGTATGTGTTGTGTACGCCTTTCAGTTTTTGTGCCATACCTGACTGTATGCTTGAATGTTACCACCAGCTCCCTGAAAGACACGGGGTCTGGCCTCCCTGCTGCTACCTCACAGTGACTTCATCACAAATGGCCATAAACCCCTCCTGCTTCGGCAATGGATCACTTTCACTTACTGTCAGTATGATGTTTCATAAGCTCAACAGATGCGGTCCTGTGGACTTTTCAAGCTCACAATCAACAGCTCTGTTGTGGTTTGCAGTGTCCTTTCTAAGGGGCCCGACACTGACAGCCTAGATCACTGTCCCTCTGAGTATTCCTTAGCTCCCTCCTTTGTGAGCAAGAAATTTTATGTGACTATTTCAGAATTTATGAACAAGATCTCTTGCTTTACTTTAGATTGAGAAAGCATGGTTAGGCAAATATGAGTCTGTCTCTGACTTGCTTAGAGTAGCAGCTCTTTATGTGCTCTCAGGAGTGCATCTATTATTTTTGGATGAGTTGGTCCTGTGCAGCCTCAGTCCACTAACCACCAGGATACCATTTTCTTCTTATTGACACATGTCTAGAACTAGAGTAACTTGCACCGGGCTTCTCTAAAGTTACCAGTCTGGTTTGCTTAAGAGTGCCCAGCCTGTTAAAACTTCCCAGTACACGAGCTACTGCACCTGTTTGTATATGATGGCTGGACTAATCCAGACAAACTACTTACTCCTCCCAAATGTTTTGCTAAACAATACCTTATTGAAGGGGCATATCTATAATCATTGTGAATATGGCCATTTTTGCCTTAACACTGTTTCTGTTAAGGATATTCCAGTGTTTGAAAATTCTGTCGATAAAGACTTACCAAAAGACTGGAAGACCGTTCCAAGCCCTTATTCGTCCCAGCAAGTCCTGGCCGGCAACCTGCTATTGCTGTCCTGTCCCATTTGCAAGACCTTGAGTGTCTAGTCCAAGGATATGTCCAGAGCTCCTGGATCAATCTTAATTGATCATTCAGTTTGCCGACAATTATAATTCATGCCTGTTGCCTTGTACTACTCTGTTGATGGGGTTGTGGATATTATAATACTAATTTGCAGAATAGGTCCCCTGTCCATGCACTTGTGGAGAACCCTTTGTCTCAAATTCTGGTATGTGGAACACTTTTTGCAGTCTGAAACCTTGAACTCAAAAAACGTCGAAACTTTTGAGTCCTCCTCACGGTGAAGGGATGCCCACGCTTCTCATTGTGGGGGAACAGCTGTTAACTTTTGCAACCACCTGGACTGAAGGCATCTCAGATGCACAGGTCCAAGATCAGATTATATTATCTATGGATTACAAGCTGGAGTTTTGCAATCTACCTCCACCTTGAGACATGTTATCAAACTTGCCAACATCTTCATAACATAGTACAGACCTCCATACTGCCTTGGTTCAACTCCTTTCTGAGGAAGTTTGTGCCATTGTTCCAGTAACAGAAAGATTTCAAGGCTTCTACTCAAACCTGTTCACAGTTCCCAAAGCAACATTTTGCATATGCCTAATTCTTTATTTAAAAGCACCTAATGTCTTTCTTCATTCACATTCTCAAGTTCCACATGAAATCTACCAGGTCAGTCATAGTCTCCCTCAATCTTGGGAATTTTCTGGTCTCTATGGACATCAAAAATGCCTACATGCCTGTCCCCATCTTACAGCAATTAAACATTATCTGCATTTTGCTGTGGGTGCTTTTTGGGCAGTCTACTGCACTTTGAGTGTGCATCAAGGTGCTAGCCCCTGGGCTTGCCCTGCTGTGTTCACGGGGCTCCCCATTGTGTGATTTCTTGTCAGCTTCCTGAAAAAACAGTTTGCACTGACCATGTCAGACAACGTTCAAAGAGCTGTTTAGCTGTTCTTGAATTTGAACCCAGCAGTGTAGGAACCTTCTAACCCTCTGCTTTTTCATGAGAGTTCTGAGCTTGATGGTGGCCTCCTGTGAGTCAGTCTTGTATGCCCAATCCTGTTTCAAACCGCTGCAACTCTGCAGCTGCAATGTTCTAGCTGCGTAGGTCAAAAAAGTATGGTCTTTGAATCTACCGATTGGGCCTCTCTGGCCTGGTTGCTCAAACATCCAAACCTGGCATTGTGGAAATCCATTCTTGCTTTATTCTGGCACATTCTCTAGACCACTGCCAGCCTAACAGGCTAGGAAGCAGCTCTAGATAATCTTTTAGTGAACTTGATCGCCTGAGGGAGCCTGTCTCCCAGTTAACATACTGAAGCTCATAAAATTCATTTATCCTTACAATGCTGGACTTTTCCAATACATCTGGCCCAGATTAATTTGGACACTGCCACGCCACTTAAAGCATCAGAGAGGAGCCAGAGGTCTTGCAGCTGAAAGAGAAGTATGCCAGATTCTTCCTTGGGTAGAACATCTTGTTCTCATTTCATACCCTGGTAAAAGCCTTTGTACCGGGTTTGGTTACTATGGTTCCCTTGTATGTCCCCAGGTGACTGCCTTTTTAACCTATCAGAGATATTCCTCATTCTACACTCACCCACAAGATGACTGTCTTTGTTACCATCACTTCTAAAGCAAGGTTCTAAGTTAGGGGTTCTCTCATTGAGAACCCTTTCTTGTCTTACAAAAGGACAATGTTGTCTCGATGTCTAGGGCCACTTTTTTCCTAATTGGTTTCTTCCTCTAATTTTTAACCAGAACATCTCCTCTGTCCTGCCCCAGTACATCCCAAGGAGGTTTCTCTGCTTTGTTTAATTTATTTTGTTTTGATGTGGTGTGTGCTGTTTGAATTTATCCTCTGCCATGTCGTCTTTAATTTTTTTTGCCGTTCCTGTGGGGGAAAACTTGTCTCTTTCTTCCACCATTTCTAGGTGGCCTAGGCAGGGCCTGTTAAGGTGCACTTCACTAGATCAGTTAGTGCCTCTTGTGCTTTTCAGCATCAGGCATCAGTTTCCCAGATTTTCAAGGTTGCCTCCTGGTCTTCCGTCCACACTTTCTGCAAGTTTTACCAGGTGGATTTTTAGACATCAGCTGATGCAGGCTTTGGACGTAAGTCAGCTCTGTGAGCTGGTGTTGCCTGTGTTTTGTGTTCTGTGTTGCCCACCCCTCATTTGTATAACTTTTAGATGCCCTATACATCTCAAAATTACTTCTAACCTGTATCCCTTAGTGCATGATTAGGAAAACAGGATCTTTGAATTACCACAAAATCCTTTCCTATGAGTTTATTATGGGACACCCCATCTGTCCTATTACTGCTTTTGCACAAAACTAAAACATGATGGGAACAAGATAGGGTTACCCTGGCTGACTAACAGGCTTCGTTTGCCAGTGTCCAATCTCTGTAGGCAACAGTATAATCATAGGTTTCAGAAATACTCCCACTCTGAGTCTCCTAATGAACTCTCAGAAAAGGTCAAAAATCCTGTTTATTACTATAAACCATGGAGCCTCCATCCAGAACCCTACTAGCCAGGGCCTCACAATATATTCACCAATACCCACCTTCCTGATGGTAATCCATGGCATTATGTGCATAAGTAAAAAAAAAAGCAAAAAAAAATTTGTCATTGAGTAAAGGCCGGTTCACACTTAGGCGACTTGTCAGGCGACTTGAGTCGCCTGACAAGTCGCCTCAATGCAGTGCAATGGAACCGTTCTAATAGGAGCGAGTTGATTCTCTCCACTTAGAAAAAAGTTCCTGCACTATTTTCGGGGTGACCTCAGCGCGACTTGCATTGACTTCTATGATTGAAGTCTCCTGCAAGCCGCGCTGAGGTCGCTGTGAGCAGGGCAACTCGATTCGCCTTGCAAGTTGCGCCGCTTCAAGTGTGAAGTGGCCTTAAGACTTTTTGTTTATGTTTACATTGTTTAAGTACTGGGTGATGTTTACCTTACCTGAGTTTTATTCATTACAAATGGCGAGCTTTTACTTTTCTTTGGGCTAAGTGTTGGATTGGTAGAGCTGAATTGTTGGCCAAACCTTGACAAAGAATTGTTTGTAAACAATTTTTTTTTGTTACATTTAAAATTAATGTATTAAAAACTCACCCAATATATCATGAGACTTTCACACTACATTTAAAAGTATTATATAAAAACTTCACCAAATAGATCAGGGATTCTCAACCAGGGTTCCGTGGAACCCTAGGGTTCCTCGAGAGGTTGCTAGGGGTTCCTTGAGCAGTGGGCACTTTCTGCCTCTCAGATAAGTTCCCACTGACAACATTGATCTTTTTAGCTATCTCTAAGGAGGTAATTCTTTCCAGTGACCACAAGTGTATGGAGCATTCTTCCCACTGACCATAACACTAAAATATCATGAGTTGTATATTTCTAATTTTTAGCAGGGGTTCCCCGAGACCAGAGGACTATTTCAAGGGTTCCTCTGTGTTGAAAAGGTTGAGAAAGGCTGAAATGGATTGTGAGACTTTTATACTGCTTTATTTTCTCTCTGGTGGTATTTGTGCCTTTCAATTTTTGAAAAGTAAGGACGTTTTGAAACCTGTGTACATATATCCAGCTTGAATACATGGCTCTCTATGTATTTATGCATTGTCTAAAAGGAAGTTGTGGATGTACAGTTAGGCAATTTTCCAAAATATGAAATGCCATGTGCACTGTAATGATGTGTGAATATCTTTATTTACATGAAGACAAAACAGTATTTTTAAAGTATATTTCTTGAAATCACTTTGATTCACTTTGTCCTCTTGCCATACAATAATTCTTTCTTACCATCATCTGTTGATTCAGAATGTGGCTTGTTGTTGAGTCATTTTATATGTGAAGCTGTATAATTAGTATGTAAAGTAACAGCAAACACTGCTAAAACATACATTCTCTTACATTGCTTCACAGTTTTTTCCCATTGTGTAAGATTTTATTAGTTGAGCTAATGAAATGTATATTACCTGTATTTATGCATTTAAAAAAATTTTTTTTTTTTTTTTTGGGTTAACAAACGCTTTAAGTGTGCTCTATTTATCAATCAGCCTCCAAGGTTAAGCTGGCAATAGATTGGTAGAATGTTGAACAAAATCTCTAGCAAAGAGAGTGCTCTAAGAAAGTTTGTTCGTTCTTCTAATCATTAGTGGGGCAAATTGATGCTCGTTTTTGACCACAGTGATGAGAAAATTCACAGGAGCAGGATGTAAAATTTTTCTCAAGCGAACAAATTTGTAACAGTCTATGTGGTCTTTTGTTTGCTAAGTCAATTCATTCCAAAATCAAATGTTAAATGCAAATACAACATTATAATGTCCTGAGAATTTTGGTATGAATTTTCCCTAAAACTTTTCCTAAGACCTTACCTTTGAAATTTTATCCAGCAATGACCAGCTTTACCCTTTAACTTGAATGGTGAATCTGTGCTTTGTCTGTTTAGGGTAAAGTAACAGCATCACTTATAGATAGATAGATATACCGCTCAGAAGGAGTACTCCAATGAATCACCTTCCTCGTCACATAGGGTGCTGGCTGTATGCGAGTTCCACATGAGTCAAAGGAAGGTCCAGATGGCGGCACTCCAATTAGAAGTTTTTATTAAGGGTTCAGTCCATACAGCATACAGATAAAACGCGTTTCACACCGCCTTACAGGTGCTTAATCATAGCCATTGTAATAAGTGCACAACATGGATATATATACAAACATTGAAAGTATTCAATCATTGTGTAGGTATCCGCCCACTTAATCAGATTGAGTCGGATTGGAAGCACTCGCCGAGACAACGCACACAGCTGATATTATTATTATACAGGATTTATATAGCGCTGACAGTTTGCACAGCGCTTTACAAACATGATCACTGCTTAGTAAACCCCTGCTGGCTGAGTGGCCGAACCTACACAAACAAATAGAAAAATAATAAAAACAAGACAAATTGGTAAAAACAACCATTAAAATCTAAAATATGTGTAGATTGTAAAAGTTACACAGTATCCCCCTATATAGGACATGTACCGCCAGTTGAAATTAGTGGTTCATCCCTGCAATGGGCAGATATCTAAAAATAGCACAACCAAGGCATACATGTTACAGCCCCCATCTCTACCCCTGTTGTAAAGGGGGGAAAGGGGGAGATTTCAAAGGTAAAGGAAAAACCTTCTGGTTCAGAATGGACCCCCACTAAGTTGGTAGGAAAACCTGAACATAAGTGCAAACATGCACACCGTCATATTTAAATAAAGCTGACAAAAATTATATAAACAATATCACCCAAACACACTTATGAGCATAATGAAACACATGTACATATGGGAGTACATACAAATGTAGGCACCCCCAAATAACTGAAGCACCAGGAGTGAGATATTCCACGATATCCAAGGGACAAAAAAGTTGGTCCTTGACTTATGACGTGGAAGACCGTATGAATGGAAGGGACAGCCGACTGCCCAGTACACATGGCATATAGATAGGTAGCATACAATAAATGATAATGACAACACCAGAGAGCGGGAGGGTCATGATTATGTTCATTCATAAAAATGGGAAACATCCCATTCAAAATCCATCCCTGCTGGCTTCCTGGTGTTGAAATAGAAAATCCAGTATACTTCTCTTCTCTTCTGCACAAGATTCTAAATCTGTCACCGCCCTGAATAGGCGAAAAAATAATTCTCAACTGCCTGAATACCCAAACTGGATACAGTCTTTTGATGATTACAATTTTATTGTCTAGCGATATTAGTATTGTGGTTCTTTTCATTGCTGTATAGATGGTCATGTAGACGATCCTGCAACCTGCAGGTTGTGCGATTCACATATTGGATCTGACATAGTGTACAGGTGATGATGTACACTACAAATTTGGTGTCACAATTGATGAATGTTTGAATCCTAGACCTTTTGTTAGTAGTGATCGGCTGAATGATGTCCCCCCTATACAACAACAGGGACATTCATTGCCACCACAGTGAAAAGTCCCCTTAAACTGTAACCAGCGAGTTTGAGGTCTAGTGCTGATGAACAGGCTAGGGGACAGGGTAGCTCCCAAGGACAGTGCCCTACGGGATACCGTCCTTACCCCCTTGGGACAGAATCTTAGTGTAAACTGAGTAATTATGCAATACGGGTAAGTACTTGGTGACAATAGTGGGAGCATGACCAAAGGTCTATGGTGTCTGGGGATTTTTAGCAGTGCTTAACCACTTCAATACAGGACGTTTATTCCCCTTTCCTGCCCAGACCAATTTTCAGCTCTCAGCGCTCTCACACTTTGAATGACAATTACTCTCTCGTGCTACACTGTACCCAAACAAAATTTTTATCTTTTTTTTCACACAAATATAGCTTTCTTTTGGTGGCATTTAAGAAGAATGTGAAAAAAGTGTGAAAATTTTAAAAAAAACTTTTTTTTAGTTTCTATGATAAAATTTTGCAAATAAGTAATTTTTGTTCATAAATTTGGGCCAAAAACTATACTGCTACCTATCTTTGGTAAAAAAATAACCCAAATAAGTGTATATTATTTGGTCTGTGTGAAAGTTATAGAGTCTACAAGCTATGGTGCCAATCATTGAAAATTGATCACACCTGATGCACTGATGGCCTATCTCATTTCTTGAGGCCCTGAAATGTCAGGAATGTACAAATACCCCCCAAATTACCCCCTTTTGAAAAGTAGACATTCCAGGGTATTTAATAAGAGGCATGGCGAGTTTTTTTAAGTTGCACTTTTTTTCCACAATTCTTGGGAATATTAAGAAATTATTTATTTATTTATTTTTTTGCACAAAATTGTCATAACCAGTTATTTCTCAAACACAGCATATGCCTACTTTCAATTACACCCCAAAATACATTCTGCTACTCGCCCCGAGTATGGCGATACCAAATGTGTGAGGCTTTTTCACAGCCTGGCCACATAGAGAGGTCCAACATGCAGGGAGCACCGTCGTGCATTCTAGGAGCAGAATTTCCACATCTAATTTCCTAATGACCTATTACACTTTTGAAGACCCTGGAGCACCAAGACAATGGAATTACCCACAAAATGACCCCATTTTGGAAGGCAAACACCCCAACGTATAATCTATGAGGCATTATGAGTCTTTTAAATGGTTCATTTTTTTCCACAAGTCTTCGAAAAACGTGGAATGAAACTGAAAACGCTTTTATTTTTACACAAAGTGGTCAGTTTATAAGATATTTCTAACACATAGCATGTACATAGCAAAAATTACCCCCCAAAATATATTCTGCTACTCATACCGAGTATGGTGATACCACATGTGTGAGACTTTTACACAGCCTGGCCATAGAGAGGTCCAACATGCAGGGAGCACCGTCAGGCATTCTAGGAGCAGAATTTTCACATCTAATTTCCTAACCACCTATTACACTTTTGAAGGCCCTGGAGCACCAGGACAACGGAATTACCCACAAAATGACCCCATTTTGGAAAGCAAACACCCCAACATATATTCTGTGAGGCATTATGAGTTTTTTGAATGGTTCATATTTCTCCACAAGTCTTCGAAAAAGATGAAAATGCTTATATTTTTACACAAAGTGGTCAATTTATAAGATATTTCTAACACATAGCATGTACATAGCAAAAATTACCCCCCAAAATATATTCTGCTACTCGTCCCGGGTATGGCAATACCACATGTGTGAGACTTTTTCACACCCTGGCCACATACTGAGGCCGAACATGAAGGGAGCACCGTCAGGCATTCCAGGAGCATTAATTACACATAAAATTTCATTCATACCTATCACACTTTTGAAGGCCCTGGAGCACCAGGACAGTGGAATTACCCCCAAAATGACCCCATTTTGGAAAGCAAACACCCGAGGTATATTCTATGAGGCATGGGCTGCAAATAGGTACTCGGGTACTCTGATTGGCTGCAGATAGGTACTCAGGTATTCTGATGGGCTGCAGATAGGTACTCGGGTACTTTGATGGGCTGGAGACAGGTACTCGGGTAATCTGATGGACTGGTAAAAGGTACTTTGGTACTCTGATGGGCTGCAGATAGGTACTCGGTTACTCAGATGGGTTGGTGACAGGTACTCGGGTAATCTGAAGGGCAGGTGACAGGTACTCTGATGGGCTGGTGACAGGTACTCGGGTAGTCAAGTGGGCAGGTGACAGGTACTCAGGTGGGCAGGTGACAGGTACTCAGGTACGCTGATGGGCTGGTGACAGGTACTTGGGTACTTTGCTGGGCTGGTGACAGGTACTCAGGTTCTCTGATGGGCAGGTGACAGGTACTCTGGTACTCTTATGGGCTGGTGACAGGTACTTGGGTACTCAGATGGGCAGGTGACAGGTACTCTCGTACCCTGATGGTCTGGTGACAGGTACTCGGGTACGCTGATGGTCTGGTGACAGGTACTCGGGTACTTTATGGGGGTAGATGTGGTGACTGTTGGGTGACAGTTGCATTGGGGGGACTTGGGTGATGTGACAGGTGTGTTGGGGCTTTACACAGATCAGTAACTCACTGATCCTAGTTCTTCTCTTCTCACACTGGAAACAGTGTGAGGAGAGAAGAGCTGGTAACAGTGAGTTACCGCTCTGTTTACATTACATGTGATCGGCTGTGAGTAGATGACAGCCGATCACAAGGTAACAGCCACCGGTCGGCTGCTGATACCAGTGTCAGTGGCAGGCAGTGTTCCCTGGGAACACACCGACGCACACGTGCAGCATGCTCCCGATCGCGCACATGCGACGTCCAAATGGGGGCAGTACCATTTGTAATCAGCCATTACTTCGTTATGGCCGATCACATGGTAAACAGCCATGACCAATGGCGGTTCACCCCCATCTGTGACGCGGTGTGTCCTGGGGACATGCTGCCACCGACAGAGCCTGGATGCGCGCGCTTAAAGGGGCAACGTCATATAACGTCGTCCCAGAACGAGAGCCGCACCGCTCCGCCGTCATTTGACGGTGAGTGGACGGCAAGTGGTTAAAATGTATCTAAAGCCAACTTTTTATTTAGTTTTAACTACAAAATGGAATTTTAGAATCTTTGTCAGGTCTGTTGTCTGTGTCCCTTTGGGGAGATTTGCCATCACTTTCTGTTCTCGAGAAAAGGGAGGACGTGAGTAGACTGCTATCCGTTATGAGGGGAAATGCCGCTTGAAACATTGTTATTGGGGCATTGTTTTTGGAGGATTTCCTCTCTGTTCCAGTTCTGGTGACTTCTGTAAATTCTGGATTTCCCTTCTTGAATATGGTCAGCAGGAAAAATTGAGGATGATTTCCCTAGTGGGAATGCAGATAGGAAAAAAAACTGACAAGTGTTTTAACCCTACTGTATCCAAAAAAATAGAATAAAGTAAGTTTTGGCAATGGATATTTCTTCATTCTTGTTCTGATGGACAAGTAATATTTGCATTTTGGCATCTAAAATTTGACATTAGTATATAAGCGTTTACATTTGAGCACTTAATATACATGTCCACTAATAAGCGTGTAGCGCCCTCCTAGTTTGGGTACTAGTGAGTGTATACAGTTCTTGGCTCTATCTGCTTAACAGAAGAGCTGACAGGTAAATTTACATGCTGTCTGCTTATCAGGGAGCCTGATTTGAGTAAGGTCTGCTCAATGTGCTCTGGTGCTGTTTCTTATGGTCTGGAGATCGTTTTACCCTGTCCAGTAGTATGGGTCCCCATTGGACAGAGGGAGAAAACCTCAGCCAGTAACAGCAGGTGTATTTGGAGGTGGTTCTGACCAGCTAGCAAGGGAGTGGTGACCCACTGCATCTTGGGTGAACACCTTCATATAAAAAGGAGCACATGGGTTCAAGGTTAGGAATCCCAGCCCACCCAAGCTTGAGGGGTGAGGTGTATGTCCAGCTCCTGGCTGCTAGGCCCGAAAGCCTATCCAGGAGGCTGCCGGCTGCTAGGCCTAGTCGAGGCCTATCCGGATGCTGAAGCTGCAACCCACAGTCCTTTGAAAGCTTACAGAGGGAGGATGTCTCTGGATTCGGTGTGATACTGCAGTGGCAAAGTGTCGCTTGGAGGTTGGCAGAACAGGCTACCGACTGTCCCAGGACATGGTGTGAGTACAGATCTGTGAGAGAATCCCTGAGACTGTGTGCTAGCATTTCCCCTGCCCTGATATCAGCTTAATTGGGTGTGCCAGCTAGAAAGGAGACACTGGAGAGTGTCTTGAAGAACAGAGTCCAATTTCTGTCCTTACTGTTTAACAAGGGACCTGTTCTGCTAAAGTCAGAGTGCATTGGTAGTCTGCTACACTGAGTTAGAAAGGAGACACTGGCTAGTGTTTTGAAGAAACAAAGTCCTGCATGTCCTTTGTTGCTTAAAGATGGACTTGTTTCACTGGAGTCAGTCTGCTGTGTGAAGCCACTGACTGCCTGCTGTACAGAACCTAGGGAGAATGTGTCCCCAGTTACATTCAGTTACTTGGAGTATCCCATACCTACCCTTCTCCTATCCAAGTTCTACAAATAAAGCATTGAAAATTCATCCCCTAGACTGGTCATTGGAAACAAGCAGGATTGTGTGTGCACCCGGCGGTGTGAAAATGCTATAGTGACTGGCTGCAAGAATATTCAGTGGGAGGCTTGGGAAAATATAAATTTCATTAGCAGCTCCTTCAGGGATACCGCTACATGCCTAAGAAGCAAAATAAAATAAACTGTAGCAGAATTCAGAAAGGAAAATGGGAAATCGTGTAGCAATATTCAAGTTTATTGCGGTCATTTTTTCTTTTTATTTATTTGAGGTAAGTCAAAGCTAGTTTGCATTCAGATGGAACTTATTCATGCTGAAAAATACTTGCTGATTAAATAACTTTTAAACGTTAGATGTTGACAGTTGGTTGCTGTTGCTCTTGCTCTTCCAGCTATCAGAAGCAAGTGACCTCATATTATTACTTTGTAGAGCTGCAAAGGTCTCTGGGCTCTTGACCTTTTGATCATCAAGAATGCCTTTTGCAGTGTACCTTAGCGATTTTAAAAAAAAAAGGTGAATTGGTGAAACCTATGCCCTTCAAAGTTTTTAAGTGATCACTGACTTGTTTGACTGCCCCTGACCTGTGTTTCACACTGGTTATCAAGTGTTGTTTTCACAAACCTTAATCTAAATAATGTCCTGCATGTTTAACTGAAAGGTGCACTCATTTGTATCTGCACTGCCTCTGGTTGATTTAGGCTTTGAACACAGATGAAAATGATACTATATGCCTGCGCTATCAATCAACAGCTTTCACTGTGCTAAATATCAGTCAAGCAGTTATCAGAATTCTGAATTGATACTCTAGAATGCAATAATACAAAGAGGTGTATACACATTTTTGTGAACTTTATGGAAAAGATGCAAGGTGGGGGGTTACAGAAAAACTTGTACTGTTAGCTGTTGTTATGAATCTATATGATTCACAAGAAACATTGAACAAAGACCTATGGGGACTATGAACAACAATGCGCTAGGACCTACATAGTGGTTCACCATAATCCATAGCTTACTCTGCCCTGTAAACCCTTGCTCCCATCACATATACATGTTTGTTGTATTTGTATTGTGTATACACTGTTACTTGCATTGTTACTTTGATACTATTCTTTAGCCGAAATGTCTTGTACCCTGCTCATGTTTTTTGTATTTCTTCGGAAAAACCGTAACCACTTGCCTACCAGGCCAATTCTGACACTTCTCTACTACATGCAAAAATCAACATTTTTTTGCTGAAAATTTACCTAGAACCCCCAAACATATATTTTTTAAGCAGAGGCCCTATGGAATAAAATGGTTGTTGTTGCAATTTGGTATTTGCACAGCTACTTTCAAATGCAATATTTTTGGAAAAAATACAATTTAATGACTCTTAATGCACAACCAGCTTTTGTCTTATGAAAAATCAAAATCAGCTTTCGAAAGGAGCACACTAACAGTAAGAATTTCGGACGATCGGCCGTCAAACGAAAATTCCCGTCTGGAATTTGCATCTTGTGTATGGACTTTACACAGAAGAATTATTGCTCTTGCTATAACGTTTGCGGTGATACCTCACATGTGTGGTGCAAACAGCATTTACATGCATGCATGACCAATGTTCACATTCACCTTTGCACAAGAGCACAGGTGGTTTAGGCGCTTTCATTTTTTTAATTTTATTTTTTAAAACTGTCTCTTTTATTTTTTTATAACACTTTTATTGCTATCACAAGGAATGAACAACATCCTTTGTGATAGTATGGGCAATGACCAGTTCTTTTTACTGAGACATCTGGGGTCTGTTAGACCCCAGATCTCTTCTCTGCCCTTAAAAGCATCTGATGAAATCAAGATCAGTTTGGTGATATGCATTCACAAGCAGTTTACATCTTAGCGACACCAGAAGAGACAAAATCCTCATTGTTTCTAGTTCCTTAGACCATAGATGGTTGGGGAAATTCTGGTCCTCGGTCATCTCTATGGTAAGCGAGGAGATCCACCGGCTTCAGTCCCAGGCACCTAGTGGAACAAGAGAATCTGGGAAGGCAACAGGAGAGGGGTGACCCCCTTCCACTGCATGTAAAAGCGATCCAGCACAATTTTGCCACTAGGATCCCTGTTAAATTAAAGAACATTGCCAGCTGAAAACAAGAATACCGGAGTCATGACTGCAGGTACAGCCATGGCCCTGGTATAACCACTGAAACCTGTGGACGTACAGGGACGTGCTACGTGTGGGAAGTGGTTAAAAAATTTTCCTAAGAAAAAGTGTGCAGTGTAATTTCTATCTGTGATCCCCTCCCCCCAGATCAAAATCTAACAGTTTTTCTAATCTACCCCATCCAAATCTAAAAAAAAATTTTGTCTGGATTTTCAATATTTAGACCTCATGCACACAGGATATTTTACAGCTCAAAAACGCTACTTGCTGAAAAACGCTCGAAAACTCTAGTGCAATAACGCTGAAAAACTCATTACAAAGCTACTGACGTTTTTGGAACATTTTTTTTAATATCCTGTGTGCATGAGGCCAAAGTGGAAATAAGCTGTGAATTTGCCAAAATCCAGCCTACAGTGCATAACATACTGTATGCATTTTTTATGATTAAAAATTTATGAATGCTATTGATAGTTCATTTAGTTTTCTTTTTCATTCCTTGTGCATTCATATTGGAAACTATAGTTCTCATATTCTTAGCTACTGATCAGATTTAACTGTTTTTTCACTCTTTACTTTCCCATGTCATCTAAATGCATTGTTACTGTATGCCAGCATAATATATAGGCATGCTTCTATGACTGTGAGAGCATGCATAATTTGTCTAACTAGGGCTAATGTTGCAAGCTAAGAAGCTAAGGCGATGTGTTGATATATTTATGTAGGCAGCTTTTTCACATTCACTGAATATTAATGCATTACCAGCAGCTCCCAGCCTTCCTAAATGGCGGAAGCAGTAACGTCTGGATTTTTCAACAAATCACTTGTGATTAAAATCAGTCTAATACATACAAAGTGTTTGATTTAAATAAAAAAGAGACTATATACCGAATATAAAAGTGCCATGTCTGTGAAAATATCTAAAAGATAGGACAGAACTCATAGTAGGTCTATGCAGTGATTGATTGATTTGTTGGCTGCTGCAAAGCTCTGCACGGTGCTGGAAAATTTCAGAGTCGGTGAAAAATCCAATTCAACAGCAATTATTGGGTGTTTTGTTTCATTGAGAAAAGAATTTGTATTTGAACATTTAAAGTAAGAGTTAGATCTTGAAAAGGGTTTGACCAGGCAGTGAAATATGTGTGATCCATAAAGTTGGTGTTCAAGAGGAGCTTACTAATTGTCAGTCATTTGCACTACTGTTATTTGTTTTGGTAGATAATCAAAGATGTATCACATGAGACTTTTTTTTTTACTACATACTCAACCAGAATGACCAGAATCGAATCTGCTACACATATGAGAACTTTTATATATTAAAATAGAACTCCGCTAAGCATTATTCCATCTTAACTGGCCATATAACATATCCTTAAAATTTACAGTAAGAGCTGTTCATTTTTATAAGGTATAAACCAGGAAAAAAAATCTCTGCTCATGTGATGTAAATATGATGTTGTACTCTCTATGCAGGTTGTTCTGTTTTTTGGCTTAATATATAGTGGAGGCAGTTAAAACAAAAACTATATCTCAGTCAGCTTAAATGTCTAGTTATTGCTACCCATTGCAAGAAGCAAAGTCAGAATTACATTTATTAGATTTTAAAACTAATTTTAAAATGGTATCCTGCATTTTCTTTAGATTGGAGTTTTTCTTGTATAATTTCTGCGAGGCATTATATAGCCAATATCTAGCGAAAAGAGTTGCTAAAATACTGGATTATATGTGCTTGTCCTTTGAATGGCATATGAGAACAAAAGTTACATTTTTTTGTTGTGAGCACTAAAGTCCAAACTGTTGCCAACACCTTCCATGCTACTGTTTTATTGCCATTGAAGAAATGTAGCAATGTATGGTCCCTGTTATTTAAATGTTGCTAATGCCCAGCTGTTCACCATGTGGCTAGCTCCTGTGCGGGGAGAGATCTTTCCCAATGCTCTTATTTGTTTTCCCCACATAAATCTGAGCTTGCGTAAACCCTGCGTACATGCCATGAAGCCATCTGTGAAAGTGTTAGCTTTCTTTTGATTTCAACTGAACTGAAAACTGAGAGTTTTCTAGTTTAGATTTTGCAAACTAGGCCAAAAGAGTACAAGCTTGCTGTGTTGAACAATGAAGGATAGACACACACAATGTGAAAGGCATATATTGCAGAGCTGGAGAACATTAATCATTTATTACTTTCACAATTGTACATCAGGTTTGTAGTTAGGGCATTTTGAAAATGAAAAACACTCTGTATTACAAAAAAATTACAAAAAATGGAACACTAGACAAATAGCAAAAACACAGGTGAAATGCATATATGCAAACATGGGCATCCGCAGGTAGGGGCAAGGTGGGGGCAGTTGCCCCCCCTGGAATCTGAGGTTCCCCACTAGGTCCTTATCCTCTTGAGCCATGTATGCAGTTTCTGACAGTCTCTTGGGCTATGTATGCAGTCTCTGATTATCTCTTGTGCTATGTCCGCAGTCTCTGACTGACCGTCTCCTGTACCATGTCTGCAGTCTCTGACCGTCTCTTGTATCATGTCTGCAGTCTCTGACCATCTCCTGTACCATGTCTGCAGTCTCTGACCGTCTCCTGTACCTTGTCTGCAGTCTCTGACCGTCTCTTGTTTCATCTCTGTTGTCTCTGACCATCTCTTGTACCATGTCTGCAGTCTCTGACCGTCTCTTGTATCATGTCTGTATTCTCTGACCATCTCCTGTACGATGTCTGCAGTCTCTGACCGTTTCCTGTACAATGACTGCAGTCTCTGACCGCGATAATTTGATAATGACATTGTCAAAAAGGGGCAGAGCATGGGTGAGCTTAAAAGGATGCCCCCCCCCCCCTGAAAAAACTTCTGCGGACGCCCATGTATGCAAAGCTGTTAGAGGAGCTGGAATTCTGCTCTACAAGTAATGCATTCTACCATTTTGCGATAGCATGGATAGGCTTGTGACCTCACACTTTCTCCTCTCCAGGTTAAGTGTATTTTAATGAAAAAGTTTTCCTTTTATCTTTGTATAGATTGGGGAGTGGGTACTTTTCCTTAAGGGTGTATTCACTATGGAAATTTTACTCACTTTTGTTGCCAGCGGTTTAGACATTAATGGCTGTGTGTTGTTATTTTGAGGGGACAGCAAATTTACACTGTTATACAAGCTGTACACTCCCTACTTTACACTGTAGCAAAGTGTCATTTCTTCAGTGTTGTCAGATGAAAAGATATAATAAAATATTTACAAAAATGTGTTGGGTGTACTCACTTTTGTGAGATACTGTATATAAAATGTTTAAACTGGGAAAATATACATTTTTTTAGAAAAAAATAACGTAATATGTCTTGAAAAAGTTGGGACAGGACAACAAAAAGCTGGCAAAGTAAGTGTACCGTGTGGCAGGAAGTACAAACGATACATTGTTGTGGCAGCAGAGGAGCTCTATACGGGTGAACAGAGCATTGGTAGAAGTGAACTTTAATCAGAGAGTGGAGAAAGGAGAAGAGTGGAGGACGGTGCTTAAAGGTAAGGCGTCCTAACAAGGGAGTAATTGATTTATATGGGCGGTTTTCCTCTGATTTAGAGGTGAGAGTTCTGTGAGCACGGGACGGGGATAAGAGCACTCACCGATAGCCCTTTTGGCGGTGTGCTTACGGACCCCCCAAATCGTCTCTTATTGCCCGAGTGAAGCACCTTAAGAGTTTTTGAGAGCACGGATTGCACTTTATCACCTTGCAGAGACTGTACTCCATGAGAGACTGCTGATATATAAGTGGGAGTACACTGCATTTACTATTATCATTTGAACGGCACTGACTTTAATTGCTGGTTTTGCACAACTTTTGAATATGCACTTTATGTTATGATTTCATATATTTATTACAAGAAGTATTAGGCTGCGCAGTATCATCTTCTATACTATCTGCATATATATTGTGTTATATATTAGGTATTGCAGCAACCTACCTTATCACACGCATTTATATATTCACTACCCTCTAGGGAGTCACATTTTGTTACACAGAGTTGTCACGGAGAGTGGCGCGAGGGCTTGTTCACTTAGTATTTTATCGATTTGTTTAAAGATTGTCGCACAATTTTAGAATAATGTTCCCCAACGTAAAATTGCTAAGACTTTAAATATGTCATTATCTACACTACATAATATCAAACGATTTAGAGAATCTGGAGAATTCTCTGTGTGCAAGGGATAAGGCTGCAGTGCAATATTGGATGCCCGTGATGTTTGGGCCCTCAGACAGCACTGCATTAAAAACAGGCATGACATTGCGATGGACATTACTGCATTGGCTTAGGAGTACTTCCAAATAATTGCCTGTGAACACAGTCAAAGCTCTATCATGCCATATTTAACCATAACCATGGGTACAGCATCCTCCGGAGTAAAGAGGAGATGGACCGTCTCGCTTTTTATTAGCACTCAGTTCAAAAGCCTGCATCTCTGATGGTATGGGGGTGCATTAGAGCAAATGGAATGAGCAGTTTGCACATCTGGAAAGGTACCATCAATGCTGAAAGATATATCCAGGTTTTAGAGCAGGATATGCTCCCATCCAGATGACCAAAGTCATTAGGTGCACACAAAGCATAGCTGCAGACTGGTCAGGGTGCACATGCTGACCCATGTTCACAGCCAAAAGTGCCTACAATTAGCATGTGAGTATCAGGACTGGACAACAGCGTGAAGGAAGAAGGTGGCCTGGTCCAATGAATCACTTTTTCTTTTACATCATGTGGATGGCCAGGTGCAAGTATGTCACTTACCCAGATAGCAAGGATAACTTGCCACAATTTTGTGGCAGTGTTGAATTGTAAGTCTGTCAACTTGCTGCACATTTTCACTGGCAAGTTGTACACTTCCAGAGCACTTGAAGAACAAGTTCTAGTTGACACTTTTCCAATTTGTAGCAAATTTGTGTGGCAAGTCTTTAGCAAAACCAAAGTTATAGTGGTAAGTCTACAGCAAGAGCTCTGCAAGTCTACAGCATGGAAATTCAGCTGCAGCGACCCCTGTGGTGGAATGATTACTGCACAACATAACTGAACTTGCAGAATGTTTGCAAGGAAAGTTGATCTGGAGTAATGCAATGTGGACTTGCTGCAATTGTGCAACAAACTTGTGAAGCCTGGCAAGTCTAGCAATAACTTAGCAGGTCATTTTCAAACTTGCAGCACAATTGCTTGCTATCTGGTTACCTGGGGAAGAGATAGCACCAGGATGTAGTATGGGAAGAAGGCAAGCCAGAGAAAGCAGTGTTATGCTTTTCCCAATGTTCTGCTGGCAAACCTTGGTTCTGCAATTCATGTGGATGTAACTTTGACATGTACCACTTTCCTAAACTTTTTGCTGACCAAGTACACTCCTTCATGGAAACAGTATTCCCTGATGACAGTGGCCTCTTTCTGCAGGTTAATGCATTCTTCCACACTGCAAAAATGGTTCAAGATTGGTTGGGAGACCACAATGAGTTTTAGGTGTTTACTTTGCCTCCAAACTCTCCAAATCTCAAATTATTCAAGCATCTTGTGGTATGTGCGGGAAAAACAAGTCCGATCCATGGAGGCTCTACCTCACAACTTGCAGTACTTAAAGGATCTGCAACTGAAGGCTTGGTGGCAGAAATGACAACATATCTTTAGAGGTCTAGTGGCATCCATGCCTCAACAGGCCAGGGCTGTTTTGGTGGCAGAAGGGGTTGTTTTGGCTGCAAAAAGGGTCCTGGTCAATATTTTACGCATGTGATCATAAAGTTATGGCTGATCATAGTACTGTATATCCCACTCCTAGTGTTCCTATATATTAGAACAGGGACTGTACAGAGGTACTTTGATGCTGATGTATGGCTTGCTCATATATAAGCAAATGTATGCAAGCTGCTATTATTGGTATTATTCAATTTCTTTTGCTGGCTAACAGTTCTAAGTACATGGTATTTTGTGTTTTTTCTTCTTTCAGGCTATGAGACCTATCTGTTTCCCAGTCTAGATTTTAAAGCCTTTTCTGGTACCAAGACTATTCTGAAAAACCTTATTTGAAGTTTGTGTTTTAACAGAAATACCTTATGTTTAGCGATTAGATTTCATGAACCATCAGCTTGGTCAGTATTTTGTACAGAGCCATATTTGGTATGGTACCTGAATTATTGCGCACGAGGAAAAGGAACCACAAAGAGTACATTTGTGTTGTACTTAATCAAACCTAATATACAAGGAAGTTTGGCATACTGTTGCTCTTTAGCTGTACATTTAACTTAGTCAATTAGGATGACTATCGTATAATCATTTTACTGTTTATAGCCTTATTTGAAATGTATTTGCTAAGCTATGTTGTTTAAAGAACACCATCAATATGCAACACATATACTATATTGCCAAAAGTATTGGGACACCTGCCTTTACATGAACTTTAATGGCATCCCAGTCTTAGTACGTAGAGTTCAATATTGAGTTGGCCCACCCTTTGCAGCTATAACAGCTTCAACTCTTCTGGGAAGGCTGTCCACAAGGTTTAGGAGTGTGCCTATGGGAATGTTTGACCATTCTTCCAGAAGTGCGTTTGTGAGGTCAGGCACTGATGTGGTTGAAGGCCTAGCTCAGTCTCTGCTCTAATTAATCCCAAAGGTGTTCTGTTAGGTTGAGGTCAGGACTCTTTGCAGGCTAGTCAAGTTCCTCCACCCCAAACTCGCTCATCAGTGTCTTTATGGACTTTGTTTTGTGCACTGGTCCAAATCATTTGGTGGAGGGGGAGATTATGGTGTGGGGTTGTTTTTCACGGGTTGGGCTTGGCCCCTTGGTTCCAGTGAAGGTAACTCTTAAGGAGTCAGCATACCAAGATATTTTGGACAATTTCATTCTCCCAACTTTGTGGGAACAGTTTGGGGATGACCCCTTCCTGTTCCAACATGACTGCACACCAGTGCACAAAGCAAGGTCCATAACAACATGGATGAGTGAGTTTGGGGTGGAGGAACTTGACTGGCCTGCACAGAGTCCTGATCTCAACCCGATAGAACACCTTTGGGATTAATTAGAGCGCAGAATGTGACCCAGACCTTCTCATCCACATCAGTGCCTGACCTCACAAATTTGCTTCTGGAAGAATAGTCAAACATTCCCATAGACACTCCTAAACCTTGTGGACAGCCTTCCCAGAAGAGCTGAAACTGTTATAGCTGCAAAGGATGTCACAACTCAATATTGAACCCTATGGACTAAGACTGGGATGCCATTAAAGTTCATGTGTGTAAAGGCAGGTGTCCCAATACTTTTGACAATATAGTGTATGTCATTGAATTAGTATGATCTCTGCAGCCAAGGGTGTGTGTTTCTCTGGGTTCTCCAGTTTATCACACAGTCTAAATATACTGGTGTTGTAATTGTCATTGCCCCAAACTTGTTTGTATTACAGTGACTGATATAAATCATGTACAGTATGTACTGTAGAAAGCCATTTGAACACAGACATAATAATTTACTGATGTTTATATTCAGGATCTTGTTGACAAAACGATTCTGAGTAGGCTACATTCACAGGGCCATAAAAGTTTTACTGATACAAAAGTTCCTGCATAAATGATATTTGCTTTTAGATCAATTTTTGTAAATGTGTAAGAAATTGTCCAGAAGTTTTTGTCAATACCAGAATGGTAGCGCATGTCCTCAGATTTCTGATTTTGGGATTTCGTGTTACAGATCTGAATGCAGTGCATGTTTACGCACCTGTGTGAATAGCTACATTGAAAACAATGCTGCTGCATTCAGATCTATAACCAAAAAAATTGTATTTACGTCTTGTTACGGTTTTGTAAATGAGGCCTAAAATGTTTTGTAGAGATCTTTTGTAAATGTGCAAATGTGTATGCATGCATAAAAATCTTCTTTATCCTCTTCTAGGCTACATTCACATGGCCGTAAAAATGTTACTGATAAAAAAGTTCTTGAGTCAAAGATACTTGCTTTTAGCTCTATATTTATTTATAGTGTGAAATTGTCCTGTTGGTTTTTTTAGCACTGCAATGCATACGAATGTACAGACAGATTTTTGGATTTTGTATTGCCGATCTGAATGTAGTGCATATTTACGCACCTGTGTGAATGTCTTCATTGAAAACAATATGCGGTCAGATCAGTGAATAAAAAACATTTGTAAATGCATTTTTATGGACGTGCGACTGAGGCCCAAATTGCCAGTGTTGCAACATACGCACGTATACATGCATATACGTGTAAATTACTGCTCTCAGATCTAAAATCTCTATTTTTATTTAACAGCTTTGTACTTGATACTGTAATACTGTACTTTACATTGCTATCTGCATTGTTCCATAGATCAGTAAAAAAAAAAAAGTTTTGTTTGTGTGCGAGAGGCCTAGAGTATTGTAGAACTGATTAGCACCGTGTAACTGAGCACGCTAAACAGGGACAAAATAGTTTTGTGGGGTTTTTTTTTATTTCATGGGTTATCAAATCCATTGATTGTACATTGGTATATGGATAGCATCCAGCTATGGCAGAATATGTAAATTTCAGTAAAATATTATTGTGTTTATTAAATATACTGTACAATATATGTAGCTTGTCATTTTTACAATGTCCTTTTAAATGTTCAGCTGTAAATCAGTTGCACTATATACATGATAAGATGTTGTTATTTTAATTGCATTTGGGATTTTATCTTATGATACTTTTCTCTTTAAGTTGGTCAATTGCCAAACAAGAATATCACTTAGGTATTTTTTTTTTTTTTTTTTAACGTAAATTCCTTATTTCCACTCATTATATGACTTTACTGTTATAGCTATGGCTATTTTATGGAGCATTAGCTCTGACAATTTTTATGATATCACTTCTACAGTCCAAATACTACATATACTACAGAATTGAATAAAATGAGGTATAAATTTAGCTAATCCATGTGATTTATTCCCCTAGTACTCTAGAAAAAACACATTAAAAGTATTCATTAAATGAAAATTAGTTAGCAAATAACATGTGGTAATGACAGTATCACATGCTTTATGCTTTAGTGAAATATTTCACTTTAAAATGTAAAAGTACTACTGCTCTTGCAACCTAAATCGTGTGTAATAATTTTGTCTTCCATACATAAAATGTTAAAAATGGTATTCGGGTGCATAGTTAACCTAGTGCTGCCTTCTATTTTTATACAGTCAGCATATTGTGTACATTTTATCAGCACTATAAAAAGAAGCACACAGGCAAAATGTGCTCACGTAAATGCATTCTGCTTTCTCTTGCTACTGTCGAGTCCTTGGCATTTGCAGAACAGATTGCAGTTTGTAATGAAAAGGGAAACGAAAATGAAAAATATTGAGTGAACAGCATGGCCCATTTGATATGATTATGAAGAATGTTGCTTTATTCTGTCTTTTCTACTGCAATCTGAAAACAGTAGCAGGGGGTTACAAGCAGACTTTGGCGTGTGATTGTCACTCACTGTCATTTAACATTTGCAACCAGGAGACATCTTTATGCCTGGTCAGATGAGGGGAACAGATTTGCAGTTAGCAGTCAGTCCAGTCTCCACTAAACAAACAAGGACAGGGCAGTCACACCAGCATCTCACATAAGAATATAATGGACTTCGCTGACCCCACTGCCCTCCATTCATCTCCGCTTCTAGTTGAATCAAAGCTTCACTTGCTATTCTCAATTTCCTTTAATTGCTGCCTATGCGAAGATAAGAAAATTAACAATTTGCACTTAAAAGTCTCAAGCAGGAAATTAAGCTGGCCATGGCTTGTTCCAGTTTTAAAAGGCAATCTAAAAGGAAAAGGATGGAGAGTGTTAATGTGACAATGTCTTTTGTAAATTGCTGAGAATATCTGCTAATGCATTTAACTGCATTGCACGGTGAGAATCTTGTAATGTGTACACCACCTCAAGCAAAGAGCATTACAGTTACAATACTAATTTTAGCAAATAACTTTGTACAATAACAAAATTGCTGAGGTTTATAAAATGTCAGTGTTGTCAGAGATATTCTTTAACTATGTACAGTCCGCCCCAAAGCAGTTTTACTGCTACAGGGCGGCTCTCCTGTGCAGAATCTATATATATATATATATATATATATATATATATATATATATATATATATATATATATATACACACACACACACACACACACACGTTACTGCACCTCCGCCTGCAGGGGGCACGCAGACACCACTAGCGAGCCACTTCTGCTGCAAATATTCACAGCAGAAGCTGGTCTGCGGGTGCTGGGCACTCAATGTCTTCCAGCACCCAACGATCATCAGCAATACACAGAGAACTGAGATATGCCTATGTAAACAAGGCAGGCATATCTCAGTTCTGACAGGGCTAAGGGATGTATTCTGTATCTCTGCAAAGCAGGGACTAGAATCCATCTCTTCCCCTAGTGAAAGCAGCACACTGTGTAAACAAAAACGCTGGCTAGGCACACAGTTAACCCTTTGATTGCTCTAGATGTTTATCCCCTTCCCAGCCAATGTCATTAGTACAGTGACGGTGCATATTTTTAGCACTGACCACTGTATTAGTGTCACTGGTTCCCGCAAAGTGTCATTGTCTGATTGTCCGCTGCAGTATCGCAGTCTCACAGTAAGTCGCTGATCGCCCCCATTACTAGTATAAAAAAAAAAAATTCCATAAATAAAATAAAAATTCCATAAATATATCCCATAGTTTGTAGACGCTGTAACGTTCATGTAAATCAATCAATATACGCTCATTGAGACTTTTTTTTTTTTTACCAAAAACATGTAGCAGAATACATATTGGCCTACATTTATGAAGATTTTTTTTTTTTTAATTGGATGTGGTTTATTATTATTATACAGGATTTATATAGCGCCAACAGTTTGCGCAGCGCTTTACAAAATGAAGGCAGACAGTACAGTTACATCACAATTTGGTACAAGAGGAATCAGAGGGCCCTGCACGTTTTATAGCAGAAAGTAAAAAAAATATTGTTTTTTTCTTTTTCAAAATTGCCGGCCTTTTTTGTTTATAGTGCAAACAATAAAAAACACAGAGGTGATCAAATACAACCAAAAGAAAGTTCTATTTGTGGGAAAAAAGGACATACATTTTATTTGGGTTTCAGTGTCGCACGACCGTGCAATTGTCCGTTAAAGTAACACAGTGCTGTATTGCAAAAAATGAACTGATCATGAAGGGGGTAAATCTTCCAGAGGTTAAGTAGTTAAGTCATTCTGTCATTGGGTTTCAGAAAACAAAAAGACTGCAGCTGTATATGTATAGCTTTAGTTCCCCTTTCTACCACCCGAAATATATCACTGAAGCCACGTTAAAAAAAATTAACTTCCGTTTATGATGGGCATGTACATTGCCTCCTCATATGATGTTGCAGACATAGGTGCTTGAGTGACCTATTAACTGACCTGAGCACTGTCACATGGTATGGAAGGGAGGGCATTCTTCGCCCATATGGAAATGCTGGCTTGCAGAAAATTTTGTATTTAACCAGCATATTTGGAAGCTGAAGCAGTGAACCATGATGCCACACATAAGCAGTGACTGTATTTTGGAGCATTGGAGGATCCCTTCTCTTTACTTTGTATAATTCTCTGACTGGATTACCCTAATAGGTGACATCAAACATTTTTAGGGTGTGTACTGCAAGAAAACCATAGTATCGAGTATATCAAACCTGGACATAGAAGCCATTCATAACTTTATTTGGAATAATTCAGGGCGCTAGAACTGCCCAGATTGAATTGCAAAAGCATTATTTATTTGCAATAAGAGGGCCTATAGTCTTTTTTTTATTTATCTTTTTCTATATAAACATCACAAAGATTGATTACATATAAAAAAGTGCTTTAAACAGCTTAGATCTCCTGCACTTGTATATATTGCTTAGGCAATACCTTATCAATACTTACGATTCCAAAGTATTCCATATATTACTTGTTTTAGGGCACATAAAACTTTTATACATAACGCAATATTTTATCCATTATGATCATTGCTCATTTTAAAACTACCAGTGTTACTCTAAAGTAGTAAATGTCTGTTTTAAAATGTTTATTTGTTTTAATGCAGTGCTCAAAAAAGAATGAGCAAAGAAAAATGTTTAAATATGATGGTAAAATATAAAATCAGCAAAAAATAATAGCTAGGGGGAGAAAGGGAGAAACAAGCTAATTAGTGCTGATTAAGGTTGATTAGAGGTTAAATAAGTAAATTTTTTTTCATTTCTTAGGATGATTTAATTGACATTAATTGCAGATTAAAGGACTCTTGTTTGTTCTGTATTTAGTGGAACTAGTCTAAATAGACTTTAACTACAGAATTGTCACAGTATATTTAATAATGAAGCCTGTAAGCATTGTTCACTAGCTTTATTAATAGAAGAGCTGCTGCCTGCAACGCAGACCATCATTTTGACAGTTGGGTCTCAGCAGTTTCTGTGAACACGAAGGCCACAACCAGGGGGAAGCACATGGCATATTAGGTATGCCCAGGGTACTCAAATGAACATTTTTGGGGTGGGGGGTGTACCTTGTATACTCAAAGTCTTTCTCTAGTCAAGTAAAATTTGCAAATATATATGAGTCTTGGGGGGGGCAGTCATATTGGCTCATTACATAGGATTCTGCTGGTCCTCTTTTCTTACGGATTACCTGTGCATGAAAGTAATAGACTCTTAACAACTGTAAAGAATTGGCTCTAAGTTACACATGTTTTTATTCACAAGAAGAATGACGTACATTTCACTCAAAATGTTGTTTGGTACTGTTGAAATATTATTATATTATTATGCAAATTGTGATTTTTTTTTTTAACTCCTTTAAACATTTTTCTACCAAAAGGCTACTGCCAGTATGAAGGGCGTTTAGCAGAGATGGCAAAACGTCCTCTGTGTATGAGGCTTTAGACTGAAATGCAAAATTGACTTCACAATTATTATTTGACGTGATTAAAAAGTATAGGGAGTTTTTTTTGCCACAGTTTGTACTCTCTTAAAAAGGTTGAATTTCTGTGCCACTGGAACTTGGTTTATTACTAATATGGGATGACACTTTGGCATTTATTTTCTTTTTTTTTCACAATATACAAAGAATGTTTGAAGGTGCATAGTCACATGTTGAACATAGAGCATTGTACATAGAAAGTCTATTTACATGCACTCTGTATTCTTAATTTGGTCAATGAAGTAGGCCTCTGACGAGATCATGCACAGCATGTATGTAGGGAGCTCTTCCACTGACCAAATCAGTAAAGACAAGTCTGAAACAAACACTTCTATGTAAATGGAGGGAGTATGTGACTAATGGGTAAGGAAGAGGTAAGGCATCGCAAGATGGGAAAAGAAGGATGGGCAAGAACTCACTATTATAGGCTGAAAACAAGGGTAGAGGATGTAAGGATAGGGAAAGGAGAATAAGGAAGGTTCCTGTAAGAGGTATTGAGGGGGAAAAGGAAGGTACAGGGAGACGTATAAGGGAAGGTATGTTGTTGGGAGGAGGGGTAGGGAGAGGGGCCAGCTTGGGATTGTGGTAGCAGTCCTCTAGAAAGAGGAATAGGGCAGTGGTCCAACTCCCAGATGCCCAGGGGGATTATTGGTTCAAACCTTCTGATAGGGATGAGTCTCGAGAGAGCTGTGTAATCAGTGAAAAACTGAAAGTGAATCCAATAAAAGCTTGTATGTCTGAAGGGGTTACATTTGTCTTTGAGTGCTGCTCTTGAGAGTTAGGTCTTCCATATGCATTATGTAATTTATTCTAATAAAGTCTAATAAATCCCCAAACTAGTTTACTGCAGTTTGTCTGCTTGAAATCTTTAAAATGTGTTTCCTTTATTTCTTTCAGGATGCTGAGGAGTACTCTGACCTCCCTGTAAGACATAATGAAGACCAGATGAACAGTGAATTGGCAAAGAACCTTCCCATTGAAGTAAATCCTCATTCCATGGACAGTGCACACACCAAGACACACCTCCTATTACAAGCTCATTTCAGCCGAGCCACATTACCATGTCCTGACTATGCCACTGATACCAAAACTGTACTGGATCAAGCCATCAGAGTATGCCAAGTAGGTGTTTTTTATTTCTATCTTATAAAATGTTAAAAAACAAACAAACAAGTGTATGCTTTTCTTTCCCCTTAGAGAAGTTGGCGGTGGTAAGTGTGTTAAGCAACCTATGAACATACTTAGCCATTGTTACTATTCCGTTTTTCTTTATTAGGTTTCAGAAGGTTTACGTGGAAATAAATTGGTCAGGGGTGTCACGGGTTGTACTATTATAGAGTTCTCAAAGTGTGAGCCACAAGTCATATGTTGAATATTCATGCAAAGTAGTAGGTAGTATCAAGAGAGTCAAATAAATGGAATTGATGTACACCAAGACTCAATGTAGAGTTGACAGCAAAGAACAGATAAACAGATATTTGAAGGAACATGATAGGAAGAGTGAAGGAATTAGGGGAAGAGAAAAGGATCACAAGGGTTAGGTAGGGTGTGGAAGGAGGAGGGTGGTGGGGATGATGGGAAGTGATGTACAGAGAGGGGTGGGGATGGAGGGAAGTAGCCAGTAATGGTTAACTAAATAACAGTAAATAAAGAAGAATTAAAATGGTTAGAGCAATGAGACCAGTGTGCCCAATCAAGGACTTAGTGTAACTTAATCAAATTGAATAGTTAGGAAATTAGGATTACTCAGCCAGGTCGACCATGAAATGAATGAGTGTTTTTTTTTTTGTTTTTTTTTTTTAACACAAACGTGTTCCATTGAACATTGTAGTTTTAGATCTTTGATTGTCTTAAGGAAGCTTTGCTATTGAGTTGTATTCCACAACCTAGCAACATTCAGCTTAGCAGCTAGTAGTAGGTGAATTGCAATATTTCTGAATGTAAAAGGCCAATAATCAATTACCAAGTGCAATAAAGCTAGTGCCGGAGAAGGCTTCATATGAATGCCAGTTATATCAGAGATCAGGGAAAAAATGTAATTGCAATAAAATCTAAACAATTTGCAAAGCCAAAATATAAGATAAAGAGAGCTCACATTTCCACATTCCCTTCGGCACTTATAGGAGCGAGAAGAATCAAATCTGGAAATTTTGTAGGGGTAAGATACCACCTATGCATTATATTTTGTAGTGCTTCCAAAATGATTAGTGCAATGGGAATGCACTATATGTAGAGGTTATCACTAGTTATCTACCAGTATATTGGTCATGTTGAGAATGTTGTTGCATAAAGAAATCCTTGTCTTTTTGGGTTGAAGAGAAGTGAGTGAATAGAAGTGGCAATGTGGAATCCAGTGTCCAATTTATATTTGGAGAAGAAGTGATGAACTTACAAATATAAGTAATATTTGGAGAGTGAAATTGGGAGTTCCCTGCTTTGTGCATTGATGGGTTTAATACCCTGAGCTGGAATTAGTTGTTTGATGGTAGTGATACCATGTCGTTTCCAGGTAGTTCCAGGAAAGCTATTTTGGCTATACTTCTCCTATGGATCACAGGAATGCAGCTTCAGTCAACAGCAGGTGTAAGCCCCCTATCAGCTGACATCACAGAGCCGTTCCAGACTCTGAACAGGTTTTGACCATATGGTCAGGATCCAACCAAGCCTGGATTGGCACCTGGCTCAGCCTCTCAGCAAGCCCCTGAGAGCCTGAGCCAGCTCCCCCCGCCCACTTCACAGCCCAGTACTGCAGGGGAGAGTAAAGAGCCGCAAACTGACAGTCATGGATCTCTGCTCAGACTGGAGGGGGAGAACTGAGCAATCCGTATTCTTTGATCGCTCAGTTCTCACTGCAGAGCCAGTGGGGGAAAGATGCGCATCGGATTGGTGCTGCATCCACTTAGGTGAGTATAATTTTTTTTCCTAATCCCAAACGTCTCTTTTAAGTTATGGAATAAGTTAGAAATAAAAAAATAAAAAATGAATAATGTCTATCGATATTAGCTAGGGTTTATTGATTTGAGGCTGAAGATCCTAAATTTGTGTCTCAGATCACACTTTAAAGGGTTGCTTACCTGGGCAACTTTAGTCAGTTAGAGACCCTGACTCCAGCTTAAAAAAAATTGCAGGTCATATCACAGAAAAATCAAACATTTTAAAGGCTTTCTTGCAGTGTTTTACTTGCAATGTGTCTTTAAACTTGCTAGAGAATCCCTCAGCATACTGGCTTTTATTAATGGAAAATGGTAAAATACCTACTAAATATTTGGTGATCCTGCCATTGCCCTTGCATGTGATATGCTTTCTGACCATGGGAGCAGATGTTTCTTTAGCCCTGACAGACACCCTACCTCCTCGAATGCTACCTACAGGAGGATGTGCCTTTAGGGACTAGAGCTTTCATATGACCAGAGCAAAAAAAAAAAAAAAAAGTTATAAAAACGAGTTTAAAGGGTTTTTAGACGTTTCTGTTAAAAGAGCATACCTAGGGAAGTTTCAGCTTTTATTGCTTTGGAGTTATCCACTAATGTCTATACATCTGCCATAAGTAAACCTCTTAGAAATCCAAGGCAGCCACTGCTGACCTTATTCTAACAATATTTGTTTCTGTTTTACTGTCATCTATACATTTGAGTTACTGACACAGAATAAGTGTGCAGATTCGGAAAATCAGAAGTCCTAGCCTGCATGCCTGTTCCAGGTTAGTGTGTCAAAAAGCATAAAAGTCAGGCAACTAGCTTTTTTCTTCAGAAGCAGGGGTCAGCATCGTCAGCCTTCAGTGTTCCCTCCCAATAGATTTGCTTTACCCTGAGGCTCGGTTCACACCATAGCAATGTCAAACATTGCATGTGATTCGCACCACACTGCTGTGCAGATTACATGTGATGTCTGTGCAATGCAAATTCAGCCATACAAATTGTATGGCTGAATTTGTATCGCATTCGGACCAAAATGTTGCAGGACCCTTTTTTTGGTCCGAATTCACAGTTTGTACTGCACACTGCAAACCGATCTGGGAGTGTCATTAACGTTGTATTGACACCCGCAGCAGTTTGCAGAGGGCAGTATAAACCACCGGCGATTCAGGTGCGATGCAGGAACCCCCACTGGATTTGCAGGGTTTTCCACATCACACAAGTGTGAACCGAGCCTAAATCTTCACAAAGCAAACGCGTAGCTAAGATCGGATTTTGGCAGTCATTTATCACACATAAATTTAGGTCCATGTCTCAGCTGAAAAGATCCTGCTTCAGTGCCAGAGTTCTGCTGGCCATACATTACACATTTTTCTTATTTAATTCCCTTTAGATTTACCTTCAACTTTGTAGTGCAAGGGCCTGCCTGATTGCATACAAATTGAAAGTGTTTAGGTCTGTCCTCATATTATATGGTTTTGGTAAATCTAAAGCCAAATTGCACAAGGTTATTGTATAATGTATGACCAGCCTAAGGGATATCTGCTTTCATAATCATACAGGTGTTTTGCTCATTATAGATTGCCTTTATCTTGCACTGATTTTGCCAAATGGATAATACATCAATCGTAGTTGTCATTGGGATGAATTTGTAGCGGTTATTGGTTTGTCACTTGGTGCTTTGTGTAAAGTTGCAGCACATATCCAATACCCGCTACTTAGTTTATTTTTGGAAAAATATATTTTGTATGCAAACAGGAAGGAAGCACAGAAAAATGTAAATACTTTTATTCAAAGGTATTAAAGTGTTCAGATATTTTTCTTACCATATCCTGCACATGCGTAGGCAATAATGTATTAATCTAGTTGAAAACAGGTGTGTGATGCTAATTTTTATCTTGCTGTTTCTAAAGTGGGAAAAGAAAAGCTCAGAACTGGTGTTCTATTAATTTTGCTATTGTGTGGAATATTATAGCCCACATGTTCATATTTTACTTTTCACATGCACACTATATAATTTATTAATCCCCTCTAGAGAAGCTGAAATAGTTGCCAAGGTTACAAAATGCTTGTGAATGAAAAAAAAAATACAACCAGTTAAGCCAAATGTAAATAGCAGTTTTAGATCTGTTTTTGCATTACATTGTATTACATGTAGATTATCATTAATTAAAACTCTGCTCTGTAAAGGAGTTGGGGAAAACAGATAAGCCTTCGGTGTTAGAAAAAATGACATGTAAAATGAAAAAAAAAAAGAAAAACAAAAGCTATAAATAGCATTTTAGAAACCAATGGTATTGCAACAGATATCTTATTTCATCCCTTGATGAAAAAAAAACATTTTCTAATCTGTTATAGCCAAAAGAGCATGTTTATAGGGCAGTTCATGTAACATTCACCAAACATTCGCAGGTGATTAACCAGTTCAGATCTGCGCTATAGCTGAAAGACGGCTACAGCACGGCTCTGAATTGCCCGGCAGATGTCCATGGATGTCTGCCCTTGTGCATGCTCCCCGCGTGCGCTCGCTGCCTGCGGTGGCGCTCTCTCGCGGCGCCGCATGATGCGTGGGCGTGCCCGCGGGTTGGGCGGACTCTATGTCCGCCCAAGACCCGCCGATCACCTGTAACAGCTGCAGAACGGGGAAACCGCTGATGTAAACATGGCGGTTCTCTGTCTTGTTAAGGGGGACATAACATATCTACTAAATAGGTGCAGATCCTCTGCGCTACCCAGTGTACTATAAAGAATAAATATAACTTAATAAGTGCATAAACCGGCTGCTGCAATACTAGTACTAAACACAATAGTAACAAAACAATAATGGGGTATGGGGTACTGCGTAGTCAGTAGATAAACTATATAATCACACAGGTGAAGGTATGAGATGATAAAGTGACTATAGTGCCTAAGCAAGTGCCAAAATATAAAGTGCATCCATAGAAAGTGCACACATAAAAAAGTGACTTTAGTGCAAAAATAGTGCAATAAATCTAGATATTAAATAAATTTCATAAATGCAATGTGACATGTAAAAAATGTAATATAAATATCTGATATAACAAGTCCATAAATTGCTCTATTAATTCTTTAAAATGACTCATAGGACAGTTCCATATGATAACAGCAGGTGTCTCTGTGCTCAAATCAGTGCGCCAAACAACTCCATAAAGTGCTTAAACTTGTGCAGCAAAAATCGATAAGAGTCAATCTGGTGGGTATAATAAACCACCACCAGGGGGACTCTCGTGATGGTGTTCTCCAAACTGTGCTCTCAGAACTCTCACCTCCAAGACACAGTTAATGTGCCTTCAGCTAGAACACAGCTAGCTATGCTGTTAAATCCTCCCCCCTAGGGGACATCCTTCAAACAACTCCTAGTATCCTCTTAGCCTCTATGGTAGGAAGGTATCAGATGTGGACTCTTCCCCTCATGAATAAAAATGACAAGCCCCCATAGTGCAGTATTATACTGATAAACAATTTATTAAGCTAATAAGTGGCTGCTTACATAAAAACAAAAGATCAAAGCGTTTCAGTAAAACATCGGCGTTACCGCCTCTCACTGTGTTTCCGGCTTCGGGTACGTCCGGTCCTATGCGTTACGTCACGTCAGGTGTCTCCCTCAGGGCACTTTTTTATGTGTGCACTTTCTATGGATGCACTTTATATTTTGGCACTTGCTTAGGCACTATAGTCACTTTATCATCTCATTATATCTCATACCTTCACCTGTGTGATTATATAGTTTATCTACTGACTGTGCAGTACCCCATACCCCATTATAACAGATCTACTGATCCCTGTCACTGGGATCAGTTAGATCTGTTATGTTCCGACCAGCCCCGCCCCCATACAGTTAGAACACATGCAGGGAACACAGTTAACCCCTTCATTGCCCCCTTAGTGTTAACCCCTTCACTGCCAATGACATTTATACAGTAATCGGTGGACATTTCAATTTCTGATCGCTGTATAAATGTCATTGGTCCCAAAAATGTGTGAAAAATATCCAACATGTCCACTGCAATATCACAGTCCCGGTAAAAATCGCAGATCGCCTCCATTACTAGTATAAAAAAAATAGTAAAAACGCCATTAATCAATTCCCATAGCTTGTAGATGAGATAACTTTTGCGCAAACCAATCAATATATTGATTGTGATTTTTTTTTTTTTTACCAAAAATATGTGGAAGAATATATATTGGCCAAAACTGATGAATAATTTTCTTTTTTATAAGTAAAAAATATTGTTCTTTTTTCAAAATCTTTGTTCATAGTGCAAAAAATAAAAACCGCAGAGGTGATCAAATACCACCAAAAGAAAGCTCTATTTGTGGGAAAAAAATTATAAAAATTTTGTTTGGGTACAACGTCGCAAGACCGCACAATTGTCATTCAAAATGTGACAGCGCTGAAAGCTTAAAATTGGTCTGGGCAGGAGGGGGGTTTAAGTGCCCAGTAAGCAAGTGGTTAATGAGACCCAGTATTTTAAAATACATGCACCAGGTAGATTCGCCCAAAGTAAATATTTGAATAATCGCACATACACAGTCTTATTAAAATGCCCCCTGGTGTTTCATTACTGAAACTATATATTGTATACCAGACTATTTGTTATCCCTCTCCTATTAAACATCTATTCAAAAATACATTGAAGAGGCATGGTTGTAAAGTAATTTGCACCATTATTATAACACTTGGCAGTGGCCCACAATTGAAAGTAGATCTTTCAGTCTTCAATAATACATTTCTGACATTCCACAATATGCAAGAACAGTATTATTTTTTCAAAAAGCTGTACCTGTCATTGAAAGCGGGATTTATACTTTAGGCTGGGTTCACACTAGTGCGAATTGGATGCTGGTTTCCCTGCATCCAATTTGTGTGACAGGAGATTGTGACCGGCTCTCAATAGAGCCAGTTCACACATCTCTGTGGCGGCTGAGGAGCGGATTGTACAGGGGTCCTGTGCATCTTTGGCTTCGTTTCAGGTCTGAATTCAGGCAAAAAGTCAGGCTTGATTCGTCCCTGAAATGGAGAAAAGGGATACACTGGACCCCCTGCTGTTAGCTGCATGCAATCTTAGCATGAACCCAGCCTTAGTCAAGTGTTTGTTACTAGTATGAAATGTCATCATTCTCTATCAGATAGGAGGAAGTATTTACTCGGCTTTCTCTTCCCTAATCCATTGTAACTTTGTAGCAAGTCACTAAGTGGGAAGCTGAGGGAGAAGGTGATGTGCATAGACATGTGCAGGGGGTGTGCCAGGTGTGCCTGACTGCAGAGAAAGGTACTAGGGAATCTATGTCCTCAGTCCCTTTCTCTATCTCAAAAGTGAGACATCAGGGGTCTGTTTAGACCCCTGATATTTCACCAAAGCCCCCGAACTGGGCTCCTAAAAAAATAAAAAAAAATTGTAAGAAAAAAAAATAAAAAAAAGTAATAAGAAACAAAAATAAACCACTGACACCAATCTCTGACCTACTGACACCGTCCACTGCTCTACTGGCACATTTACTGCTATATATAACACACACGTGTTTGAGCTTTGGGGTGCACAACCTAATGTAATAGGCTGTGCACACCTATGGTGATGTGTGTCAGACATTTGTAAACAAGGCTAAGAACTGCTCAGGCATCATGGTTTACATAATTGTATCATCTCTAAGCCAGCATCTTAGTCCAGCATCTTAGTCCAGGAAGTAGATGCTGATCTTTGATAATATCTGAACAAAGTTGATGCTGCAGACCTAGAGAGGAAAGCAGCTGAAGGTACTGTTAGGGAAAGCACACTAACATCTATGATAGATACTATAATATCCAATGGTTGCCACTGGACACATATCAGAGGTAAAAAAGGGGCCCAGGTTCACAGCAAAGACTGTAGTGCATATAATCCAAAAGAGAGAGCGGCACTCGTGCGTCTTAAAAGGTAAACGCACAATGACAGTTTTGTTTTGACGGTTTGCAGAGGTACAAACTCATCCAGTCCACCTTTCAGACCAATGAGTGCCACTCTTTCTTTTGGATTATATGAAAGATACTAAATACCTGTAATTGCAAAAATTGTACACTAGTTAGCATGCTTGTACTAAACATGAAGAAACATACCTAAAGGTAGGTCCACTTTAATATTGGCAGTTTTATGGTTGAGCACAAAATTAGGGTTTATTAATCGAGCAATATCAAGTCCTTTCGGGTCAAACTGAAATAGTTTGAGGCCACACACCACATGACTCTTTATTCAATCAATTTAGTGAGCTCTCATTCGATTTCAGTCTCAAAGTTGAATGCTAATGGTTTAATTTTGACCGTCACTTCAGATCGATGCGTCACAAAATTAAAGCTAAAATAAATTGAATAAACCGGTTTCCTCCCACACTCCAAATGCATGCTGGTAGGTTAATTGACTCATGTCTAAATTGGCCCTAGTATCTGTATGTCTGAATGTGAGTTAATCTGTGTACACACTGGCCGAATGTCAGAAGACATTTGCCGGTTCAAAGACAATGGCCGACACTCAGCCCGTGTGTATGTCGGTCTGTCCGACAGAAGGCTTGGCCGGCTTCTGTCGCATGAGCATGCTGGAAAACCAGCAGCCAGCAGACTCCCAGCCAATGGCAGAAAGTGCTGATCTGAGTGTTCAGGCAACGGGGATCACAGTAGTTATTTTGCATAGTAAGTACAGCAGCTCTGACCAGAGCTGTCAGATTTTTTTTTTTTCGTTCAACCCGCTTTAATGGAAAAAAAAAACTATAGTGTGTACCAGGCTTTAGGAACCTTAGAGTGTAAGCTTGGACTGATGTGAATGTATAATATATGTAAAGTGCTGTATAAATTGATAGCGCTATATAAGTAAATGAAATAAATAAAATAAATAAATGATCCTTTTTTTATACAGTGCCTTGCGAAAGTATTCGGCCCCCTTGAACTTTGCAACCTTTTGCCACATTTCAGGCTTCAAACATAAAGATATAAAACTGTAATTTTTTGTGAAGAATCAACAAGAAGTGGGACACAATCATGAAGTGGAATGAAATTTATTGGATATTTCAAACTTTTTTAACAAATAAAAAACTGAAAAATTGGGCGTGCAAAATTATTCATCCCCCTTAAGTTAATACTTTGTAGTGCCACCTTTTGCTGCGATTACAGCTGTAAGTCGCTTGGGATGTCTCTTTCAGTTTTGCACATCGAGAGACTGAAATTTTTGCCCATTACTCCTTGCAAAACAGCTCGAGCTCAGTGAGGTTGGATGGAGAGCGTTTGTGAACAGCAGTTTTCAGTTCTTCTTGACTTTTGACGACAAGTGTTTGCGAGAGGTAGGTTGGAGTGACTCGAGCTCGACAAAACGTTCCTCATTACCCGTTTTTAAAGTCAGAGAGCTACACGTTTTGACTTTCTCTGTAGGGTTCGCTGAATGTCGACATTAGCGTCGTTTTCCACCGTGATGTTTCATAATTGAATTCCCCCTACTTATTAAAACGTGCGGGTTAAAAAGTCAAAAAATAAACAATTTTTTCAAACTTTATAGGTTATTTAAAGTAAGGTGAAGTACTAACACAGGGTGAAGAACAACTAAGAAGTGTTTTTTAATGTCAAAATATAGAAATACAAACTTCGGACTTTACACCGTTTTCCAA
>BLSH010414487.1:328275-361429 GCA_018402905.1 Glandirana rugosa | reverse complement strand
CCTTCTTCCACATGTTTGGTGTGTCTCCCAGGTGGCTTGTGGCAAACTTTAAACGACAATTTTTATGGATATCTTTAACAAATGGCTTTCTTCTTGCCACTCTTCCATAAAGGCCAGATTTGTGCAGTATACGACTGATTGTTGTCCTATGGACAGAGTCTCCCACCTCAGCTGTAGATCTATGCAGTTCATGGGCCTCTTGGCTGCATCTCTGGTCAGTCTTCTCCTTGTATGAGCTGAAAGTTTAGAGGGACGGCCAGGTCTTGGTAGATTTGCAGTGGTCTGATACTCCTTCCATTTCAATATTATCACTTGCACAGTGCTCCTTGGGATGTTTAAAGCTTGGGAAATCTTTTTGTATCCAAATCCGGCTTTAAACTTCTCCACAACAGTATCTCCGACCTGCCTGGTGTGTTCCTTGTTCTTCATGATGCTCTCTGCGCTTTAAACGGACCTCTGAGACTATCACAATGCAGGTGCATTTATACAGAGACTTGATTACCCACAGGTGGATTCTATTTATCATCATTAGTCATTGAGGTCAACATTGGATCATTCAGAGATCCTCACTGAACTTCTGGAGAGAGTTTTCTGCACTGAAAGTAAAGGGGCTGAATAATTTTGCACGCCCAATTTTTAAGTTTTTTATTTGTTAAAAAAGTTTGAAATATCCAATAAATTTCGTTCCACTTCATGATTGTGTCCCACTTGTTGATTCTTCACAAAAAATTACAGTTTTATATCTTTATGTTTGAAGCCTGAAATGTGGCAAAATGAGCAAATCCCTTGCTCTATCACAGTGGTAGGCAGCCTTAAAGAGGTGGATATTTACCTGAACAACATGGGAGAAGTCAAAGATCACCAGGCACAGTGTTGCCTCCTCACACCTAATTTAAACCTCTAATTGCCGTAATACCAAATCACAGTCGTGTGCATTGCACAGCAATCATGGGTTTAAATCAGGTGGTGAGGAGGCAACATATCGCCTCCTCACCTGTCAAACACACTTGGATCAAGGAGCAGCCGTGCCTGCTGCACTTATGAATGAGCCCTTAGTTCTATTCGGCAACAGCACCCTTAGGGCCCATTAACATGTAAAAGTGGGGTTGGTAAAACCCTGTGGTTGAGTTGCGTTTTTACCAACCCCAATCCCTACCCCTTTTAGCTGCTGAGGCATACACATGCCGCAGAGGGAATTTAACACCCTGTTACTTTTGGTGAGTGCTACCTCCTGCCTTGGGACCCATTCAAGTACATGGGGCAAGGCTGCAAGCGCCCGCTTCTGCCGAGTCCAAGGGGTTAAAGCAGTTGGAGCGAAAGCAACACAACACTGCTTGCTTTAACCCCTTGTTTGCTGTACTGCACAAGGTTGCAGGGCACTTGCACAGCGGCCTCATTCACTTGAATGGGTCATGCTTGGCAGGTGCTACACCCACCAACCATGACAGGGCGTAAAACTCCTGCTGTGCCTACAGCTAAAGCGGGGTGCAGTTGGGGCGGGGTGATGAAAACACATCTTAACTATAGGTTTTTACCACCCCTCAAAAGGCAAATGTAAATGAACCCTTACTGTTCCGAGCCCCTTACAAGGCTGCTTTCACACTGATGTGTTGTGGTTTACCCACATTGCGGGTGCAGCGCAGTGCATCTGTGACTTTCCTGAGTTAGCTGCGCTTTGCCATAGACTTCTATTATATCCTGTGGGTGTGGAGCACTTTCTGAAAGTGCATTAAATCCACAGGATATAATAGAAGTCTATGGCTAAGCACAGCAAACCCGCAGGTGCACTGCACCCACAATGTGGGTAAACTGCAGCACATCAGCAGCCCTATACTATTCTGCCCAGTGTATTTTTTCACACTGACCTGAAGATCTCTTCTTTCCTGCTGCTGGCACCATTCTGGAGACCGCTAGTCGGGATAAGAGATGGAGTGCAGTTGATATCACTCCGCATGGCACAGGAGCCACCACTACAGAGAAGGCATCAGTTAAAGGGGATCTTTTGCTCCCTACTACATTATGCTTAATGCTCTGAAATGGCGGGTCAGCAAGCCCAGACCGAGATCTGCCAGTCACCTCCTGGCCACGATCTACTGGTAGATCGTGATCTAGATGTTGCTGACCCCCACTCTATCCAAAATGAAAAAAAATAAATGCCTATGGTCCTACTTTAAGTAACCTGAAAGTGTATATGGTACAAGGAAAATAATGATTGTACTTATAATTGTTTTATATAGCAGTGACTTTTAAATAAATATAAATATTCAACCAAACAAGAGAAACCACATGTGTGCTGACTGATAAAAGAGTTGCTAAACAGACAGTACACAGTAATTTATTTTGTTTTTCTTTTCATATGTGCTTGAAGTAATTTTCTTATTAGTTATGGTTTGCAAACCTAGGTTGCGTTTTTTGTGAAGTAAAGGCAACAGTAAATCTCTCTTCTCACCCCCCACTGACCTAACTGTGAACTCTTGAGTGACAGACAACAGTGAACAGCTAACTTCTACCAGTTCATGATGGATAGATTTTGATAAATAGTACTTTAGTTTTTGTTAAGGTTCCAGCAAGTTAACTTTCGAACCAGAATCTTCTCTGTGAAATAGAGCCTGAACGTATGCAGAATAATGTAAAATATCCCTGAACTGATCACATTTTAAAGCTTTAGGTGTCTTTAAGAAGTTCTATAAACTAATATGTGAACACATTAAAGCCTAGAGTATTTCCCACCTCTTTTTCCTATCGATTGGGAGTAGATGAAATGATTAGTGCTTAACCCATTTGGTGTGATCATTTCACTTAAGCATTAGCTGTGAAATGTTAATCACAACTTTAATTCATCTCACATTAGCATTTTGATTAACTCGGCACTAGCCGCTATACTTGAAGCCTTATAGTCACAAATAGATGTTAGGGATGACTTTTTCATTAATTAGGTTGGTTAGAGAGCAGCTGATCTTCCCTTCAACAGTTGCAAGAGAAATTATTATACAAATACATATTAAGACTTGATTTCTTGACATAGTACCTTTTTTATCCATGAAATGTTTGAATTCTAAGCGAGTACCTGGTTTTATAATATTGAAATAGTTTTTTACTATTTAGAGAGAACATTTTCACATTATTGTAAATGAACAAAGGGCGCCAAAAAGTCCACCACTAAAATACTGTGAAATATTTTATGGAGGGCTTTTAGGTAATTTGTGGTTAATTTTGACTTATCATCATAACCTGCCTGGTATTCTTGACTTTTAACTTCATAAGCCCTACCTCATAGAAACCATGGCATCCCTGTTACTATTGCCATCTAATAAAACCAAAAAGCCATACAGTATCTCACAAAAGTGAGTACACCCCTCACATTTTTGTAAATATTTTATTCTATCTTTTCATGTGACAACACTGAAGAAATAACACTTTACTACAATGTAAAGTAGTGAGTGTACAGCTTGTATAGCAGTGTAAATTTGCTGTCCCCTCAAAATAACTCAACACACAGCCATTAATGTCTAAACCACTGGCAACAAAAGTGACTACACCACTAACTGAAAATATCCAAATTGGGCCCAAAGTGTCAATATTTTGTGTGGCTACCATTATTTTCCAAATATTGGAAAATAATAAAATTCCAAATCCAAATATTTTGTGACAACAGGGACAACACTGAAGAAATGACACTTTGCTACAATGTAAAGTAGTGAGTGTACAGTTTGTATAACAGTGTAAATTTGCTGTCCCCTCAAAATAACACAACACACAGCCATTAATGTATATTTTGAGCTTTATATGCACCGTATACCAGTAGTTGTGAATGTATATTTGACCCTTTTCACATTACCTATCCCTACAATTATAGAAGGATTGGATTTCTGTGGGCCTTTTTTGCAACACATTAAGAAAATATACATTTGGTGGGCTAAAACATTGTGAGATGATCCTCTATTACTTTCTGAGGATAAGCTTGCTATTTAAGGCCCCTTTCACATGGGTGCCTGCATTTTGCAGGATCCACTTGCTCAGCGGGGGATTGCTCCACTAATCCGCACTGAGCAGGCGAATGACAGGTCCTTCTCTGCTTACTGAGTGGAGACGGACCCAGTCCCGTTCTCCTCTACGGGGAGATCGGATGAAAATGGATCGCCTGTCCATATTCATCTGATCCACCAGACGGATGTAAAATAGGACCTCCATCCATCTGGATTTTGCGGACAAGATCTGATCAGATAACGGCGGATGTCAGCAGACATATGTCCGCTGACATCCAACGCTTCATAGGGGGTGAATGTAGGGTCCAATCAGGTCCGCCTGAAAAACTGACAGACTAACCTGATCAGACAGCCCATGTGAAAGGACCCTAAGTCGTTTTTTGTGATCAGGAGTTTACTCAGTTAAATGTCCATGTTCACCCTGGATAGAAAATAGAACTTTAGAGACTTTGATCAGAAGATTTAGAAGCTTTTGTTTACCAGCATACTGATGAACAGATGCTGAGTAGCAGTGCATGGTGCCTGGGAGCCAAGAGGCCACACTGTTTTTAGTTTGCTTTTTAGATTCTGGTGACCCAGTGTTATTTGTTATCTGAAGTATGTGTGTACTATTCGGTAGGCTAGTGACATTTGCTATACCATTACAGTAGTATAAAAATATTTAGATATCAAAATACTAGAGGAGGTACCATCCCTAATTTAACAATAAAATAAACAAAAGTGAACATGTATATACCTCCAAAAGTAATTACACTCTTTATTAAAAAAACTTTCAATTTTTACTGTATACAAAAATATAAAATCACATTTAACCTGTGTAATGTAAAATAAAGTACATAACATATGTGCAAGGTCATCAGATCAATTCTGGGACATTGCATATAATGCCACAGATAAGTTGTAATAAGGTTGACACGCTTTGCGGAAGTACCACTTCCTCAGGACCTCTTTGACCTTTCTTGTATCCATATCTAACACAATGTATAATAAAACTAAAAATGAACACAATATACAAATTAGTGTCATAAATCACCATCATTGTGCTAATACAGTAATTACAAATATGGGTTCAACCAAATGTAGAAATAATTAGTAACAATGCATGTTGGCATGATGCCTGGGAGCCAAGAAGCCATACTGTTTTTAGTTTGCTGTTTATATTCTGGTGGCCCACTGTTATTTGTTTCCTGAAGTGTGTGTGTACTTTCCAGTTGAATAGTGACTTTTGCTATACCATTACAGTAGTATAGTGCAGTGACAAACATAGCAGAAGCAACAACAGATGTATTGGTCTGGTCTGTGCAAAGTAGATAGGTAGAAGAGGTATAAGATAACGAATTGAACAACCTTATATTTTTATTATTATTTTATTTATTATCATTTTAACTTATTTGCATTTTAATGACCTCATACTTGTCATTGTTAATATAATGGTCCTTTTGCCTACAAATTTAAGTCTGTGTCATGGGACTTGTTGCATTGGCCCCACCCCAGCTACATTTCTTTACAGACGCATACTTATGCTGTACACGTTCCCTCCAGCTAGATCTCATGTGTTCAAGCTGTTAGGAACTAGAAGTCATATTGCTTATGGAACCCTGGGGTAATTTTACGCACTTGACTCAGTTACTAAATAACCTGAACGATATGTTAAAAAAGACCATCAATAATTAACCTCATCTATGTAAAATAAACAGTTACTTGTGTGAAAACACCTACATGCTCCACCAAAACATCACAGAGAAAGGTGTAAATATGGACGGCTTCTGTGGTGTACAACCTAAACATAAGAGCATAAAATCTTTTTTTCCTTTCTTACATGTTCTTGAACACTGCTCTGATGTGACACACTGGCTGTATAACAAGGGCTACAAGAAATGTGAATAAAGGTTAATGAAGTGCAAAAATCCCTGAATTGTTATAACACAAGTCTTTTAAAAATACTTTCATGTGGTGAAAGTGAATAGAAGTATGTTTTTACCTCCTCAGTTACACAAGAAATTTCAGAACATTGTTGTAATCTTTGGAACATATGCTTTTAAGAAACATTCCCTGAAAAATGTTGGCGCTGACAGGGAAGTAGAGCAATATATTTGTATATGCCTAGAGAAGTATGAAAGCAAATCCTGCAAACATTTGAGTGTATGCGATGTATAGGTTTGAGAAAAAACCCCAAAAATATAAGAAACTATTAGCAGGCACACGGTAGTAATGAAAATGGAACAATATTCTAACTACTTTTTTGTATCCTTTTTTTCATTGGCCACGTGACCATTATTCAGAGCTTTATCCCCAGGATCTGAGGGATGAGAATAAAAAGTCCTTGTGATGATCAACAGGTTCTGTTGGTGTCATGTATACAAGTCGCAGCAACTCAAAAGCTAAAGGGTTGGGCAGGAAGCAGTAGGCTGACTATGGGACTACAGGCACACCATGCATCAGTTAAATAAAAAAATATTCTATTACCTAAATGGTGCAACTAACAACTGCTTAATGTGAAAAAATTATTAGTAAAGAAGTGAACAAAAAATATATGTTTTATAGGTGCTGCTACTTGTGTAAGCCTGAATACACAGCCAATACAATTATGTAAAAATGTATAAGAGCACAACCTTCATATCACTTATGTAATAAAATATGACATCTATAACAAAACATATTTATATCCGTGGTGATTCTTTAAATTAAATCCAGTCATAAAAGGGTATTAGTAAACCAATTCAGTCCACTCAAAAATGTCCAAATATCCATGCTCAATCTGTGACAGGTGATACGTGATTTAAAAGTGCTCCAGCAGGTGCTCTCCCCAAATCATGCACCTTGCTTACCAGAAAGGTTGGATCTCAGGTTATAGAGATGGGATTCGCTTAGCACACATGTCAGCCAACAGAGATATTCCATTCATCTGTTGTATTCCGGGCACTCCTTCCTAATGAGGTTCAGATTCCACCTTTTGTTGGTAATGTTCCATACAAGTGATGGATCCTTTAGTAGTACACCCGCTGTGTACACTCTCATATGTGGAGGGCAACAGAAGAGAAAGACTTCATGGTGCAGTACATAAAAACAACATTTATTTAAAAAGGCTCCACTGCACTTGCATGAAAGAGACGTTTAAAAGCGAGACAAATGTTCCACACAGCCACGGTTTAGCCTACAGGCTGGTACGTAGTGACGTCACACAAAACGGCTCCACCCGACACATTTTCCTGTAAGAGGCATCCACTGGGAAGACTTTTTTGTATCCTTCTTTACATTGGTCACATGACCATTATTCAGAGCTCTATCCCCAAGATCTGAGGGATGAGGATAGAGACTCCTTGTGATGATCAAGAGCTTCTGTTGGTGTCATGTATACAAGTTGCAGCCACTCAAAAGCTGACGGGTTGGGCAGGAAGCAGTAGACTGACTATGGGACTACAGGCACACCATGCATCAGCCTGTCAGAGTCCTGCAGCTCTCAAGTCAGAAGAAGAGATGCAAACTGGCTACGCAGTGTTCCTAATGTGGTCAGAAAGAAATAGGAAGAAGGGTGTTAAAAAGGGGATTTGCCGCAACACCTGGCATGTTTTGTTTTTACTGATGTTAATTAAATCAAATCATTACTGTGTGTATTGTGAGAGTATTTAAATAAAGTTTAGAAATATTTAAAGCGGCGCTCCACCCAAAAGGGAACATTCCACTTTAAGGCCTCCTCCCCTTACTCTTCCCCAAATTACACCTTTTTGGAAGGAGGGGGGTTTTGACAGGTCCCGCTCCCACTTCCGCTCAGATTGCCTAGGCCAGGGGTGTCAAACAGGTGGACCTCCAGCTAAGGCAGAACTACTAGTCCCATCATGCCTCTGCCTGTGAGAGTCATGCTTGTAACTGTCAACCTTGCAACGCCTCATGGGACTTGTAGTTCCGCAACAGCTGGAAGGCCACCAGTTTGACACGGGTGGCCTAGGCGATCCGACCGAAAGTTCTCCCCCCTCCCCTCCCTCAGTCATCTGGGACGTGTCACAGGTCCCAGAAGACTGCAGGACCATTCACCGGGTGCAGTGTGGCTAGTGCATGCACAGTGGGCACCTGGCTGTGAAGCCACAAGCTGGAAAAGCCGGGAGCCCACAGTTGAAATGTCGGCGTCAGGGAGAGAAGACCGAGAAAAGAGATGGCTCGGGTGAGCACATCTCTGGATCCAGGTGAGTGTGTATTTATTAAAAGTCAGCAGCTACAGATTTTGTAGCTGCTGACTAACTCCACTATAAACATACCCTGCTGACAAGGCACCCGACACTTTCTTTCCACTCCACACAATCTTCTTTGAAGAATTTTCTCATGCATAGCAACATATTTTTCCCATCTTTTCCTCCACACTCCTATATACTTATACTGCATCTGGTACCAAAGTGTAGAAATTGTGATTAGCACTAGCAAGACTTTCCAATTTAAAGCAGACCTATACTTAAAGGGGAACTTCATGATTTTTAATACTGTCTAGCATTTGCTAAGAAAAAAGAAAAGCAGCTTTTGCTGCAATACTCACCACCAATCTGGAACTGTCCCTCACAGTGATAAATAAAAAGCATATCTTTGGTATATACTGTAATTCCTGATAAGAAGCAGCAGAGCACTTCTGCACATGTGACAGTGCCCTAGGCACAATCTGTTCTTCTACGCTCACAGGTTTCTCTCAGAACTGTGATATTATCAGAGGCGTATCCCACACACTCCTGATTCTAATCACTGGATTATAAGGATGGTGTCATCCTTGGCCTCCACTCACATGGCAGCTGCCTCACGGACACATGACACTGTAGAATAGATGAAAAAAGTGTGCCTAGCAAAGGAGCAGCTGCAGAGTGCTTACTGTAGGAGCTACAGTATCTCACAAAAGTGAGTACATCCCTCACATTTTTGTAAATATTTTATTATATCTTTTCATGTGACAACACTGAAGAAATGACACTTTGCTACAATGTAAAGTAGTGAGTGTATAACAGTGTAAATTTGCTGTCCCCTCAAAATAACTCAACACATAGCCATTAATGTCTAAACTGCTGACAACAAAAGTGAGTACATCCCTAAGTGAAAATGTCCAAATTGGGCCCAATTAGCCATTTTCCCTCCCCGGTGTCATGCGACTCGTTAGTGTTAGAAGATCTCGGGTGTGAATGGGGAGCAGGTGTGTTAAATGTGGTGTTATCGCTCTCACTCTCTCATGCTGGTCACTGGAAGTTCAACATGGCACCTCATGGCAAGAGCTCTCTGAGTATATGAAAAAAAAATAATTGTTGCTCTACATAAAGATGGCCTAGGCTGTAAGAAGATTGCCAAGACCCTGAAACTGAGCTGCAGTACAGTGGCCAAGACCATACAGCGGTTTAACAGGACAGGTTCCTCCCAGAACAGGCCTCGCTATGGGCGTCCAAAGTGGTTGAGTGCACATGTTCAGCGTCCTATCCAAAGGTTGTCTTTGGGAAATAGACATATGAGTGCTGTCAGCATTGCTGCAGAGGTTGAAGGGGTGGGGGGGTCAGCCTGTCAGTGCTCAGACCATACGCCACACACTGCATCAAATTGGTCTGCATGGCTGTCGTCCTAGAAGTAAACCTCTTCTAAAGATGATGCACAAGTCCGCAAACAGTTTGCTGAAGACAAGCAGACTAAGGACATGGGTTACTAAAACCATGTCCTGTGGTCTGATGAGACCAAGATAAATTTATTTGGTTCAGATGGTGTCAAATGTGTGTGGTGGCAACCAGGTGAGGAGTACAAAGACAAGTGTGTCTTGCCTACAGTCAAGCATGGTGGTGGGAGTGTTATGATCTGGTGCTGCATGAGTGCTGCTGGCACTGGGGAGCTACAATTCATTGAGGGAACCATGAATGCCAACATGTACTGTGACATACTGAAGCAGAGCATGATCCCTTCCCTTCAAAGACTGGGCGACAGGGCAGTATTCCAACATGATAATGACCTCAAACACACCTCCAAGATGACCACAGCCTTGTTAAAGAAGCTGAGGGTAAAGTTGATGAACTGGCCAAGCATGTCTCCAGACCTAAACCCTATTGAGCATCTGTGGGGCATCCTCAAACATAAGGTGGAGGAGCACAAGGTCTCTAACATCCACCAGCACTGTGATGGCATCATGGAGGAGTGGAAGAGGACTCCAGTGGCAACCTGTGAAGCTCTGGTGAACTCCATGCCCAAGAGGGTTAAGGCAGTGCTGGAAAATAATAATGGCCACATAAAATATTAACACTTTGGGCCCAATTTGGACATTTTCACTTAGAGGTGTACTCACTTTTGTTGCCAGCAGTTTAAACATTAATGGCTCTTCAGTGTTGTCACATGAAAAGATATAATAAAATATTTACAAAAATGTGACGGGTGTACTCACTTTTGTGAGATACTGTATATATACATACATATACACACATATACATGGCAGGGGGACATGGTTACTGTGCTGGAGGGTCTGACCGAGGAAGTCAGTAATCTTCCTCCTTCCCCCGGTATTCCCTCCTCACTCCCCGATTCACCACCTCTGAGCTGGTAAATCGGGGCGTGTGAATTCTGACAGATTGCCAGTGAAGTGCTGATATCGCAGCGTCATAAACTGTCCAGTTCTGTGTAAGTCAGTGACAGCTTCTCCCTGTGTGGAGATGATCGGTGGAGAACATGTTCTCCCCAAATCATCACTGTTTCATAAACTGAAAATGAACTGTGATCAGTGGCGATCCTTGGGATCACCGCTGTTCACAGTTTCATAAACGGACACCTCAGCTAGCTGAGGCCATGAGCACATCCCTTTCCTGCTGCAAACTGCCCCAGAGACCACTACATGATATGCTATGGAAAAAGATAATAGTAATATGGGATGATCGTATTTCCAAGTCTGCACTGGATAGAGGTTCACTTTAAGTATGTTTCTGAAATATTGTAGCACATGAGATACTTTCCGCAGGTGAAAAACACTTGATCATCTGGTATTTATAATTTTTAATAAATGGAAGTAGCCATTTTTCCCACTAATTATACATGCTCTCAATTTTGAAAAAAATATATAATGCAATACAAGTCAATGTATAGCAAAAACTAGATTTATCAAAAGTCAAAATTGTCTTTATGTTAAGTTACAATTAATACTTAAAGATGCATGTATGATTCCTTGTGAAGATAGGTACAGTGATTAAAATTATCTTACCAAAATCAACCAAAAGATATAAACAACATTAGAAACCAAAAAGATAATAACCTAGTAAAAAGCAGTACATTTTGCCATGTCGTGTATCCCCCAGTGTTTATGACAGCCACTAACAATGTTATTTGCCTGCTTTTTCTCTACTTTCCTATAACTCATTTCTAGAAGTACATAAACCAGTGGGTTGTCAAAAAATGCTAATTTAGAAATAGAACAAAATTAAGCCCCCTGTATGCATTATGTCGCTTGTAGAAGTCTATTAAAGTAAGTAAGACTGCAGCTGAGCCTTTCTTTCTGTTCAGATTTAAGTTAGCTGGACAGTAGCTGGGAAGCTAATTGTAAATCAAACTGAAGTTCATGACACTCCCTGCTATTCATTAGGACACCGGCTGATACCAGAATTGATCAAGCCTAGCTGCAGTATGTCAGCAGGTCTCCCTTGACAACTGAAATCAACTTCATTTGTTAGCAATGAAAATAATAACAGTTGTATTATTTACACAACAGTGACAACTGATCTGTACATTTCTGAAGGAAATGTATATTTGGACAGAGAAATATGTTACAGCATCACACACAATAGTAAATATTGAATTTAATTTCAAATCTAGCGTTTTGAGATTATTATTGTAGCAGTGGATTTCTGTCTTTTTCAGTTTTAGGCCTCATACACACGGACGTTTCTTAAAAAATAAACAAAACGTCGAGCCCGACGTCAAGGAAAAAAAATCTGTGTTTTTCGGCGTTATGCATCGGCGTTAGTGAGCGTCGTCGTCAATAGGCGTTTTTTAAAAAAAAATCATCCCTCTGCTATTTTTCTACCTAAAAACGTTGGCGTCAAAAAACGCCGGTTAATGCCGGTACAATATTAGTTGGCGTTTTGTGGCGTCAGCGTTACAGCCTCAGAACGCGCTGGCCGTGGGTTCTAGCTTAAGCTCACTAACACCGACGCCATCTACAGCTCAAAAACGTCGGCGTTTTTATGGGGCCATTGACTAACATGGAGAGCTGCAAAAAACACCGTCGTCAAAAAACGTCCGTGTGTATGAGGCCTTAAACTTTACAAAGATACGGTGACCATATATTCTAGTGCCTTTTGTAAAAAATACTTTTGAAGTTATTATTATAACATATATCAGGAAGTCGTTTTTATTTGCCGTTCCATATTCTGAAGATTGATGTGTGCGTGATAGTGCTGGACCAACAGAAGTAAAAAATTGGTTCCGATGTATCTACAGTAAAGTGATTCCTCCTTAAAAGAAGCAAATGTGTGTTTGAAGTCTAGTGTAGGTGGACCCCATTCTGGTTCTAGGCTGATATCTCTCTGACATTGACACAAGGAAGCACTCACCAGGTAGTTGGTTATTGAATATGTACAAAGGAGCACCTGATACAAAATTTCCTCTCATTTGATGGACTTTTTGAAACATTTAATAGTTAAGAACATCATATCAAGCCAACATGTTTCAGGGGGAAAAAAACTCCCCCTTCTTCAGGGCATGAGCAGTGGACTGCCTACAGTGCTGTCCGGAGATGCCAGTCTTTATCAAGCCTTAACACAGGTTCCTTTGTGTATTCTGTTTTAATTACTTAACATTGGCTTTTCAAGCCCTGAAGAAGGGGAGAGACTTTTTTTCCTCTGAAACGTGTTTGCTGAGTCTAATGCTGTTAACCGTTAAATGTTTCAAAAAATTCTTTAAGTGAGATGAACTTTTGTAACAGGCCCTGCTCCGTACATATTTAAGATATTTTGATCATTGTAATTCATCAACACCCGAGCAAATGTCATTTCTAGTGGATATCAAAGGATGCAATTTTTTTTTTTTTGGTCAAATAACTTACCATGTGACTATAATGTAGTAAAGATTGTGTGTGGTTTTAATAAAACTGCATCCACCCTGATCATAAATTCCTGCACTAGCTGTTCTCCTCTATTTTACTGTATATAGCTAGATGGTGAATGTCTGTTTTTGCAGAGTACCTATGAGTTGTAGTAGTAAGCAAACAGGTCCAGGTAATCTCAGCAAGAAAATCAATCAATATTCAGGCAAATATTAAACTAGGAGTTTTGAGACAAAGTGCAAAAGCCGGTCAGCAATAACATAGCTCAGGGCTTCTCAGCCAAGGTACCTGTTCCCTGATCGATGAAAATTTTCTACCCCTGCTGACACCATTGATCTTTTTTAGCTATCTGTAAGAGTGCAATTCTTCCCATGGACCACAAGTGTAGGGAGCATTGTTTCCACTAACCATCACACTAATGTATCATGAATTGTAGATATAGTCATTTTTAGCAGGGGTTCTCTTAGACTGGAAAGTTATTTCCAGGGTTCCTCTGTGTTGAAAAGGTTGAGAAAATCTGCCATAGCTTGTTGGTGATACAATTGGTATATAAAAAGTTTGTTTTACTACTGTTTGGTAAAACTGGATGAAAGTAAGGAAGTTTCATTGCCCAGATCGCCATATTTGTTCCTAAAGAGTAAATGGATACCACACAATACATACTGCTTTGAATTTTCATTGGTTTTAGATTGTAATAAGTTAACCACTTTAGGACCAGAGCACATTTTGCGATTCGGCACTGCGTCAATTTAACTGACAATTGCGCGGTCATGCGACGTTGTACCCAAACAAAATTTGCGTCCTTTTTTTCCCACGAATAGAGCTTTCTTTTTGTGGTATTTGATCACCTTTGCGTCATTTCTGATCACCGCTATAAACAAAAGAAGAGTGACAATTTTGCAAAAAAAAAAAAAAAACTTTCTTACCTTTTGCTAAAATACAAATCCAAAAAAAAATATTAAAAAACATTTTTTTCATCGGTTTTGGCCGTTTTATATTCTTCCACGTATTTTTGGTAAAAAAAATCGCAATCCGCGTTTATTGATTGGTTTGCGCAAAAATTGCCGCATTTACGGATGATAATTCATTTCCGGGCTTTTTTTTTGTTTGTTTTTACTAGTAATGGCGGTGATCTGCGATTTTTAACGGTACTGCGATATTGGGGCGAATATGTCGGCCCATTTTGACACTTTTTTTGGGACCATTGGCATTTATACAGCGATCAGTGCTATAAAAATGCACTGATTACTGTGAAAATGCCATTGGCAGTGAAGGGGTTAACCTGGAGGGGGCGCTCTAAGGGTTAACTGTGTTCCCTGGGCGTGTTCTTACTGTATGTGGGCTGGCCTGGCTGGGGAAAGGGGATGATCACGGCTTCCATATAGAGGAATCCTGTGATCACCGCCCTTCCCCCTCTTTACTTACACGGACCTCCGTTCTCTCACTGCGGGGGGCCATCGCGGGTAGCCAGCGGCAATCGAGTCCGCCATACCCGCTCCCTGGTCCCCCCCAACACAGTGAGCGTGCGAGGTGGTGGCGTTTCGCGATAACGAGCCATCTTGCCGCTGTCACGCTGCGGCGGGCGGTCGGCAAGTGGTTAAAGGGCAACTCCACTTTTGTGGAAAAAAAAATTAATAATTTGGCATGTGCAATTGATACATAAGCCATGTTGTAATTTACCTTTTCTTTTCAATCTGCAGCCACTGTAGTTTTCTGTAAAATTAAATGCAATACAGTAACCTAGAGGTGTTCTTACACAGTTGTACAGACTGTCCCAGAAAGGTAATTTACAAAGTGTGATTGGCTCACTGATTTTCCCAGAAGACTACACTAAGATACAGTCAGATTTTAGGCACCCCTTACAATAGGAATTTCAATTGAAATACTTCTAAAAGTAGAATACATAAACTGATTTTAATGAACCAGGCCCTCTAATTTGGAATCATTCTGCAAAAGAAAAGATTAAACTAACAGCTATTTCTGTGAAAATAAAAGCTGTGAATCTGCTGCAAAGTTAGTTAAAACCCCTGCAATGTGCATTGATCAACCAGAGGGGATAGATATTTTTTTTTTGGCAAAATAAATTACATAATTTGTAATAAATACATAATTTGTAATAAAACATATTTGCCATTCTGAAGCTTCCCTCCAACCACTTTGCATATTAGTTTATATATACTGTGATTCTGTACTTGCCAAATATGCTACAGAAATCTCCCTCCACTAAGTCTGGCTGCATCCATTTTAACTGCGGGCAGCTGAAGCTGCTGCCTGTTCACTTCCTGGCTTTACACAGACACACAGAGGCACACCTCCAGCACTGCAGCTCTCATTGGCCTTCTTAAGACTCATTCCCCCACCCCTTCCTGGCAAACTCTCACGAGAGAGAGAGCTGTGCATGTCATAAGCCTAGACTAATGACCAGACAAGAAACAGGAAGTTGGCTGTATAAGGTATTTACTGGCAGAAAAAAATGTTTTACTATCCAAAATCAAAACAACAAGGGCAGAAGATTTAATAGAAGAAAAGTTAAAAAAAATTACAGAAGGTCCGCTTTAACGCTTGTTTAAATGTGCATGCATTGTTTGTGAATGACACATTGAAGCAGAACTCCAGCCAAAAATAGACTTCAATTCACATGTCCTCAATTCAGATGGTTTCAATCAGATTGCTAGAATCATTCACCACACTTCTTCTGGGCCCAAGTCATCCTGGACAGTGAAAGGACACAGAACAGAGAAGAGAGAACTGCATTAATTTTTGCCTTTTATCTGCCTTGAGTTCAGCTTGAAGGGAGCTATACAGGAACTGACAAGGAGCGGTCAGTCCGTTTTCAAGGCAGATCTGATTGGGAACTCCATGCAAGTTGTGGATCTGATCAAAATCTCTTGTTTCTAAGTCTCTAGACAGACCCGCTTGCCTCCAAGTCTGTCCAGGTCCAGAAAAAACATGGAAACGGTCTGCATTCTTTTCTATTTTTTCAAACTAAATGTAACGGATCAGAGGTAATCTGATAAAGTAATGCCAGTCTGTTTACATCCGGCTGCCCGTAGATCGAGTATGGGTCTGGGAAGCTCCAATTTTGTTAATGGTGTGAAACCCTGAACAGACATGGATGTCACATACGAAACATCAGTCCCATCCTGCTCCAATTCAGTGGGTGATCTATTCATGTATCTCCAGCTGAATGGACTGGATGTTGCGGTGGTCTTACCGGGCATAAAGATGTAAGAAAAAAGAACAGCATAAGTTATTTAAACTGTGGCATTTCATAGCACCTATTTTTTCTTTACACTGAATGCCAGAAAAGCTAGATTTGCAACCAGGCTCACAATGGCCTTGAATGTACTGATAAAAATTAATTAAAGGAAAGACTCAGTAATGAATATTATACTATATAGTCCTTTCAGTATGCTCCCTGTGTGCTTCAAGGCAACTCAGAGCTTTCATAATCAGCTCTGTTGGTGGGCTACATACTTCTGAAATCAGAGTTGTGACACACAAGAATAGCTTGCTCAGAAAATCCCTCAAACTAAATCAGCAACATTTGACAAAAGCAACGACTGGTTTCACAGTTATTACAATTGTAGACAACATAAGTATAAACTGGTAATTTTAATGAATGAATTATAAGATGTTTTCTTTTTTGCTTAAAACTGCTGTATGAATTATTTGTATGCGAACTTGTGTTTTGCCATTGCAGGGCCAAGCAACCGGTTTTCTAAACTTGCTCCCTCACCAGCAGCACATACTTATTTTTCCTAAGCTTCCATATTGCTCTGTTCAGCCACAAGAAGCAAGGAGAGGAAGCCCGGTGTAAGCTCTAAATGACATCTAGCGTGTACACAAGGCTATATACTCCCTCCTGTGCCTTCATGACAATGTTGGTCCATTCATCCAGCACCAGTGCTATCTTGTCTTTTTAGGATATCAAGTGCTTCTAAACTCAAGGGATGAAGTTCCTGAATCAGCCCACTCATACTTGGCCTTTGCATGCAATTAGGCCAATTCTAATATATGCTATAGTCTAACTATATACGCATTAACATCTGATACCAAGCAATGACAAGTCTCTAAAATGCTTATAATCCCTGACAAATGATTGAACATTCCCTTTTCTCTGTAGAATAGACAAATGCATTTACCATACATCGACACATTTGAATGCCTCCTAGGTCAAAGAGGAAAGTTCTGTTAAGTATTTGATTGGTCTTTTGGTAGTCTAATAAATCCCATTATTATTCAAATCAAACTTTTGTGTAAGTGTCCAAAAAACGTGAAAGAGTAGTATTAATTGTAAGGTTTTTATGTAATATATGATGTTCATACCAGCGACATATTGTTTTAACAATCTGATTGCTTTCAACCACAACCAGATTAGAAACTAAACCTGAGTTTGAAAATCTCACTTTACTTTGTAGATTCCACATTCATGCATCCTATTATATCACTGGACTGATTCACCAGTTGTTGAGAATTTGTGTAATTTAATTGAAACAGCTCTGCGTGTGTAAACAGCCCCTTTGTTGGAAGAAGCTTTCACTGTTTAGTTTTGTCTTAAGTAACCACAGCCTGCTGTTTGTCTGTAAAACATTAGATTCAATGCAAAGATTAAAAGGGAATACTCTACACAATTCCTTTGGTGGGCAGTGAAACATGTAGGTTATATATACCTTATGACTGGTTTATTAAGCAGTACTATTTGTTAGTCAAACAAAAAGAACTTGTCTTCTTAATGTTCATAAGGTCTGAAGTGCAGGATCCATGAGTGACATTTCACCCTAACATTTTACAATTCTGTTAGATGTTTTAATCTCAAACCAAGGCAAATTTGCCAAACTTGCCAAAGTATACTACAAAAGTAGGCAGTTAATGGATACCTAAGAATTATTGGGTATGCAAACTGCTGAACTCCCTCAATTATCACCTGCCTGGTTGTCTTGCAGGATTCTCCACGCTCAGTCATTTATGTCACTGAGTTAGAATAGGTATGCAGATTGGGAGTTACATTTTTATGAGAAATCTATCTATCTATATATCTCCTGCTTTAAGTCGCTATCTACTTTGTGGCCACCCATGGTAGCTTTACCTGAAACCTGTGTTCCTGTATTTAATTTAAAGGGTAACTTCACCTTCATGGGAAAAAAATAATATAGTATATACAATTGCTACACAAGCCATATTGTAACTAAATGTTTAAATGTGCAGCACTGTAATGTTCTGTAAAATTCAATGCATTATGGCAACATGGAAGCGTTATGAACACCCTTAGTGTAGGGAACATCCCCAGAAATGTAATTTCTTGCTTTTGTGATTGGCTCACTGATTTTCCCAGTGGTCTGCACTAAGATAAAAGTCAGATTTTAGGCATACGCTGCAACAAAATGTTCAATTTTGGTGAGATGCTCCCAAAGGGTTAAATACTTCTAAAGGAGTGCAATTTCCTCATTAGAACACTGCAAGTGCATCAGCTGTATAATATTTAAAAGGTCACTTCCATTTAGATTCGCTCTTCAGACAAAAACAGCTTTTTCTTCAGTACAAAAATCAGTAGGAATCTGCCACGGTTTGCTGAAATCCCTGCAATGTACGATTTCCCAGAGGGAAAATTTTTTTCTCAACAAAAGTGGGATTTTGGTCCTCTGGCTGGCCGTAAATGGTCTGACAATAGGAAGTGATGCTGCTAGTTCTGGCCAGTTGTTTTCTTCTAGTATTTAAGAATTTAGTGTGATCTGAGGCACTTATTGCATGTACGGGAAAGTTTCTGAATTGCTGGAATATCACCCTGTGAGTAGGCCTGATTAATTACATTTCTATGTATAAGAGTGAAGGAATAAATTACCAAGGATCTATGTCTGTCGGCATCAGGCAAGAATGATTGGGATAAAAATGCAATCTAGGCCTGTAATGTTGCATGTTTGGGGCTCTTTTGAATTGTAATGTAATGTGAAAGTGTGGTAACCAATGTGACCAGGCTTCACACAGTTGGCCATTGTAAGATATTGGGGTGATTAAACTCAAGTGGCGCATGAGTTTTTAGGAACACGTGCCAGTCCAGACTGCATTTTAAGGGCATGGCAGCCCACTTTTTTTTAAAGGAAACAAAGTCCAAATAAAATAACAGCAATTTCCCTCGCAGGGGGTTTCAACATTACTGCATAGTTCAAACATTCAGCCTCCTGGCTTATTCACTTGCAGCACCGCTGCTTCAGACCTTACGCCTAGGCCTGTGGGTTGCTCCTCAGAGTGTATGCTCACGCTGCCAGCTGCAGCCTCTCTCTTCTAGGGAACATGGGTGTCCTGACACTCATACACAGATGTTGTGTCTGTAGGGCGGAGTGCTCCTGACTTCTCAGCGAGACTTCCTGTCTGCTTGGGTGGAGCTGTCTCCAAGTGGGAGCCCTGAGCTCTGTCCCTGGGATACATATGAACCCAGCCCACAGGTGTAATTTGCATGCCTCCTTCTGCCACAATCAGACATATATTGCTAATCCACAGTGTGAAATCGTGTGATCAAGACTACACATGCTCAGAAATTAAAGAGTACATTGCATCACTTCTGAAGTAGTGTTCTGTCTTATGAGAGTTATCTTAACTTTAGTAACCTAGTACTCTCATTGTGTGCACTAGGCTTCAGGAGGGTCAGCTTGTAGGCACAGGAGTTGGTTAATTTACAAACTGTACAATGGGGCAGTTATGTACATTCAGTACTAATTCCCAAAATTGCATGTAACTCATAAGAAATGTGTAAAACTGGATATTTGATGTCACATGTGTTGCTTCTTTTATAGGCTATGTTGGATGCAGCAGCACATCATGGCTGGCTTGTCACAGCTCTAAATATAACGTACTTGGTGCAGATGGTAGTTCAAGCTCGATGGATACATGACTCTTGTTTACTCACTGTGCCAAACATTGAGAAACTCCACCTATATCTGTTCAGGTGAGTACTGAACAAAATAATCTATGTACTAAGTTAGGGATTCTAAAACAAAATAAAACTTGATGTTGATTTGTGAAAACTTGAGCAAAAACAGTATACTTTTTGCTGGACCAATTATATTATAGGATTCATTTCCCCAGTGCAAGTTGCATAACTGGTTGATATTTGCTACTCCGGTTTTTAATATACTCCTGTTATCAAAATAGGCCAGGCCTATTCAACATATTTTTATACATATATATAGCGCAGTTAAATTAAAAATAAGCTCCACTTTATTACTCTCCTAATGAAGGCATCTAAAGGTGCATAGCATCTGAGCTGGTATTACTTTCTGGTATTATTTCTCTCGTAAAAGAATAGAGCATGAATTCAATTCACAGACATCACATTAGGACACAACAGTAATTCTGACCTGCAGAATGTGCCTTATCAGTTTGGCTGGATTGATAGTGTGAAATCAATGAGTATAAAAATGGAAAACCCTTTCAGTAATAGGTTTCTGTGTACAGTGATGTCAAATTAAGCCAATAGTAGAGGAAACTGGAAAATTGCTCAGTGATGGCAGCACAGCTGTTCTAAGGCGGTGAAGCACTCATACTAATCTACAAGAAGATTTGTTGCTTGCATGGCTTCAGTGAAGAATATATAGTTTGAAAGTATATATACACACACAGTATACACTGTATACTATAAATCTATACATTGCAAGGGATTTGCTCAATTGCGGGGTGTGCAGGACCCCCTGGATGGGTCACAGCACAGTGAAGTGGGCACGGACAGACAGCAGGATCTTTGTGAAAGCAAAAACTGTGGAGTATTTACACGTCTGTGGTTACAAAGTGCAGGCATCAAAACAGGGAAAATAAAACAAAACAGAAAATAAACCCTTGCCACTTTGTGTGTCTAACTACAAAGACACAGGAACCTGACTACTTGTTCTGCCACAGCCTACTGCTGCCCAGACACTTGGCAGTCACAGAGAAATAAGCAGAGGCTTTTAGTCACCCAGACTTAATCTCACCTTTCAGAGGTATTAGGGCTCCCCAGTCTGTCATGCACAGAGATCTGGTTACAGGGTGGATCCCCTTGTTGAAGCAACCTGGGAGATTTATAGAGCCCTGGGTGCTTTATCTGTTATACCTGAGCTCATTAACCCTCATTGAGCCCAAACAAGCTCACTAAACAGACTAAACATAAAAGCAATCAGCGTACAGCATAAATCTGGGACAAATATATCTCCCATCCTGGACACAACACATACATTTTCCTGGCTTCCTGTCATCAGGGCCGGCTCTACCACTAGGCGGAGTAGGCGGCCGCCTAGGGTGCACTGCCGCCCAGGACACACTGCCGCCCAGGGCGCCCAGCCCCTGTCCATATACTACCCCAGCCTGTCCATATACTACCCCAGCCTGTCCATATGCTACCCCATCCTGTCCATACACTACCCCAGCCTGTCCATACACTACCGCAGCCTGTCCATACTCTACCCCAGCCTGTCCATATATTTCCCTAGCCTGTCCATATATTTCCCTAGCCTGTCCATATACTTCCCTAGCCTGTCCATATACTTCCCTAGCCTGTCCATATACTACCCCAGCCTGTCCATATACTACCGTAGCCTGTCCATATGCCTGCAGACCATGGCTGGCATGAGGAAGCGAGCCGGTGAAATAGGTAGAGAGGCACTGCAAAAATCTCCACCTCCATTGCATACATGGGCAGGGCAAAGGGGTGGAGTCAGGGTCGAAGCCAAAGGGGGCAGAAAAATGAGGTTTCGCCTAGGGTGTCAAAAATCCTTGCACCAGCCCTGCCTGTCACAATATATACATATACAGTGCTCAGCATAAATGAGTACACCCAACAGATTTATTAGAAAACCTTTACTTTTCTTTCAGAATCGACATTTTCTATTGGACACTATTCTACAAAATACTCCCACAAATGCAGGCCATAGATTGCAACCAAGATTTGTTAAATTGCTCACACAAAAAAGTATTTTTCTTAACAAATCTATTCAAGACCATGTTGCAAAAATGAATACACCCATTGAAAGTCTTAGGAGCAAAGCTAATTTTTACATAAAAATCATAATTAACAAGAATTCAACTACAAGTGAGTCTAAATATTCATTAAACAGGTGTCCATCAGACAGTTGATTATAAAAGGGCTTTACTTAACAAAGAAAACTCCTTCCCATTTCAGTCAGAATACTGTAACAAAGATGGAAATGCAACCATCTCACAGAAACGTCCATGCTGTCCATGGAAGTTGATACCTCGACAGGACCCTCTTCTGATGAGAAGGGTTGAAGAAAATTGCCATGTAAGTTCACTGCAGTTAGCTAAAGAATTAGAAAGCCAAACTGGGATGATTGTTTCCCGTGACACAATAAGACATATACTGCAGTGGAATGGCATGCATGGGTGTCCTACGATGGAAGCCTCTCCTAAAGCCCATATGCAAAAAGCCTGTCTAGAATTTGCCAGGACCCATGCTGAAAAAGAAGACGACTACTGGGACAAGAAACATGCATGGTGCCTACAGTGAAACATGGTGGTGGCAGAGTCCTTCTGTTGGGCTGCATGAGTGCTGCTGGTGTTGGGGAGCTGCATTTCATTGATGGTATCATAAATGCACAGATGTATTGCTCTATATTGAAAGAGAAGATGCTACCATCACACCATGCCGTTGGTTTTCGTGCATTTTTCCAACATGAGAATGATCCAAAACACACATATATGGCCACTGTTGCATTTCTGAAGAAGAACATGGTGAAAGCGATTCAGTAGCCAAGTATGTCTCCTGATCTGAACCCAATTGAACATCTATGGGGAATTCTGAAGAGACAAGTTGAGCATCACTTTCCCAGCATCCAGACTCCAAAAGAGGTCGTTCTTGAAGAATGGAAAAAGATAGATGTAGCAATATGTCGCCAACTTGTTCATTCCATGCCTAGATGACTTGGTGCTGTCCTTACAAATCATGGAGGTCATACAAAATACTATATGTAGTAGTTTTTATTGTGGGTTGTATTCATTTTTGCATCAACTAATTAGAGTGAAACTGAAGATTTTATAATCTAAGTTATATTATTAAACTTACTTTCATGTAATGTGCTAAACAAATGTTCTACAGAATTCAGTTTTGTCAAAATTTTGGAAATTACTATGCTGCACACTGTGTGTGTATATATATTTACTTTATTATGTACACTTTGCTAGTACCGGTTGAACCCCCTTTTGTCTTCAGAACTGCCTTAAAGTGGTTGTAAAGCCACTTTGTGTATCTTATAGATTGCCCTCTGTTCAATGATGTTATGTGCCCTAGTGTATGTTCTATATAAAAAATATGTATTCGTATACCTTTTTTCAGAGTGCCTCTCCCGGTGGCCATGTGACTGCCCACCGCTCTCCTTTCCCGATCTGAGAAGTGCAACAGGAGGGGCTGAGAATCCCTCAATGACATCAGCCAGGGGGAGAGCAGCAGGCAGTCACGTGATCGCCAATTGGCGCTCTGAAATAAGGTACAGTATCTCAAAAAAATGAGTACACCCCTTTTGTAAATATTTTATTATATTTTTTATTGTGACAACACTGAAGAAATGACACAACAAAAGTGAGTACACCCCTAAGTGAAACTGTCCAAATTGGGCCCAAAGTGTCAATATTTAGTGGGGCCACCATTATTTTCCAGCACTGCCTCAACCCTCTTGGTCATGGAGTTCACCAGAGCTTCACAGGTTGCCACTGGAGTCGTCTTCCACTCCTCCATGACGACATGGAGCTGGTGGATGTTAGAGACCTTGCGCTCCTCCACCTCCTATTTGAGGATGCCCCACAGATGCTCAATAGGGTTTAGTCTGGAGACATGCTTGGCCAATCCATCACCTTTACCCTCAGCTTCTTTAGCAAGGCAGTTGTCGTCTTGGAGGTGTATGTGGGGTCGTTATCAGTTGAAATACTGTCCTGCGGCCCAGTCTCCGAAGGGAGGGGATCATGCTCTGCTTCAGTATGTCACAGTACATATTGGCATTCATGGTTCCCTCAATGAACTGTAACTCCACAGTACCGGCAGCACTCATGCAGCCCCTGACCATGACATTCCCACCACCATGCTTGACTGTAGGCAAGACACACTTGTCTTTGTACTCCTCACCTGGTTGCCGCCACACATATTTGACACCATCTGAACCAAATAAATGTATCTTGGTTTCATCAGGCCACAGGACATGGTTTTAATAATCCATGTCCTTAGTCTGCAAACTGTTTGCGGACATTCTTCGCATTATCTTTAGAAGAGGCTTCCTTCTGGGACGACAGCCATGCAGACTAATGTGATGCAGTGTATGGTGTATGGTCTGAGCACAGACAAGCTGACCCCCCCACCCCTTCAACCTCTGCAGCAATGCTTGCAGCACTCATACGTCTATTTCCCAAAGACAACCTCTGGATATGACGCTGAGCATGTGCACTCAATTTCTTTGGTCGACCATGGCAAGGTCTGTTCTGAGTGGAACCTGTCCTGTTAAACTGCTGTATGGTCTTGACCACCGTGCTACAGCTCAGTTTCAGGGTCTAGGCCATATTTATGTAGAGCAACAATTCTTTTTTTTCAGATCCTCAGAGTTCTTTTCCATGAGGTGCTATGTTAAACTTTCAGTGACCAGTATGAGAGAGTGAGAGCAATAACACCAAATTTAACACACCTGCTACCCATTTACACCCGAGACCTTGTAACATTAATGAGTCACATGACACCGGGGAGGGAAAATAGCTAATTGGGCCCAATTTGGACATTTTCACTTAGGGGTGTACTCACTTTTGTTGCAGCGGTTCAGGCAATAATGGCTGTGCATTGAGTTATTTGGAGGGGACAGAAAATTTACACTGTTATACAAGCTGTACACTCACTACTTTACAATGTAGCAAAGTGTAATTTCTTCAGCGTTGTCACATGAAAAGATATAATAAAATATTTACAAAAATGTGACGGGGTATACTCACTTTTGTGAGATGCTGTATACAGCTATATATTTTTTATATAGGACATTATTGTTTTAGCAGCAGGAGGGGAGGGGTAAACTGTAAACACTAGTTTACAGGCAGTCGCCAGAAGAAATGCCACAAAGTATCCCGCTTGCAATACGCCAAACAGCACAGAGACAAGCCTTAAACCTTCTGGCACAAAGTCATTTGGAGTGATGAGACCAAAATTGAGCATTTTGGCCACAACCATAACCGCTACATTTGGAGAGAAGTCAACAAGGCCTACGATGAAAGGTACACCATTTCTACTGTGAAACACGGAGGTGGTCTCTGATGTTTTGGGGATGTGTAAGTTACAAAGGCACAGAAAATTTGGTCAAAATTGATGGCAAGATGAATGCAGTATGTTATCAAAAAATACTGGAGGAACATTTGCATTCATTAGCCAGGAAGCTGCGCATGGGACGTACTTGGACATTCCAACATGACAATGATCCAAAACACAAGGCCAAGTCGACCTGTCATTGGCTACAGCAGAATAAAGTGAAGGTTCTGGAGTGGCCATCTCAGTCTCCTGACCTCAATATCATTGAGCCACTCTGGGGAGATCTCAAACGTGCAGTTTATGCAAGACGGCCCAAGAATTTCCAGGAGCTGGAGGCTTTTTGCCAAGAGGATTGGGCAGCTTTACCATCTGAGAGGATAAAGAGCCTCATCCACAAATACCACAAAAGACTTCAAGCTCTCATTGATGCTAAAGGGGGGCAATACACGATATTAAGAACTGGGGTATGTCAACTTTTGATCAGGGTCATTTGGGTAATTTCTGTTGTCATTATTATTTAAAAAGAGTAAGCACAGTTGATTGATAATAAATGGCTTCAGCCAAACACTAACCATAAGTGAAATAAAAGTTTTTGTGTTATCATTCATAGTCTCTGAAAAATGGCCAAGAAATCATAAATTCTGCCAGGGTATGTAAACTTATGAGCACAAGTGTGTGTGTGTGTGTGTGTGTGTGTATATATATATTCTTTTTAGAATTAATGTGATCAGCTTGTTTTAAATAGAGTTGGGCGAACAGTTTGAGCCAAGCAAGCGTTAGGCCCAAATGTCGCCTGTTCACCCGTTCTGCAAACACCCAAATTTGTGGGGAACATTCCGCCGAGCACTCCACAATGCACTGCAAGCTGCATAGGGCATAGCTGGTGGTTAAAGAGCGGGCCGGGAAGCCAGCCACTGTGTCCCTAATGGATGAGTCATCAGTTGTCTACGGGCTTACCCGCTGACAGCAGAATGAAAAAAATAACATTGTTGATGGGGACAAGGGCTTCTTCCCAATAACCCTGGGTGGTGGTTTTGGGGGTCTGCGGGCAGGGGGCTTATTGAAATCTGAAAGCCCCCTTTACAAGGGAGCCCCCAGATCCCGCCTCCCCCATGTGAATGAGTATGGGGTACATTGTACCCCTACTCATTGACCAAAAAAAGTGTCAAAAATAAATAGACAAGAGGCACTTTTTGACAATTCCTTTTCTTAAAAAAAAATTAAAAAACAATGTCCCTCGATGTACATCCATCGTCAAACACGATGCCTGCCGAACTGCTCTATAAAACTGATCTTTTTTAAAAAAAATAATTCCCAATTCATCTTCCAGGACAGCTACCTGAGAGACCTCCCACCTAACAGGAAACACATGATCCACATTAGTTAAAAAATAGGAAATATTCCTCTGACTTCATGGTAGTACTGAAGAGTACTACATAATCATCAAAAGTTTTGTATTTTTGAAACTGCACACACTCCACATTAGATGGTTTCTATCCATCAATACCAATGCCAAGAGGTTTTAGAAGACAACTTTTGACTGTCTTTATCATTGTTCTTTTAATGCTTCCATTTATTGTTTTTTTTTAATATTATTGTAATAACAGTAGAGCAAAGGAAGCCTGTTTTATGTTTAGGAAATAAGAAACAAATGCTTGAACTGTAGAGACATCACAAGTCCACAGGAAGTAGACATTGAGCCATCTACAGAACAATTTGGTATCTGAGTGATAAACATGTTACATGATACAGCACATAAGAAGTGTCCTATTCTAAAACCGCATATCAGTAGACCATTGAATTAGATTGTACTGCAGTTCATATCATTTGTAACTAAAACCATAGGTTTATCAACACATAGGGGTTGATTTACCAAAGGCAAATCCACTGTGCACTACAAATGCACTGGAAGTGCAGTCATGTAGATCTGAGGGGAAGATATGAAATGAGGGGAAGCTGTGCTGATTTCTATCATCCATTCATGTGCAATCAAAAATGCAGTTTTTTTATTTTCCTTGCATATCCCGCACAGGTCTACAGCGATTGCACTTCCAATAAATGTACAATACAGTACTCATGCAGAAGATTTTTTTTATATCTGGATTTTGTCATAAAGAATTGTTATAGGAATGCAAATATGTCCATATAATGCACATTCTGCTATTTTATAAGAATTAGAGATATTAATTATGTGTGGTAGTTATATTTCTGTGCAGTTATACTTTTCTAGTAACCATAGATATCTCAGTGATGCTCAGATTTTTGTACTTGGAGATGCATTACACAGATTACTTATGAAGTTAGAAAGCAATTTCAAAGTGAACTATTTTGTCATTCACTGCATCCAGTCTGGAATCAGAAAACTGAAATATGGTTCCTATGGGCTTGTGCACTTGACATTTTAAACTGCCTTATTAAATCAACATAGGCTATAATTTTGTCATAATATCTAACTGCACATAAAAGTTTTCTAATGCTTTTCTTTTGTTCTGTAAGAAAATGGAACTCCAGAAAAAGAACTGGCTGCTCTGGAAGTATAATGGGACCCATTGAGTGTCTTCCAGAGTTGATTGCAGCATGTGAAGGCAAAGAAGATATATTCACTTCAATTGTAGAGCAGGACCTTCAAGTTGCACACATTTCGCAGGTAATCTTTCTGTTTCCTTTGCAGTGGCTCTAAAACTTGGGAATAGCTTATAGTTCCCCACTAGGGACAAAATAACAATTGACCACTCATGTTCAGAGGATTAAGACATGTTCTCTTTCTAAATTGAGGTATCTGATTTAGCTCAGGAGACAAATACCTCACCAGTAAAGAGTCATGCTGCTTCACTGCTACTCCTAGTATTAGGTTGTATATGAAGTAGGGTGAACTTTGAACAGCAAAAAGTTGTGTGTAAAACTGTGAATGCATTACTGTTTACTGATTTAGTAATATACCTTAGACTACTCATAGATTATCTCCAGCTGGTTCTACACATTAATGGCTCTCAGAGTTTAATCATAACTTATTTGCCCCAGGTAATGGAAGTTAACTGAATTGAATCAAAATATGGACACCAGTTCTTTATTCCCTTTCATTAGAACTGTAATATAACTTAAACACACCTGCCGGAGGGACTAATGAACTGAAGTGGATTATGTGCAGTAATGTTCTTTGTACCTTTTCTGTTTTCTGTATGATAGGTACATGTCGCATTGAGATTTTTAACATTTCATAATTCATACTTTCAAGTCCAAGAGACACCTTTGTTCAACCCTGCATGGCCAAATAAACATTTATTAGTGATGTGATTATTATATTGGTCACATTGCTTGCTATGCTATAAAGGATTAGTATTTGGCCAGTCCATGTCCCAGGAGTAGTTATTTCCCCAATACAATGTAACAATGTGCATCTCTCCTCTAGCAAGATGAGTAGGAATGGGTGAACGGTTCAGCCGAGCCTGAGTTAGAGCCGAACATTTGCCTGTACAGCCATTCGCCGGACACCCAAATTTGCAGGGTGTTTGCACCGCCGAACACCCTGCAATGCGCTGAGCGCTGCACAATGCATTCTGTGCCCTGATTGGGCAAAGCTTTGACCAATCAGGGTGCAGTGTAAGCTGGTTGTTATGGAGCGGGACCAGGGGAAGCCGGCAGCGGCATCCTTAACAACTGTTGAGTCATCAGCTGTCAATGGGTTTCCCCGCTGGCAGCTGATTAATAAGAAAAAAAAGTAACGGTTAAAATGGCGTGGGCCCCCCCCCCCCCAGTCCATACCAAGCTCTTCAGGTTTGATATGGATATGGAGGGGAACCCATGTCCAAATGTAAAAAAAAATGCAGTGGGGTCCCCCCAAAGTCCATACCAGACCCTTATCCGGACATGCAGCCTGGCAGGTCAGGCAAGGGGGGGCGAGTGAGCGTGCGCCCCCCCTCCTGAACCATACCAGACCACTTGCCCTCAACATGGGGGGCTGGGTGCTTTGGGGTAAGGGGGGCCTCTGCCCCCCCACCCCATAGCACCTTGTCCCCATGTTGGGCCTCATCTCCACAACCGTGGGCGGTGGTTGTGGGGGTCTACCAGGCAGGGGGCTTATCGGAATCTGGAAGCCCCTTTAGCAAGGGGGTCCCCAGATCCTGCCCCCCTCTCCCCATGTGAATGAGTATCGGGTACATAGTACCCCCTACCCATTCACCAAAAAAGTGTACAAAAATTAAAAAAAACAAGTTTTTGACAAATCCTTTATTAAAAAAAAATAGTGTCCCTTGATGTAAATCCATCATCAATCACGCCACCTACGACCCTAAAATTAAAAAAAAAAATGCTCTGCCTTCTGGGATGGCCTCCCGCCGAATACCTCCTCTGCACTTTGACAGTTCTTACATATATAAGGGGCATGGCCACCTCGCCCGCCCCTTACCTATATAAGAACCTATATCAAAGCGCAGAGGAGGCATTCGGCGGGAGGCCGTCCAAGAAGGTGGAGCGTGTTTTTTTTTTACATTTCTTTTTCAGGTCGGCAGACGGTGTGATTTACGATGGATTTACATCGAGGGACATTAATGAGTGCCCCAAACCCACCCCGCCCCCCCCCCCCCCCCCATGTTGAGGGAATGTGGCCTGGTATGGTTCGGGGGTGGCAAGCGCTGATTGGATGCTGGTTTTCCAGTATGTCTGTTCGATAAAAGCTGATCGTTAAGCTTAACATGGGCTGAATTTCAGCTGGTTTCTGTTGAACCGGCCGATATTCGACCTGTGTGTGCTAGCTTTTAGGGTTTCCCTACAGTTAGTGTCTGAAAGTTGCTACTGGGGATCAAATGGGGCATCAATTACCTCATTAAAAACCTAATCAGCTAGGGCTGTTCACTAAAAGCCAAAATGCCCAATGCAACCTAACTATTACCATTTTACGGTTACTACTCCTGTATAGTTATGCTACCCAGAAGCAACTCAACCAAGTAGTAATTGTGCGTGTTCTCAAAAATGAAAGTTTCCATTGGTCTACTCTTTTTTATAAATACTCTGTTTTTTTTTTACTTTTTTTTACATTTTCTCTAGAAACTGAATTACACAGTCTAAAACCACATTCTCTTAGATTTCATATGGAAATGGTATTCATTTTTAACTAGGCTTGTTAACCAACAAAGAAGCGAGTTTATGGATATCCACTTCATTAGGTGCTTAATATGATATTGCTTACACTCATTAGGATGTTGTTGCTACACATTGAAATGTTTTCTCCACAGACTATTATGTGCTTTCCATTAAGAGCAAGCAGTTTAATCTAGAACCAGTTTATCCCTTGAGTGCGTAAGGTTCAAAACTTTGTCAATATATACCCCCTACATTATGATTACATTGGTTTTTATGCATATGTTAAGCTTAAAAATCATTTGCGGTCAATGTTTAAGTACGTTTTTATGAATTCACAAGATATCAAAATATACATAAATTGAGCGAGATTTATCAAGCAAACTTTCAACACAATCAGACACACATGAAGACAGTTATCAAAAGATTTGTAACAGGTTTTTGTGTTTACAGTCACTGCCCATGCTACCTGCAGCAGATAATTGAGACAGTTTTATAAAGATCTGCAACACATTTACTTCTGAATTCACAAATGTATTTCTCTAAAGCACATATACCCTAAACCACTTGAGTCCCTTGGCCTTTTTCTCCTTAAATCCCCTTGAGGTCCAAAGGGTTTATTATATTTTGATGATGCCTAATTTGCACACATTTGTAATTTAACCTAACTTATTTTACATTTTTTTTTGGAGAACAAATAGGGCTTTACTTTGGCAGCAAATTTGAATGCATATATTTTTGGTATATTTGATTTTATTGAGAATAAACCATTAAAAAAAAACTAGGCAATGCATTTTTCTGTACTTTTTCCCAAAGCATCGTTCATAATTGGCGCACCCCCATACATTTATCACAAAATGTAATCAAGAAAAATTTTAGTGTAACATTAAGGTAAAGGTACAGTATCTCACAAAAGTGAGTACACCCCTCACACTTTTGTAAATATTTTATTATATCTTTTCATGTGACAACACTGAAGAAATGGCACTTTGCTACAATGCACAGTGTACAGCTTGTATAACAGTGTAAATTTGCTGTCCCCTCAAAAACTCAACACACAGCCATTCATGTCTAAACCGCTGGCAACAAAAGTGAGTACACCCTAAGGGAAAATGTCCAGATTGGGCCCGAATAGTCAATATTTTGTGTGGCCACCATTATTTTCCAGCACTGCCTTAACCCTCTTGGGCATGAAGTTCACCAGAACTTCACAGGTTGCCACCGGAGTCCTCTACCGATCCTCCATGACAACATCACAAACTGGTGGATGTTAGCGACCTTGCGCTCCCCCACTTTCCGTTTGAGGATGCCCCACAGATGCTCAATAGGGTTTAGGTCTGGGGACAAGCTTGGCCAGTCCATCACCTTTACCCTCAGCTTCTTTAGCAAGGCAGTGGTCATCTTGGAGGTGTGTTTGGGGTCGTTATCATGTTGGAATACTGCTCTGCGGCCCAGTCTCCAAAGGGAGGGGATCATGCTTTGCTTCAGTTTGTCACAGTACATGTTAGCATTCATGGTTCCCTTAACCACTTCCTTACTGGACACTTAAACCCCCCTCCTGCCCAGACCAATTTTTGGCTTTCAGCGCTGTCACATTTTGAATGAGAATTGCGCGGTCGTGCAATGATGTACCCAAACAAAATGTATATCATTTTTTTCCTACAAATAGAGCTTTCTTTTTGCGTCATTTCTGATCGCCGCTATAAACAAACAAAGAGCAATGATTTTGAAAAAAGAACAATATTTTTTACTTTTTGCTATAATACAAATCCCAAAAAAATAATAGAAAAAAAAATTATTCATCTGTTTTGGCCAATATATATTCTACATATTTTTGGTAAAAAAAAATTGCAATCGGCGTATATTGATTGGTTTGCGCAAAAGTTATCGCATCTACAAACTATGGGAATTGATTTATGGCATTTTTATTATTTATTTATTTTTTACTAGTAATGGCGGCGTTCTGCGATTTTTCTCGGGACTGCGATATTGCAGCGGACATGTCGGACATTTTTCACACTTTTTTGGGACCAATGACATTTATACAGCGATCAGAAATTTAAATGTCCACTGATTACTGTATAAATGTCATCGGCAGTGAAGGGGTTAACCTGCAGGGGGCAGTGAAAGGGTTAACAGTGTTCCCTGGGTGTGTTCTAACTGTGGGGGGGGGGGCGGGCTGGCCGGGACATAACAGATCTAACTGATCCCAGTGACAGGGATCAGTAGATCTGTTACGTCCCCTTCAACAAAACGGAGAACCGCCATGTTTACATCGGCGGTTCCCCATTCTGCGGCTTTGACAGGGGACTGCCTGTCAGTGCACGCCAGGACGTCCATAGACGTCCACCCGGCAACTCAGATCCGCGCTGGAGCTGTCTTTCGGCTATAGCGCGGATCTGGATTGGTTAATGAACTGTAGCTCCATAGTGCTGGCAACACTCATACAGCCCCAGACCATGACACTCTCACCACCATGCTTGACTGTAGGCAAGACACACTTGTCTTTCTACTCCTCACCTGGTTGCCACCACACTCGCTTGACACCATCTGAACCAAATCATTTTATCTTGGTCTCATCAGACCACAGGACATGGTTCCAGTAATTCATGTCCTTAATCTGCTTGCTTCAGCAAACTGTTTGCAGGCTTTCTTGTGCATCATTTTTAGAAGAGGCTTCCTTCTGGGAGGACGGCCATGCAGACCAATTTGATGCAGTGTGCAGCATATGGTCTGAGCACTGACAGGCTGGGGGGGGGGGGGGGGGGGGGGGGGGGGGGGGGGGGGGGGGGGGGGGGGGGGGGG
>BLSH010414487.1:297222-328265 GCA_018402905.1 Glandirana rugosa | reverse complement strand
GCACTGACAGGCTGACCCCCCCCCCCCCCCCACCCCTTCAACCTCTGCAGCAATGCTGGCAGCACTCATACGTCTATTTCCCAAAGACAACCTCTGGATATGACGCTGAGCACGTGCACTCAACATCTTTGGTCGACCATGGCGAGGCCTGTTCTGAGTGTAACCTGTCCTGTTAAACCGCTGTATGGTCTTGGCCACCGTGCTGCAGATCAGTTTCAGGGTCTTGGTAATCCTTTTATAGCCTAGGCCATCTTTATGTAGAGAGGTGCCATGTTAAACTTCCAGTGACCAGTACAGAAAAGAACAGAACAGTATGAGAGAGTGAGAGCGAAAACCTCAAATTTAACACACCTGCTCCCCATTTACACCTGAGACCTTGTAACACTAATGAGCCAAATGACATCAGGGAGGGAAAATTGCTAATTGGGTCCAATTTGTACATTTTCACTTAGGGGTACACTCACTTTTGTTGCCAGCAGTTTAGACATGAATGGCTATGTGTTGAGTTATTTTGAGGGGACAGCAAATTTACACTGTTATACAAGCTGTACATTCACTACTTTACATTGTAGCAAAGTGTAATTTCTTCAGTGTTGTCACATGAAAAGATATAATAAAATATTTACAAAAATGTGAAGGGTGTACTAATTTTTCTGAGATACTGTAAGTTGGGTTGACGTTTTCAATTTTGCAATTGCAAAGCATTTGAATGACATTGCATTTACTTACTTGAGCATTTTATGCTGGTGTAGTAGATGCAAATGCCATCCAGATAATTCAACGTCACTGTTGCAACCTGGCATTAAGGCTACTTTCACACTGAAATCGCCGGCTGTTCACACTAAAGCGCTGCTCATTTTAGCAGCGCTTTAGCGATGTTTAAGCGGTGCTTTTGTGTCGCTTTTCGGACGCTAGCGGAGTGCTTTTAACCCCCAAAAAAAGGGTTAAAAACTCCTGTGTTGCTGCGCTTTTGAAACGCTTTTCAAGTGTTTCTGAAGCGCTGCCCATTCATTGCAATGGGCAGGGGCATTTTGGGAGCGCTGTATACAGCACTCCCAACCCGCCCCAAAGATGCTGCTTGCAGGATTTTTCAGAACGTCCCGTAAGAGCACTGCCCGGGTGTGAAATCACCCATTGCAATAAATGGGAGGCAGTTTTCAGGTGCTTTACAGATGCTATTTATAGCGCTAAAACGGCTGAAAACTGCCTCCGTGTGAAAGGGGTCTTAGCTTTGGAGCCAGTATTTTATGCATATTTAGAATATTTTACATTTTTCTGTTTTTAACACATTTGGTAGTTTTGGATGTGGTCCTTTGTGACCTGAGCCCAACCTTCCATGCAGCTTTGCAGTAACAGATCACTTCTAATAGTGAATAGATCACTTCTAGCAATAGGCCAGCAATTTATCACAATAGCAGTGATCTATTGCTGCAAGAAGACACTAGACAGAGCTGTAACTCAAAGGAGGCATTCTGTTTACAGCTGTCTGCTCTACTGCTCCTTTGAAGTGTTATGTAGCAAGATCCAATATCCAGGAACAGATTGTTTCTTGCTTCTGGGCCTGGTGCTGGACTCTGCCTGTCACTACCAGCTAGAAGACCTAGCACTAAAAGCTGTCAGGGCCTGAGAGAACTACTGAGTCTGGAGGTAGTTTTAAAATGCACTCAGACAAACAGCCACTGTTTTTCTGCTAGTTCTAAACAGCACCATGGACTGCAGTGGTTAAAGTAGAAGTCTGGCCAAAATGTTTTTTTTAATAATTATAGAATCCCCTGTCAGGTTTTTACTTCACTGTCTACATTCCTGTTTTTGTAACTGGTGCCAGCTGGGAAAGAAAAAGGATATGAGTATATTATTGCATAGTGGTCCTTTATATTGGTAACATATACATTTATTTATATTTAATTACCCTGATTTCTTGTACGAAAGTCTCAGGGAACTATAAGTGAGAGAAATTTTCCCCCGTGGGGTCAAAGACAGAAAAAACATGACATGAAGCTGATCTCCCCAGCTCTATTCAAAACATTTTTATTTTGGCTGGAGTTTTGCTTTAAAGGTTACAGATGCTAAGACAACTCTGGCACTTCTGTTCTTCATCTGTGTAGTGACTATATCATATGCATATGTAGCAAAACTCTAGATTATTTAACAATCTTGTCACTTTCTTTCGTCATTGAGCGCTTGTCGAAATCATTACCATTACTGCATGTCTTTTATATTTTGAATTATTTTAAAATAATTTGTAATGTTAAGCAGTTGGATTTTTTTTTTCTTGAGAGACAGCATTCAAGTAGTTGATGGGGTTTGTTTACCATACACTTAAGGCTTAGTCATGGTTAGCAATATTGACTGTTGGATTGATCATTCAATTTTGATAGAATTAATTTCACGGGTTCCAACTTTGTACCAATATCAGAGAGTGAACAAATAGCATTTCAATAAAGCTGATTAAATGTGTGCATGTATAACTCAATTAACATAAATAATAAGAATAAAGGCAATTTGTGCAAACTGGAACACCGTTTCACTTAACACATTCCTTTTGCAGTGGAAGTTCGGCTCACAAGAAGTTTCAAATGTGATGAAAATTGATAAGAACATTGTTATAATTAGTTCAGGGAGAACTCAGAAGTAAACTTACCTAATTTATTTGCATAAATTGTCATTCTGTTATCTTTCAAACCAAATGCAAATTGGCACCGTCTGATACAATGATGGTTATTTGGCTGAAAAGCCCTTCAATTTGCGTAGCAATCTGGTGCAGACTCTACTGTGAGGCGATCCCAGGTAACATCAAAATTCAGAATTATTCCAGAAATTAGCAGGTTTAAAGCATCAATTTAAGTGCTAATTGCAGTAGTAATGAGAAAAAGCAGTACTACTGCGAGATTTGCATCTTTTGCCACATCAGTATGCCTGCAACGGCTGCTAACTGGGAGAGGATTTGGCTGCTAATTAAATAATTGTATGCATGCTGGCGTCCTTGTCTGATTCAGTAGATGAAGATTAATCCTCAGATAAATATGTTTGGCTGGTGTTCATAGTACCTGCAAAAATAGCTAGTGTGAGCGTATATGGCATCTTTGTGCATTTACGCTGTCTGTTTAGATGTATGGGTAGATAACTGCTACAGTGCAGCAGAGTAGAGCCATATTAATTTTACCGGCTTGTCCCTTATTAACTGGAAGATTTCTTATTCCTCACACGTCATGTTTATGCCTGTAGATTATACTAATATAGTGTTACTTAATATTAATACCACAAGCACAGATTTGTTTATACATGGTAATATAATCTATGTGTATAAGTGAAACTTAAGTATTGAACATTTCCAAATATATTCTATTTTTTATCTCCTAGACTGTGTAAATTCCTGATATACATAACAATTTTTAATTTTTTTTTTTTTTTTGATAAAAGAAAATGCTGATGTGGATACACAGTGCAGACAGGTAGACAAGACCTGCTCGCTTATATTGCTATTAGTCCATCACTGTGATTTGTTGTCCTACTGGCCAATAGGAATTTGAAAAAGGCATTGTGATGATAATGAGGTCTGACGACCCCCAAACTTTCTGGAGAGAAGGGGAAGTCATATTGCCTATGGTGCCCTCCTCATTTATCAAAAATGCAGAAGTCGATGACAAAACAGATCGAAATCTTATGTCTGTGGTGGACAGACTGAGATGAGGTGTGGAGACAATTCATAACCCCCACTAAAACACAGCTCAGATTAAACTAAAAGCAGAGAATGTTAGATGGGAATCAGAGCCATCATTAAAACAGTTTAGGCTGAAAGCATAGTAGGATATAAAAGACCAGGTTGTAGACCACCCGTAGAACATCTCTCACACATCTATGAATCTGTTTTGCAAATTCTATAACTGAACTACCAGAACCAGAATCTATAACATAACCCATAATTCTTGTAGCGCTAGAAAAATCTTCATTCAAAGTGGTTACAATAATCTACAATCAGACTCAAACATGCCTATATTACAAGGTTCCCAGGTTTATTAGGCCCCTTTCATACAGCATGTTTTGTTATTTTGAAATTCCAAGACTCCAGGCACAATGATCACTTGCAGTTGTACATTGCGTTTAGCTGAATTTACGTGCGTTTACATGCTGCTGCGTTTAGCTGCAGTGGAACATTCTTGACATTTCTGATGTGCTTCCTGTTGATTTTCTTTGTTGATTTCTTCTGCGCTACATTGTTCCTGGACACAGTCAAATCCATTTTTTCTAATCGCACATAATCGTCTGTAACAAAACCGTTGCTAAATGCAAAGTGTGAATGGGGCCATAGGAAAGCATTGTCAGAGTATAGCTGCGGTAGATAACTTAAGCTATCCGCAGCTGAAAGCTGAATTCTATCCGCCCGTGCGAAAGGTGCCTTAGGCTAATTGAACACATTATCTGGGATTTAAAAAAAAAAAAAACCCTAACAGATTTTTGGCAGTAGTTCCCGTAATAACTACCTTCACCTAATTCAGGCAATGTTCGTAACATTATCAACACATGTGGCTAATTCAGGTAGTTCTTACTACAGCCAGTTTAAGAACTTGTCTCTACTGCAGCCACAAATTCTTGAAGCATTAGCACCAGTTCTCAGATTAGGAAACTGCCTGTAAGTAAGATCATCTCAGGGCTAGCATACAGAGGTGTGTTAGTATTCAGAGTGGGCTATGCCTGTGCTGGGAAGCTGTCATGTATGGGACAGCTTCCCTCACAGTATTGTACTCCAGCCCCATTTAGCTGTCTAAAAGTAGTTTCCCCAGCCCAAAGTTAAATGTAAATAAGGGTGATGTCATTACCCAAATATGGCAATGAGTGGGCAGAACCTAATGGGGAACTGAAAGACTAGTTCCCCATCAGGTCCAATTTACCTTTGATTGACAACACACAAGCAGTGGGTGAATTTAAAAGCTACTATTGGTCTGAATAGTAGCTATCAATCCACCCACTGCCATGCACTGGCAATCAAAAGTAAAGCGCACCTGATGGGAAACTAGACTTTCAGTCAGGCTTCACCCAGCCCCGGTACAAAACTTCTTCGCCCAGCACCTGTCAGTGTGAGGCGGCCAGGGTAGGTGGGTGGGGGAGCACTGTGGAAGGAGTGTCCACTGTGTACACTTTGATCTCAGTGCACACATAGACAGATTTATCTACCTGTCTCTGACAGGTACATGAATTAGGAGCAAGCACTGACACTTTCAGGGCTGTGCCCCAACAGAATTTGAAAGGGTGTCTAAGCCACTGCAAGTACCTACATTTTACACCTGCTGTAGTTTTTCTTTATTTTATTTGTCATTTTGCTTTAAAAGGTAAGTCCCCTTTCAGACAGAGTGGATCCATCCAAGCAGAATTTGTCTGCTTAGCGAGGGATCTCTCCACTGATCCCCATTGAGTAGGCTGATGACGGGTCGGTGTCCACTCCGCTTTGCAAAGGACATGGACACAGCCCACTCCCCTCTATGGGGTGGTTGGATGGAAACAGACTGCAAGTCTGTTTCCATCCGACTGTCATACGTCTGATTTTAGCGGATTTTATCTGATCGGTTCCCCGACAGGTGTCAGCGGATACATGTCCGCTGACATCCGCTGCCCCATAGAGAACAATGAGTGGTCCGATCAGGTCCACTTGAAAGACTGACAGGTGGATCCAATTGGTCGGCTGGTGTGAAAGGGGCCTAAGGTTAAAAGGTAAACATTAAAAATGACTATGGATGCACAGTTATTGTTTTTAACCGGTTCCGGACTGGCTCACGCACATTTACTGCTGCAGAGTGGAAGCGTATTGCGAAGCTCCGTCTATAAATGTGCCTGCCGCACACTCCATGAGTGTGCTCGCGGGTCGGACAGACTCAATATCCGCCGGCGACCCGCAATCGCCTGGTACACAAGAAAAGCGGGGAACCGCCGATGTAAACAGGCGGCATGACCGTGATCTACTGATCCCTGTCATCAGGATCAGTTAGATCTGTTATGCCCCTGGCAGCCCAGCCCCCATACAGTTAGAACACGCCTAGGAAACACATTTAACCCGTTGATTGTCCCCTGCAGGTTATCCCCTTCCCTGTCAGTGACATTTATACAGTAATCAGTGGGTTTTTTTTTTAGATCTGATTGCTGTGTAAATGTCATTGGTCCCAAAAAAGTGTCAAAAATGTCTGACATGTCCGCTGCAATATTGCAGTCCCAATAAAAATTGCAGATCACCGCCATTACTAGTAAAAAAAATATAGTAACAACTCCATAAATTAATTCTCATAGTTTGTAAGCGTGACAACTTTTGCGCAAACCAATCAATAAACGCCAATCTTGATTTTTTTTTTTTTTGTAGCAGAATATATATCAGACAAAATTGATGAATACATTTGTTTTTTTAATATTTTTTTTAGATATGTATTATGGCACAAAGTAAAAAATGTTTTTCTTTTTTCAAAATTGTCGCTCTTTTCTTGTTTATAGAGCAAAAAATAAAATAGGTGATCAAATACCACCAAAAGAAAGCTCTATTTGTGGGGGAAAAGGGACATCAATTTTGTTTGGGTACAACGTCGCATGACCGCGCAATTGTCCGTTAAAGCGACGCAGTGCCGAATCACAAAAAGTGCTCTGGTCAGGAAGAGGGTAAATCCTTCCGGGGCTAAAGTGGTTAATAAGTACATAGATGGAAGTGATCAAATATTAATTCTTGAAAAAAAAAAACATTTCTCCCTGATCTCATGTATTTATTCACAGTTGCTTCCTAAAAGTATGCTTTTACTATGATCTGTAAAGCCAGCTGATGGGCAAGAACAATATCTTCGTGGCCAATAAAGTATATTTAAAATGCACCTGTGCCCAGACTACAAACTTTTAAGTATTTATATTCTTAACAAGCAATAAAACCTTGTTCGGAATACCTTAACCTAAAATGAATGTTTGAAAATAGAAAAAAGAATGGGGAAACAGATTTATGCTGCATTACACAGTCCTCTGTGAGTTCAAGCCTGGGAAGTGATTACAGGTTAATGAGCCAACCAGTATCCCTGCAGCTCTGTGCGCTTTGTGAAATGTTACTTTCTGGACATCTGCATCATTTGCTTTCTGGTACATGTACTGCAAAACCAATTCTATGTGGATTTCAATCTTTTTCATAAAATTGGTTTTATGATTTTAACATTATGTGGCTCTTTTCCTCTCCTTGCCTGTGAGAAACGTGGAATTTCCTGTTGAGGAAGCCATGACCTGTCTGGGGGTCTTTTTCTCATCTTGTCCATGAGGAATGCTGGAGGCTACATAAGCATATTTTGACCTGTTTTGATATATATTAGTTCAGGTGAAATCTAGAAGGTGAGTGCATTTTCACATTGGGAAGTACATGTGATATGCCCTGCAATTTGCAAAGGATCTGAATATCTGCACATTATTACATACCTTAGAGTGAAGCCCCCGCAGCGGCACCCGGTCACTGAGGGGGCTGACATGTTCCCCTAGTGTTTGTTCCGGTTTGCAGGAGCTCATGCGCTATGAGTGGCTGGAGCCGTGATGACGTCACTCCCGTGCATGCGTGGGAGACCTCTGTTCCAGCGAGGAGCTGTGAAGGTTCAGCACGATAAGCCGGACCTTCAGAGTGCATGCGCAGCTGACTTCAGCGGCTGCATGCAGGGTGAATATCTCCTAAACCATGAAGGCTTACCTGTAGGTAAAAATCACCAAGCGGGCTTTACAGCCACTTTAAGGTGACTGGGATTTATTATTTTACATTTGTTTATGTTAAAGGTAGGGAGTATTTTTAGCACTACGCCATTGTTTGTTTTCACTGTTTATTTTTTCAACTTGGTGTGAGTGGCTTAGAGTCAGGTTTCAAAAGGCTCCTTTTATCAATTTTCGATAAGAGATATTTGATAAAACGAATGTTTGTTTGCATTTGAAACCTGTTAGACTTGCAAAATCTGCTCTCCATAGAAAATAATTAATTCACTGCTTCTGTTTTGAACTTTGAGGATGCATTTCTTCACAGTGCCTATAGCTACAGAGGTGCGTGTTTTTAAATGCTATTACTGCTTGTTCATAATATGTAAATATATTAGTATGCATAGTCTGGGCACAGACTATGGGGTGGTATCCCAATATAATCTGGGGCCTTCTACAATACTGTAAACACCCCAATTGGCACCTAGAATCTGCAAAAAGATGCCAGGCTTTAATAATGCTGATAGCCCATTTTTCCCAAAAGTGGTCCCCAAGGTCTTCTATGGTAAGGAGGCCAGCTACTTTTAGGCAGTTTTGTGACCAAGAAATACAAGCAGTGAGAGACGTGCTTTTGCATGTCCTTATCACTATACTGTATCAGCTACAGATTCTCTTTCAGCCTTAGCTCCTGCTGAGATGTAGTGAATGCATAGTTTAGGAAGTTGCTCTTTTCTGTGCGGAAAAGGGACCTGCTACTGTATGGTTTTTGATCACGTCTGCCACTCACAGGTCCTCATTATTGCTGGGGCTTAACTCTTACACGGCTCATTTATCACAAGCAATGCTCAGATTAATCGCTTCACTTGCAAATTTTAGACTACGCATATGATTGGTCATATAAAAAAATTGTCAATTGTTTCTGACTTATCGGATGATGGTTGTCTAATATTTATAGGTGCCTTAAAGAACAGTAACATTAGCTTTAAAATAGGGTTATGTAGACAGTATCAGTTTCTGCAAAGAATCTAATACCATTTGATGGGATGTATTATGGTATATTTATATGTGATCTGTTTATATCCCTTTAATTTTTCATTGTTTCAATGTATATTAAATAGACATGTGCTTGTTTTGATGTTGCATCTGTTAGTCGCTTTTATTTGCATTCTAAACCTGAGATTTGCATTTACAGCCTTTTCCACTTGCTCTTTTAAATCTCATTTCAGGCCTGGAACTTTGTGTCAAATCTTCCAGTGATTGATGTTCAGCTGAGCATTAAAGGATGGTGGGAAGATGCAAGCCAAGCACAGAATGAGCTCCCCATTCCTATTATACTTCCAGGGGCTCAGGAGAAAAAATGGAACACGTTACATGCTGATCAGGAATATGTGCTGCTAGTAAATCTGCACAGGATTCGTACAGGATGCAAAAAGGTATAGAGCTGGTAACCTCAAATGTTTCAGGAATTATTGTTCAGATTTTTTTTAGTCATGATAAACTGTACTCCAAGTCTATTAATATTCATTTTAGTAGGCAGTATACTGCAACCAATTGCTTTGATTTCTATTTCTAAGAACACCTGGCATTTACTTTTTTATTTAAAGCCACTTGGGCATTTTTGTAGTTACTGAATCAAATGGAACCATGAAAAAAAAATCACTTTGTTTCAACCTAATGCTACTTTAACCACTTCAATACCAGGCACCCCCCCCCCCCCCCCCTGCCCAGACCAATTTTCAGCTTTTAGCACTGTTGCATTTTGAATGACAATTGCGTGGTAATGCTACACTGCACCCAAATTAAATTTTTCCCACAAATAGAGCTTTCTTTTGGTGGCATTTGATCACCTCTACGGTTTTTATTTTTTGCGCGACAAATAAAAGAAGACCGCACAATTTTTAAAAAAGAAAACAGTTTTTCTTTGTTTCTGTCACAAAACTGTGTAAATAAGTACGTTTTTACCTTCACTGATGGGCACTGATCCAGCAGTACTGATTACCACTGATGAGGCGGCACTGATAGGCAACACTGATGAGCTGCACTGATAGGTTACACTGGACACTGATGGGTGGCACTGGTGGGCACTGATAGGTGGCACTGATTGATAGCACTGTTAGGCAGCACTGATTAGGAGGCACTGGCAGGCATCACAGATGGGCACAGTGCCATACCAATTGCACATTGTGTGCCCCTTACCTGATGGTCCCTGGTTGGGCTCCCTGGTGGTCCCTGGGTGGGCTCCCTGGGGGTCCTGGGTTGTGATCCTTGGGGAGGCTGCACTGATAAACAATCCACGCAGACCCCCCCTGTCAGAAGAGCCGCCGATCGGCACTCCTCTACTCGCATCTCCAGACATGAGTAGAGAAAAAGCCAATACACTGCACTTCCTATTTACACTGTGATCAGCCGTGATTGGTCACGGCTGATCACGTGGTAAATAACTTCCAACAGAGGCTCTTTACCGAGATTGTTAATGCAGTGTGTCAGAGTGACACACCACACCACCAATCGCCATGCTGTGCATGATCGCGGGTTATCCTGGCAGACATCATATAACGTCCAGTCAGGATAACTGAACCACTGCCCGGCTGTCATTTGTCTATAGGCTGGACGGGAAGTGATTAAGTATATTAACTTATTTTTAGGGAAGACCTACATTCTATTGGATATATTTTGGACCCTCAAAAAAAAAAAATTTGAAAACAAAACATGTTTTACAGTACCTGTAGACAACAAACAGTGGCTTGCAAAGTTTGAACTGCGGGTAGAAAACCCCTGTCTTGCCACTGTCAGAAGTATTTTTGTATGCATGCTGCTGCCACCACCCTTGGATGTTAATTTAACCAATTCTGGCCAGCAGCTACTTTCTAATAACCGTGGCTAAATATATTCCCTGAGCAACCCACAGAAAGTCTGCTTATGATCCCACCCCTAGAGTGCAATAAATACTGACAAGCAGTGTGTGTGTGGGGGGTCACATTGCAGGTGGGCATTGGCTTACAGGCACAATGAGAAAAAATTCCTGCACAGTACTTGCCTGTTATGGCACGGTCTGAGGTGGCACGGTCTAAAGTATGCATCAAATTTAAATAAAATGTATCTTATTATATGAATATTTACAGTATGTGCATACAACTGTAAAATTAGCAGGAGGATTGCTGCAGCAATCCATGTTTCAATTATGCTGCACAGGGGCCACATGCATTGATGCAGCATAGTGTATACTACCATAAAACACCAATGCTGTATTAACACAATCAATTGTCACTGAATGCATTGATTTTTTTGTTTTCAGATGAATACTTTGCTGTGCCCCCGTTCTGATTGTGTCTGTGGACATGTTTCTGGCAGTGTCAGTACAGTACACATTGCGTATGCAGACATGTTTATGGTTGCATCAGTACAGTACTGATTGTGTCAGTAGATTACTAAATGTGTCTGCAGACGTTTCTGATTTTCTCGGTACAGTACTGAATGTGTCTGCAGATATGTTTCTGGTTGTGTCAATATGATTCTGATTGTGTCTCTGTAGAGGTTTCTGGCGAACATTTACATATAACGAAGCATAAAACACTGAATTGCTTGTTTGCATTTTGTAGTAGCTCTTAGTCCGTAGAAGGTTGACCATGCAGAACAGTCTTCAGTATATAGGTTTATGGCTGTGTTTTACTGCTGGGGGTAATAAAAGTTTAACTATTTCCAAAGGAGGCATGACAGAAAAAATTTAAGAACCAATGACATAAGGGTATGTTCGATTGATCTGGCTTTTATACAGTCTGATCAGGAAATAATGTCTTTAGGCAAAGCCTCATAGCCAAGCCGGCAGGGTGAAACAATAGATGTGCCAGGATTTTCCAAGCCAATTGTTATTATTTCCTCCTGAGGCAACTAGCGCCTGAAGAGTTTCTCTCTCTGGGCAAATGTATGTAAATTCACCCGATGTGACCGTTGTCACAATTTTTATTTATTTATTTCGGGTACTTATATAGCACTGTCAATTTACGCAGCGCATTACATATATATTGTACATTCACATCAGATCAGTCCCTACCCTCAAGGGGCTTACAATCTAAGGTCCCTAACTCACATTCATACATGTACTAGGGCCAATTTAGACAGGATCTAATTTACCTACCAGCATGTCTTTGGAGTGTGGGAGGAAACAGGAGTACCCAGAGGCAACCCACGCAGGCACAGGGAGAACATGCCAACTCCAGGCAGGTAGTGTCATGGTTGGGATTCGAACTAGCGACCCTTTTGCTGCTAGGCGAATGTGCTACAGTGGGTAGCACATTCACCTAGCAGCAAAAGGGTCGCTAGTAGTACCACGGTGCTGCCTGTTGCTATCGCTTATTGGCTGAATCATGCTTAAAGTGATACCAAAGTCTCTTTAAAAATAACAAACATGTTATACTTACCTGCTCTGTATAATGGTTTTGCACAGAGCGGCCCAGATCCTCCTCTTCTTGGGTCCCTCTTCGGCGCTCCTGGCCCCTACTTCCTGTTCAGTGCCCCCACAGCAAGCAGCTTGCTATGGGGGCAGCCAAGCCATCGCTCCGTGTGTCAATTCAGACACAGAGTTGCTGCCCAGCCCCGCCCTCTTTCTCTCCTCATTGGCTGACTGACTGACTTTGACAGCAGCAGGAGCCAGTGGCACCGCACTGCTGTCTCAGCCGATGAGGAGGGGAGTCTCTCATGCAACATCGCTGGATCTAGATGAACTGCAGGTAAATATGAGGGGGGCTGCTGCACACAGAAGGTTTTTTTTATATTCTGCCTTTACAACTACTTTAAACAGTCAGCCCCATCTGAATTCTGTAGGCACCTTCAGTACAATTCCTAAGACATTTATGGCAGTAACCAGGCCTGGTCTGGGACAAAAAATAGGCACAAGCTTTTTAGACTGAGCAGGGTGGGGGGGGGGGGGCATTCGCAGGGGCAGTTCATTACAGGATGTGAGGTTCAAGGATGTGTGTATTTGATTATGATAGCTTTTTTTTTGTTTAATCTGACAGATTGAGGCCAAATTAGAGCAGAGCTGCCACATGATGCTATTTTTTGTCTTACTCCGATTTTTATGGTGGAGTCCTGAAAATAGTATGAAGCAGCATAAGATGAGGGTTGCTCTAATCCAGGGGCAACCTTTTGGGCATAGTCTGCTGAAAAATGTTTTCCAAGAAATTGAATTGAGTGCCAGATGCATTAACTGTCAACTTCAAATGAAAAGGAATCTTTATAAAGTAAATGCTGTAAACCACTTGAATATTAATAAGAAATCAACTGAGCATTGCACCATCACACCTCAGATCATCCCAATTCCTGTACCTTCAGAAGACACAAAAAGCAACGCAGCTAGCCACTCACAGGTGTCAAAAACAGCAGTAGGAATCAGCAGATTCCTGCCCCTGCCATTTGCATTGTGCCTAAACACGTGTACGAATGTAGCCTTAGAACAGGGTTTGGGAGCTACTACTTGAGAAAACCCTGGTATAAAATGCAGCTACATTTTAAAACTTCTGAAGTAGTGGTTACAAAGCCAGTTATAAAGCTTGACTCTCAAAGCCAGATATAATTGTGTATTCACAGTTATTAAGCAAAACTCCTTTATAACTGGCTTTGTGAATACTTGAAACATGGATTGCTTTGTGAATACTGAAAAGACAGCCCGACTCAGTCAGCGCTGAGGGAGCTGACATGTTGTCTTCTGTGTTCACTGGCTCGAAGAATCATTCCCATGCATGCGCACGGGAGTTCTTTGTTCCACCAAGGAGTTCTGATTTTTCTGGCAGCATCCGTCAGACCTTCAGAGCACATGCACTTCTGATGTCAGCGGCTGCATGCAGGGTGAATATCTCCTAAACCGTAGAGATTTAGGAGATATTAATTTTACCTGTAGGTAAGCCTTATTATAGGCTTACCTGTAGGTAAAAATAAGAGTTGGGGGGGTACAACCTCTTTAAGCCTCGTAAACACCACTAAACTGACAGCTCAGGTCAGAGCTACTGTACTAGCAATCCGATTTTAGTACAGTGATCTCCCCTGCTGATCTATTGTGTTCTGACAGGGGGATGGCTCCCCTCCAGGACACTCCAGTCAGCTCTCTCAGTCATTGGCTAAGAGTGCCCGTGTGCACTAGCCTTTACTCACAGAGCTAGTTATTAAGCAACACTCCTTTATAACTGGCTCTGTAATGTTTTATAACTGTCTCTCTAAGTAATCCTTTACAACTGGTTTGTTCGTACTGTAAAAGGCAGTTATAAAGCATCACTCACAGAGCCAGTTATAAATGAGTATTGCTTTATAACTGGCTTTTTGAGTATTATTTTTCCAAAGCCTGGTAAATACTTTATCTACAGTCAACTTTCCTGGGTACAATGGTCTCCCCTTCAGCTTGAGCCAGATACAGGGCTGCTGAGGGAGGGGAGTGCCCAGAGACAGCAGGTGCACACGGATTAATCAGGCTGCAGTCACTGAGGGAAATAAAAAGGGCATAATTACAATTAGCAAATCAAGCGCTCTTTGGCTTGGAGAATGTGATCAGACCCCTTCTCTGGTGGGAAAGAAGGTGGGCATACACCAGCCTCACTGCTTTCATCTAAGCAGCCGCAACACCTCGTCGTCTTTTATGTGTGGGAGTGCGGGAAGCAGGTCTGAGACCTTCCTCCCATACATGAAAGCCAGCAAGGTGTTGCGGCCACTTTTACTGAAGGTGGTAGTGCAGAAGGCCTCAGTTTCTCTGTTCCTCCTCCTCTCCTGGCGTCCTGATTGCCAAGGGCGCATGCGCGAACTGGGACTTTCAGATCAGCGGTGGCTTAGGTTGTAATTGAACAGCTTGATGGGCGGGGGAATGGAGAGACTCTTTCCGCTCCTCCCACCACCACCCCAGCGTATGCAGAACATCCATCTACGGCCGGTGTTAAACACCGGCCCTGCATGTCACAGCCAGCTCTTCTTAAGACGGCAAACGCCCAGTGTGCCCTATGCCCAGTCCAGGCCAGGCAGTAACAGGCTATGTCACTCAATAAAGTTATTAAAAATGTACTGCAGATGTAGTGTGGAACGTTGTGTACATTATATGAATGTCTGTTATATGTGTTTGTGGATATTTTTGCAAGTTCTAACTAAATCATGCTCTTTTTTTTTTAGGGAAAGCAAGACAGTAAAGCAATTGCTCCCAAGTTCCCAAAGGCAAAGGATGAAGGCTGGTTTTTAATCCTTGGAGAAGTGGACAAAAAAGAGCTTATTGCACTAAAAAGAGTAGGATACATAAGAAACAGAAGTACAGTACCCATTGCCTTTTACACTCCAGAAAATGTTGGAAGGTAAATACTGAATGCCTCCTAGTACCAAACATAGTACATAATATCCTCCATCTGAGTTAGAGTACAAATATGGGTTCCTATGCAAAATGTTGAGGCCTGGCTATTCCACTGAGTCGATCCTTGGATTTTGGGCATGATATAAGTTGCACAGGTGTGATATTTTGAAACGTTTGAAACATAAAATGTTAATCACTGCATTTAACTATTTTATAACCAGAGAACTATCTCATATGGTAAAATGTACATTTTAGGCCTAAATAAATGTCAGTTAAAACCCCCCAACATTATATATTTTCTGGACTCTGGATAACAAAATTTTGGTAGTTGTGATTTTTTTTTTTTTTTTTAAACGGTTGTAAAACTTTATGAGCACGGCGATTGTGTTCATTTTAGTATACACAACTATATTACACAATTTTTTGTAAAATATGAACTATGAGGGTGCATTTAATGAATAGATACCAAAATGTCAACCCTTAAAAATGTTTTGGGATGTGAAACATCGACAAACGTGGTATTCAAATTTGTTCATGGGCGATTACAGGTCATCAGTTTAGAGTTAACTGTGGATGATGGCCCTAGAATTATTGCTGTCACCCTGACATGTGCGATGATATGTACCATTTGTAGTGCATTCATTGTTTTTGTACATAGTCGCAACTAATGTGTTTACACGTTTTTTTGTTTTATTTTTTTTTTAAATTCTGTTATACTTAGTTGTATTGTTATCATATACAGGACCAATAGCTCCCCATGGCATAGGATATTTACAGTGAGAGGTTCTCTCTATAAGACCCCTGATGTCTCCTCTGTACTCAATGAAGCTAATGGAGTACAGTTCCATTAGCTGCTTCCATGGCCACAGTAGCTGCATGTCACTTCCAGTATCATTCACCAGAGGGAGGATCAGTGAATGGATGTTTGCTGAGCTCCCTCTGCTCTACCCAGTGACATTTACCATGCCAGTCCGGAGCCTCCAGATGAGACAGCAAAGCCCAGGAAACCAAAAAGCCGACAGTTGTCTTAGAAGGCACACACACAGCTGGGAGTGGGTGTAAACGTTGCATCTGTCACTGCCATAAGCCTTACGGCAGTGGCAACATTAGGATTAGAGGACGTATATCTTCATATTTGTCAGCTTTACCCAGTTTCCAGGAACAGTTATAGATGTCTAAGGTTGTTCCTGGAAATATCCATTAAATTTCTAACGTCTGCGCTCTCCACAATAGGGTCCACAATAAAGTTTTTCTTTTGCTGCCTCTTGGAACTTCTTGTTGTTATAACGTACATTTTCTTTATATGCTACTATTAATACAGTGATATAATGGGGGATATACAGTGGGAAAAGTAATTACTTGATCCTCTGCAGATTTTGTAAGTTTGCCCACTTACAAAGCAATGAAGGGTCTATAATGTTTATCATATGTGTATTTTAAATGATAGAGACAGAATATCAACCGAAAATCCAGAAAAAAAACTCAGAAAACAAATGCTATAAATTAAGTTGCAGTTCAGTGAGTACGTATTTGATCTCCAAGCAAAACATAACTTAGTACTTGGTGGAGAAACCCTTGTTGGCAAGCATAGAGGTAAGACATTTCTTGTACTTGATGACCAGGGTTGCACACATCTCAGAAGGGATTTTGGTCCACTTTTCTTTACAGATCTTCTGTAAATCCTTAAGGTTTCTTGGCTGTCTCTTGGCAACTCGAAGTTTTGGCTCCCTCCATAAATTTTCTGTAGGATTAAGGTCTGGAGATTGAATAGGCCACTCCATGACCTTAATGCTCTTCTTCTTGAGCCACTCTTTTGTTGCTTTGGTGGTATGTTTCGGGTCATTGTCAGGCTGCAGTCCCAGCCACAGCTCAGGGAAGAAGGTTCTCATCCAAGATTTTAAAATACATGGCCCTGTCCAATGGCCCCTCAGTGTGGCAAAGTCGGCCTGTACCTTTAGTAGAGAAACAGCCCCAAAGCATCATGTTTCCACCTCTGTGCTTGACTGTAGGGATGGTGTTCCTAGGGTCATAGTCAGCATTTTTCTTCCTCCAAACACGGCAAGTTGAGTTAATGCCACAGAGCGTAATCTTGGTCTCATCTGACCACCAAACTTTCTTCCAATCCTTCTATGAATCATTTAGATGTTTATTGGCATGCCTGTACATGTGCCTTCTTGAGAAGGGGGACTCGCCATGTTTGGGGAAAGAAAAATCCTGACTATCAGTCTAAGAATACCAGCCCTACAGCCAAGCACGGAGGCGGAAGCATTATGCTTTGGGGCTCTTTCTCTGTGAAAGGTACAGGCCAACTTTGCCACATTGAGGGCCAATGGAGTGGACCAAAATCCCTTCTGAGATGTGTGCAAACCTGGCCACTAACTACAAGCAACGTCTTACCTCTGTGCTTGTCAACAAGGGTTTCTCCACCAAGTACTAAGTCATGTTTAGCTTGGGGATCAAATACTTATTTTACTTACTGAACTGCAACTCAATTTATAACATTTGTATAATGTGTTTTTTCTGGATTTTTTGTTGATATTCTGTCCCTATCATTTAAAATACATATATGATACAAATAATAGACCCTTCTTCATTTCATTGTAAGTGGGCAAACTTACAAGATCTGCAGGGGATCAAATAATTATTTTCCCCACTGCATGCGTCTTTGCACCTCTTAGACAATATTCATGTGACTGCAGTATTTAGGAAAAAAATGTTGGCCTCAACAGGCCTCTACCACATTGTAGATGCTGACAAAGTGAGTTTCTTGCTATTTGCTCCACCTGACCTTTCAGTCAGGTATACATTAACCTCTGGCAGTACTTTGAGGCATACAAGTAGTACCTCACTGGCTTTGTTCAGAATGTTTAATCCTCAGTTAATTGCCTCTCCAGTATTACAGGTTAAGGGGTACCTTTTCAACCTTTCACCAGATCACAGATCATGCTCCTATATCATATGATCCCACATCCAGAAATGCACATTCTTCTTGAGGACAGCTGTAGTGAATATGGCAGTTTACAGTTAAGGTTATTCACTAAAGTACATGGAGAAAAAGGAGGAACGCTGCACACCCAAACTCAATGCAATTAAAATTTGATAGGAGGTCATAAAAACAACTTACAAAGACACAGGCACAGGAAAGGTGACGCGTTTCACACGATAAACGTGCTTTATCACAACCATAAAGGTCACAAAAACACTGGTACATATATACAAAAAACACCGCACGTAATAATTGGTCACCTTTCCTGTGCCTTTGTAGGTTGTTTTTATGACCTCCTATCAATAAATTTTGATTGCATTGAGTTTGGGTGTTCAGCCGTTCCTCCTTTTTCTCCATGAACTATGCTGCTGCAATGACAGGGCAAGCACCCCACTCAATTCCTTCATTAAGCTCCCCTGGTACTTCCTGGAGCAGCCCTTCCTTTGGATTATTCACTAAAGTAATTAGAAAACCAGTAATGTCTTATTGAATTCCAAAATTTACAAAAACTGGTCTTTTGGTTGGGGTTAACAAGATTTTAATAAATAATTCAGCATATATCTTTACTTCCAGCATACTCTCTACTGTATCTCTAGCTCTATCTTCACAATATCACTTTCTTTAACAAGACTCTTTATTTCCTAGGTGCATATACACACTGTACCTAATGAGTGACAGCTACCTTGGCATGGACCAGCAGTATGACATATATCTGAACATTATTCCGGCCAGTGTGTCAGCTCAAGTCAACACTGAGGTCTCCGTTTCCTTGGAGGGCATTGCACTAAAGTAACATTACCTTTTTCATTGCTACATTTTCTGGTGGAAACTGCTGTTAAGTCATTCTGAACTGAATGTGAACTTCCAATGAGCGAAGGCTTCCTTTAAAAGAGTTGGATTTCAACCTGTTCACACACTTTAGAAAGAACTCACTGAAATGGATTGCCTCATTCGCCTTATTCAAAGCTGCCTTTTTAAAACGTGTATGCTGTGTGTCATTAGACAGTGCAATGTGATAAAGTAAAACATGCTAACCAGGAATGAATTCAAATGGCTCATATCAACTTGTTATGTATTTGCTGTTAATTAAAAAAAAATAATGTATAGAGATATGAATAAAGATAAAATATCTTTACTGGGCATAACTATATCATACTAGTATTGTTCCTTGGAGATACTTGTAACATACAAGGTACCATTCCTGTTTAATGTTTACAGTTGAACGATATTTAACATATAATGGGGAAATGATTCTCCAGTTGGTTTTCTAGATCGTAAACACAAGAAGTCTAGTGTTGGCATTGGTTTACACACCAGACAACATTGTATTCTTCAACAGCTGTAGAGAGCCTGGCCTTAAGGCAGTCTGCAAACTATAAATTGCCAATAATGTACAAGACCTGGAAGCTAGTGGAGATCGCTGTAGTAGGGGTGCCTACTACAATGATTTCTGGTTTCTAGAGGGATATCACAGGTATGATATATGCGTAGATACATTGGTCCAAGCTGGAGCAATATAACTATGTAAAAGTATCCATACCTGGAATTCTTTTTTAAATGCTTAATTCACACCACTGATTAGCGTCACACACCTCCAAAAATTAACATAAATCTGTGGCAGCAATCTTAGGTATGTGCTATCAGCTGTGGCCAAGAAACCAGTACAAATCAATAGCAGGCACAGCTCATCTGTCCCTAACTACATGAAACCACTCAATGTGCGATTACATAGGGACAGCCACAACCAGAAAACCTGTGCAAATCAATGACAGGCTGATTTGTAATCACACAGCTATTGATCACACACACCTGTTGTTGATCACACACACACACACGCTGATCCTTAAAGTTATATGGCCCTAATCGGCTATGTGAATGAGGCCAAGTGATGACTATATACAACCAGAAATTAATTATATTTTAAAAATCCTAAAAGGTTATTTAGCATTACAATTGCCAATCTATAAACACTGTTGCTAGCCTCTGCAGCCATTTCTCTCTACCCTCAACATATTAAAGGACTATTCTGGTCCTTTATATGTCAGACAGTTCCAGCAAATTTACAGAGTGGTGTTGCACAAAATGTGTAATTGTGCCATTCTGGCAGTCTTGTCATCTTTGACTTTATATTGATTGATTTTAGCAATAACTGCATTTTATTGCTTATGTCACTGCATTTGAAAAAAATGTTTCTGAAGGATTTAAAGTGGTTCTAAAGCCTAAAGTTTTTTTGTTTTTTTTTTTAACTTTTCCAGTTTTAGATAGAGCGGAGATGAATTAGAACACCTATTAAGTTTTTTTGCTGTCTGTACCGTTAGGCAGATTACCCCTCTCTATTTTTCCTGTTCACTATTATTATTAAAAGTGAAAATAAAATGAAATCCCATATTATGGATTTCCCCAGAAAAGTAATAAAGGGGAAGGTTCTGGGGACCTGGGCGGGGGGGGTGGGGGGAATCAAGTGATCTCCTTAATTTTCAGGGATTTCCTCTTCTAGCTTTGGCTATGGAAGAGGAAGTGAAGGTAAATCTCCCAAATGGGACACAGATGGCAAAAAAGCAGGGTGTATAACCCTCCCTACCCGAAATGAAAAAGAAAAAAAAAAATTTGCCTATAGTTCTACTATAATTATTTTGTAGGATTATTTCAGTAGAGCAGAGTGATGGTTCTTGGTGGTTATAGGAAGAATGTTATTGACACCATTTAAAGAAAATCCATGTTACTAAATTTGATATCTGGATGAATCAAGTTTTTTATTATTTTACATTCACTACTACATTCACAAGGCCAAGATGTCACTGTATAATATATGGCTTGCATCTGTGATGTCAATTATTCTGTACGCTGCATTAGATCCTCTCTCTTTAGTCCCTCATGGTTGGTAAGAACCTACCATCAATGTGTGAAACCACCCAGTTGCTAAATGTATTTCAGGTCCATACAAATAATTATGTAGCATGGCTGCGTAGTTGCTTATTCCTGCTTTCACTATTCCAGTCTAGTATGTAGAGCTTCAGCCTATTAAAAATGAATGTTTTGTGTGTTAGTGCCTACTTCAGTTACCTGTACCTTTTGAGGCCACTGTCATCTTGTTAGCTTTGAACCAAACTAGGTAATTATGCTTGCCTTAGTTAGATCACCTTTAACTCCCACAAAACATTTACCTGGAAATCCTAAGTGTGCAGTTTGACCCTATACAAAACAACATAGCCATGATTGGTTATGTGGATGATGAAATTTCATTTTGGGGTGGACTTAGTTTAGCATCCCAGCTCACCCCTTGTATTTTAAAAATCTAAAATGAAAATAAATCCATATACATAAATTGCTACAAAAACTTGTGCCAACGTATTGATTTATGTCAAAATAGCTTTCAAATAAATCTTGAAATGTAGGAAAACTTATTTACATAGCACTAATGTACAGTGGATTGCCCATCTACTCTCCCTCACCAGTTGATTTTAGTGAAACTACTAAAACGATGATTTTTGATTGGTTGCTATGAAATATTGTTCTTGAATTGTTAAATAAAGACTTAACAAACAGGGAAACATAATTGTCAACATAATTGTATGTGCTAATTATTGAATTACAATGCTTATGTTTATTGTTTTGTGTGCCTCAGTAATAATTACCAAAATGTGCCCAAAACATACAACCTAATACAGACGTGTAAATGCCACATTTTTGACGGTTAAATGCATTCCTACTGTATGTTGCAAATGTTCTGTACTATATCTGTGTATATTGTACATGAGATGGCCGTTTCATTAAGTAACAGGAAATTGTTCATGTAAACTACAATATCTGCTATGTACAGTGTAGTAAATCTTTACACTGTAATCTGTTAATCAAAAGAAGTACTTGGCTAAGTAGTTAACTTCACGTTAAGATCTGAAATATGTCCACATTTCCAATGAGGATTATTATTTTATTTTGAGTTTGAAAAAAGAAATAAATTGAACTGGTGCAATCGCTTGTGTTATCTTTTTAATAATATATTCAACTTTGAGCACTGTTGTGAATTAGTACATTTTTTTCAAGCTTTAGATGTTTAGTTTGAAAGTAAAAAAGAAAGGCATGGAAGTAATTGTTAAATAGTTGGAAAAGAGATGCTTTAATTTGAAGGGACACATCAAGATGAGAGCTAAAGTGGTATGCAATAAAAAAAATGGACTTGAAGACAGAAACTATCAGTGAGGATAGCAGTTATTATGTAATTGTATATAGATTGAATTAGGTTTATTACTGAAGACAGAAAACTTATTTAGGAAGTGGCCAAGTCAAACTAAAAATAGACGTTAGCTGTTAAAAGAGCCAAAGTCCTCAGTTAGGGCAAAGATCCAGTTATGCAATCTTAGCAGAATGGTTCAGAGTAGAACGTTTGTTAGCCATATAGCAGTTTTTAGTTAAGCGCCCAGTTTAGCACAAAAGAGACGAATAGCCGCACACTGATGATGTCACCAATAGCTTAGTTTATTGCACAAAGCCAGAAGTCCTTGCCTGAGGACCACCCACTATAACACATTTCACCAGTTAGGACTTAATTGTAGAGGCTCTATGATTAAAGTGTATATTATCCAAAAATAAAATCAGTTATATGTATGTGTTTTTATTCTGTTTTTGTTTCATTCTAGACATTTCTTTTTGAGTTCTTAATTTGTTGTAAAATACCTGGGGATCCTGCTAGTTCTCCTTTGTATCCATTTAATTCTGACCATGCCATGCATGGAAGCAAATCCATGGAAGCATGGTCAGTTTGCATGTCTGCTCTTTTGCCTTGGAGATGCAAGGCGCTATACCAACACATGACATACCCGTATCTCTGAATTCAGGTCATTTGCCATGCCCGCTGCCCAGCCTGCCTGAGTTGATTGACAGCAACTACCAGCTGGCTCCTCATAGCCAATACACAGTCAGTCCTTCTCCATTGTGTATGATGTCAGCCTGCTTATCGTAGACACACCCCCCACTATGAAGAAGAAGCAGTGTCAAACGCCTATGTGGTGACAGCAAGAAAAAAACAATAAAATGAATGTAAATAAATAATATTTATTACAAAAGTAATAGCGATTGCACCTAAAAATGCTATTTGCTGCAACTTAATTGAGTTGTGTAGCATTGTTAATATAATCAATGTGTGCTGAATTGTGCCAAAAATTACAAGAGTTTTTTACCATACATTCACCACCTTAACCACTTCCTTACTGAAAACTTAAACCCCCCTCCTGCCCGAACCAATTTTCAGTTTTCAGCGCTGTCGCTCTTTGAATGACAATTGCGCGGTCGTGCGACGTTGTACCCAAATAAAATTTGCGTCCTTTTTTTCCCACAAATAGAGCTTTCTTTTGGTGGTATTTTATCACCTCTGCGTCATTTCTGATCACCGCTATAAACAAAAAAAGAGCGACAATTTTGAAAAAAAAACAATATTTTTTACTTTTTGCTATAATAAATATCCAAAAATAAAAAAACTAATTTATTCATCAGTTTTGGCCGATATATATTCTTCTACATATTTTTGGTAAAAAAAATCGCAATCTGCGTTTATTGATTGGGTTGTGCAAAAGTTATAACGCCTACAAATTATGGACATTGATTTATGGCGTTTTTATTTTATTTTATTTTTTTTACTGGTAATGGCGGCGATCTGCGATTTTTATCGGTACTGCGATATCGGGGCGGACATGTCGGACGTTTTTGACACTTTTTTGGGACCAATGACATTTATACAGCGATCAGAAATGTAAATGTCCACTGATTACTGTATAAATGTCATTGGCAATGAAGGGGTTAACCAGCAGGGGGCAGTGAAGGGGTTATCAAATGTTCCCTGGGTGTGTTCTAACTGTGGGGGGGGCGGCGCTGGTCGGGACATGACAGATCTGACTGATCCCAGTGACAGGGATCAGTAGATCTGTCATGTCCCATTCACAGAACGGGGAACCGCCGTGTTTACTTTGGCGGTTCCCCGTTCCTCCTCTCTGAAAGGAGATCGCGGGTCTCCGGCGGACATCGGGTCCGCCCGACCCGCGGGCACGCTCCCGCAGTGTGCGGCGGCACGTGCGCGCGCCGCTCGCGCCCACGGGAGCGCGCCCAGCACGAGCCAAATGGGAGGACGTCTACTGACGTCCTCCCGGCATTTTAGAGCCGCGCTGTAGCCGTCATTCGGCTATGGCGTGGGTGGGAAGAGGTTAATAAATGTGATATGTGATAATTAATACCACATAAATGTGCCATAAATAGGTGAAAACATAAAAATGTATGTGTTTTTTACAATTAAAGATTTTTATTGATTTTTCAAATAGTACAGAAAATCGCTAGAAAGAAAAATTACATCCAGCATGAAGGTAAACCGAAGGGTAGGGACAATACAAGGTAAAAGGTAAAGGAGGGGAAAAGGGAAAAACCAACAAAGGATATTGCCATTGCTCATCAATACATTGAATCTTACATATACATCAACTTCAATTATGCCAATCAGATTTGTTACATAACTGAATCACTCATGCCTCATTTTAACATATGCTATTGTGTTCAATTAGTTGGAGTTTGGAATTTGGTACTCTTATTCATTGAGGAAAAGAAGAGCGTTAGTAATTACTCTGCTTACCCCAATGGGTTCATACTGTAAGCAGGGATATGTGAATAAGAGGAACAAATCTTTATTAGTCTCAAGTTATCATTAGAAGGAAAGTTGTCCGAGCGGAGAGCTCTGATGTATTATACTGTAAATGTAGATTTGTCTATTTCAAGGATTTACAGGCTTTTGGATGTAAAATCCAACTTTGCCAACGGGCTTCATATAGCTTAGTTTTGAAGTTTTTGTGGGCTAGCATTTTTTCAAAAGATGCTTGATTATTAAGTCTGATTATAACATCCGTTATGTTTGGTGCAGTGTTCGATTTCCATAGTTTAGAAATTGTTAGTATAGCTGCTATTAGAGTATTTGCTATTATAATTCTATATTGGGTATGTGTCTAGGTCTATGTTTAAGAGAGCCATGGTAGGAGTAAGTTTGTTTAGATTGCCTGTTATAGAAGCCATAAGGGAAGAGACTGAGTTCCAAAAGCTAGAAAGGTTCTTGCAATCCCATAGCATATGGAGCAGAGTCCCAGTTTGATCTTTGCAGCGCCAGCAGAGTGGGGAGTTTGTGGGGAAAATGTATGTGTTTTGAACAATTGTAAGTGTTAAGAAACAGGTGTCCAAAAATAAAAGTCCTTAATAAACTCCCACAAATAATGAAGGCCTTCGACAAGTGAAAAACTCTTCTGTTTTGTGTTCAGATGTAATACCACCACCTCTTATGAGTACACACTCACCTTATCTGATTGACCTCTAAAATAAAAGTTCTTATGCGCATATCCCTTTTATAGCCTGGACAGGGCTTTAACTACACCAATGTTTCCAGATCTTTTGAAATTATATGCGCCTTATGGAGATCTTATGAGCCTTACACTGCGGTACATTGTCTTGTGCCAGGGTACGGTTCCCCATCATGTATAATTTAAAGTGAAAGTGATCTGTCTTCATGTAAGTTTTTATTTTTATCAATTGATAAAAATTTTGACTTGCGGAGAGCACTATAATGTCTCCTATTGTATCTCAGCTGATTATATGGATTGATTCTTAATGCTTTAAATTATCTGGAAACATTGATGGTTTGGGCGTGAATTGGGACACCATCACACTGGACAGGACTTAGATCTATGCTCCATAACATTTGTCTGGAGATATACTGAGATGCAGATTTGTGTTTTTTAACCACTTCCACACCGCGTGCAGTATATTTACTGCGGTAATGTGGACGTGTCCCGCGAATCGCCTTAAATAAACAGCGATTTGCAGAGTGGCAGCTAGGAGGCGCGCACGCCCGCCATTCTCCGGAGGATTGTGCGCCCAGAAATTAATTCTCATCATTCGTAAACATGGCAACTTTTGTGCAAACCAATCAATAAATGCTGACTGCGATTTTTTTGGATTTGTATTTTAGCAAAAAGTAACAAACCTTTTTTTTTTTTTGCAAAATTGTCGCTTTTTTTGTTTATATCGGCGATCAGAAATGACACAGAGGTGATCAAATACCACCAAAAAAAGCTCTATTTGTGGGGAAAAAAGTACGCAAATGTCATTTGGGTACAGCATCGCACGACCGCGCAATTGTCAGTTAAAATGCAGAATCGCAAAAATGCTCTGGTCCTAAAGGGGAAAATCCTTCCGGGGCTGAAGTGGTTAAATTGTGAGTTTTATTCTTTATTGTGTTGGTTAATAAAAAAAATACAGTGAGATTTTTCTTCCTCTATCAGTTAATTTATTCCTTAAGCGGTGACAAGGAGCAGGAGGGGAAAGGAGCTGAGGGAGACTCCAGAGGTGGCTTGAATGATGTGCTGTTTTGATCTCTTATAAACATTGAGGTTCATCCACACAGGTGAGAGCACACCTAGAGAGCACTGTGACATCTTAAAATGATACACATGGGGAAATTGTTGTTTATAACACGAGATGAAGCTTATTAACACATATCATTTGGATTGATAAGACTGTCACTGGAGGACTTTTATGTATTTTATTGGACTTATGAGGGAATTGTCGTTTTCATTTTTAACATATCTTACTAACATTTGCAGCACAAAGTATATCCACTTCCCACCCGCACAACATCAATTGACACATCGGCTTTCAGTGGTTATATCTCAATGCTGCCTAAAGTAAACAAAGCCGTGTACCTGGCTAGAAAGCAGGAGATCGTTCACTTTTTTTTTTTATCTGATGCTTTCCAGCCTGAAGGAGAGATGTGGGGTCTTATAGACCCCACATCTCTCCATAAAGAGGACCTGCCACACGCTATTCCTATTACAAGGGATGTTTACATTCCTTGTAATAGGAATAAAAGTGATCAAAAAATAAAAAGAAAGTGTAAAAATAAAGAAATAAAAGTAAAATAAAGAATAAAAAAAATTTAAAGCACCCCGTCCCCGTGAGCTTGCGCACAGAGGCGAATGCAAGTTGCACCCGCATATGTAAACGGCATTCAAGTCACACATGTGAGGTACTGCCACGTGTGTTAGAGCGAGAGCAACAATTCTAACCCAAGACCTCCTCTGTAACTCTAAACTGGTAACCTGTAAAAATGTTTAAAAATCTTGCCTATGGAGATTTCTAAGTACCAAAGTTCGGCGCCATTCCACGAGTGTGCGCAATTTTATTGCGTGACATGTTAGGTATCTATTACTCTGTTATCTGTATACTGTGCAGCGATAAAGAGCTTCCACTTATAAACAAAGCTATTGAATGAATCCCTCTAGTGGCCAGGGCTAAAATTCATCTAGATTAATAGACTTGTACACAGTGGGTACGGAAAGTATTCAGACCCCCTCAAATTTTTCACTCTTTGTTATATTGCAGCCATTTGCTAAAATCATTTAAGTTCATTTATTTTCCTCATTAATGTACACACAGCACCCCATATTGACAGAAAAACACAGAATTGTTGACATTTTTGCAGATTTATTAAAAAAGAAAAACTGAAATATCACACGGTCCTAAGTATTCAGACCCTTTGCTGTGACACTCATATATTTAACTCAGGTGCTTTCCATTTCTTCTGATCATCCTTGAGATGGTTCTTTTCATTTGAGCCCAGCTGTATTTTATTTGGACTTGATTAGGAAAGCCACACGCCTGTCTATATAAGACCTTACAGCTCACAGTGCATGTCAGAGCAAATGAGAATCATAAGGTCAAAGGAACTGCCTGAAGAGCTCAAAGATAGAATTGTGGCAAGGCACAGATCTGGCCAAGGTTACAAAAACATTTCTGCTGCACTTAAGGTTCCTAAGAGCACAGTGGCCTCCATAATCCTTAAATGGAAGACATTTGGGATGACCAGAACCCTTCCTAGAGCCGGCCGTCTGGCCAAACTGAGCTATCGGGGGAGAAGAGCCTTGGTGAGAGAGGTAAAGAAGAACCCAAAGATCACTGTGGCTGAGCTCCAAAGATGCAATCGGGAGATGGGAGAAATTTGTAGAAAGTCAACCATCACTGCAGCCCTCCACCAGTCGGGGCTTTATGGCAGAGTGGCCTGACGGAAGCCTCTCCTCAGTGCAAGACACATGAAAGCCTGCATGCAGTTTGCTAAAAAAAACACCTGAAGGACTCCAAGATGGTGAGAAATAAGATTCTCTGGTCTGATGAGACCAAGATAGAACTTTTTGGCCTAATTCTAAGCGGTATGTGTGGAGAAAACCAGGCACTGCTCATCACCTGTCCAATACAGTCCCAACAGTGAAGCATCATGCTGTGGGGGTGTTTTTTAGCTGCAGGGACAGGACGACTCTTTGCAATCGAGGGAAAAATGAATGCGGCCAAGTACAGGGATATCCTGGACGATAACCTTTTCCAGAGTGCTCAGGACCTCATACTGGGCCGAAGATTTACCTTCCAACAAGACAATGACCCTAAGCACACAGCTAAAATAACAAAGGAGTGGCTTCACAACAACTCCGTGACTGTTCTTGAATGGCCCAGCCAGAGCCCTGACTTAAACCCAATTGAGCATCTCTGGAGAGACCTAAAAATGGCTGTCCACCAACATTCACCATCCAACCTGACAGGACTGAAGAGGATCTGCAAGGAGGAATGGCAGAGGATCCCCAAATCCAGGTGTGAAAAACTTGTTGCATCTTTCCCAAAAAGACTCATGGCTGTATTAGATCAAAAGGGTGCTTCTACTAAATACTGAGCAAAGGGTCTGAATACTTAGGACCATGTGATATTTCAGTTTTTCTTTTTTAATAAATCTGCAAAAATGTCAACAATTCTGTGTTTTTCTGTCAATATGGGGTGCTGTGTGTACATTAATGAGGGAAAAAATGAACTTAAATGATTTAAATGATTTTAGCAAATGGCTGCAATATAACAAAGAGTGAAAAATTTAAGGGGGTCTGAATACTTTCCGTACCCACTGTACATATTACAATCAATCTCCTTGCCAGTTAAATGGCCAAACCTTCAATAAAACGCCAAAAAGATAATAAATGTAATCCTATTGGAGAGCTGCATATATATTTACACAATCTGCAAAAATAGTAATAAATACACCCGAAAAATATACAAAGACATCCGTATACATATAAAAATTGACAACGGTCTTCCTGAATCCTAGATATTAAATATTCTTTATATTAGATTAAATTAAATTAAATTTCTTGTCTATATGCATTAATATTCAAAATGTTTTTTTGAAAAAAGAAATATAATAATAATAAAAATGATAAAAATTTCAAACAGGGGGATGGGGAAGAGAAAAGGAGAAAAGGGGGGAAAAACGGTGTATTAATACCTTAAACTGAATTTCTCATGTTCCACATAGTCCTCCTAATACCACAGCTTCAAGCTTGTTTTAAAAAAGAGTTGATGTCCCACTCTATGTTGATACCTTTCGGAGAGTGGGACTGCAACTCATATATCCAATAGGTTTCAGGACGTGAAAAACCTCTTGTTGAGGCCCTCCCTCTCCATGGGGCCTCATATTTATCTATAATCAAAAATTCTGTACCCTGAGGGTTCCTATTATGATAACACCTATAGTGCTTCAGGACTGTATCGTCTGTATCCCCTTTGATTATCTTAGTAATATGTTTGTTGACCCTTGTGGAAAACAAACCTATTGTTCTTCCTACGTATTGTTTTCCACAAGAGCAGGTTATGAGTTAAACTACACATTTTGTCCCTGTAACTCTTGATGAAAACTCTACTGTTTTGCCTCTACCTTTGACGTTCTGTTTACAGACATTGCATTTCTTACAGGGGAAGTGCCCCACCAAATTGTGGAAAAAGGACGGCTTAGACAGAGGGTCCAAGACATTAGGGGCAATCCTTGATTTAACTGATCGGGCACTTCTATAGATAACTTTGGCATTTTCAGGTAACAAGGGGCCCAAAATTCTATCACTTTTCAAAATGTCCCAATGTCGATCCAAAATACCTTTAATCTGCCTGTGTTGCACTGAATAAGACGTAAACAGGGACCACTTATAAGTGTCATTATTATCCCAACGGGGTTTATCCTCCAATAAGTCCCTCCTATCTCGACGTAAAGCACTATTAAATTCTTCGTCCACTTTATTACAATCATAGCCTTTATCTAGAAATCGTTGTTTGAGAACCTTGGATTGTTCAATACACACATCAGTATCAGTACAGTTCCTACGCAGCCGCAAAAACGGACTACGTGGAACTGACTGTAGCCAGGACTGATGATGGCAGTTATCAATAGGTATAAATCCATTCCTGTCGGTGGGTTTGAAGTATGTTTTAAATACAAACTGGCCCTCTTTGATTTCTATTTCCAAAATTAAAAAATGAATCTTAGGTGTACTTGCCTCATACGTCAAAGAGATGCCCCAATCGTTATTGTTCAAGGTCACAAAGAAAGAATCAAGTTCTTCCAAGTTGCTTTTCCATAGGAGGAGGATGTCGTCTATATAGCGTGGCAAAAGGACCAATTGTGGTCTGTTTAGGGTATAGACGACATCCTCCTCCCACTTGGCCATATATAAATTAGCCAAGCTAGGGGCAAACTTTGCCCCATGGCAACCCCCTTTTGTTGTAGGAAAAATTGACTGTCATATCAGAAATAATATGTCGGGTTGCAAAATCCAACAATTCCAATATAAATTGGCACTGAAATGGGGGCAAAGTTTGCTCCTCCCTTAAAAAATTACTCACTGCCTCTATACCCAAATTGTGCAGTATACATGTATACAGGGAGGCCACATCTGCCGTGGCTAAACTGAATCCCTGGTGAAACTCTGTTTTTTCAAGTAATTTAATAGAATCTTTAGTGTCTTTAACCACTTCGGCCCCGGAAGGATTTCCCCCTTTAGGACCAGAGCCCTTTTTGCCATTCGACACTGCGTCACTTTAACTGACAATTGCGTGGCCGTGCGACGTTGTACCCAAACGAAATTTACGTCCTTTTTTCCCTTTTTTCCTGCATTTAAAGCAAACCCATGTTGCAGCGTGCCGGTGCGTTAACAGTCAATTTCACTGCGT
>BLSH010414487.1:284230-297212 GCA_018402905.1 Glandirana rugosa | reverse complement strand
TGCGTCACTTTAACTGACAATTGCGTGGCCGTGCGACGTTGTACCCAAACGAAATTTACGTCCTTTTTTCCCACAAATAGAGCTTTCTTTTGGTGGTATTTGATCACCGCTGCGTCATTTCTGATCGCCGCTATAAACAAAAGAAGAGCGACAATTTTGCAAAAAAAAACAAATTTCTTACTTTTTGCTAAAATACAAATCCAAAAAAAAATATAAAAAAACATTTTTTTTCACCGTTTTTGGCCAATTTATATTCTTCCTCATATTTGCGATTAAAAAAATCGCAATCGGCGTTTATTGATTGGTTTGCGCAAAAGTTGTTGCGTTTACGGATGATGAGAATTAATTTCTGGGGTTTCTATTATTTTTTTTTTTTACTAGTAATGGCAGCGATCTGCGATTTTTAGCTGTACTGCGATATTTCAGCAGACATGTCAGAACATTTTGACACTTTTTTGGGACCATTGGCATTTATACAGCGATCAGTGCTATAAAAATGCACTGATTACTGTGTAAATGCCATTGGCAGTGAAGGGGTTAACCTGCAGGGGGCGCTCTAAGGGTTAACTGTGTTCCCTGGGCATGTTCTTACTGTGTGGGGACTGCCCTAGCTGGGGAAGGGAAGTGATCACACCTTCCATGTAGTGGAAGGCTGTGATCACAGCCCTTCCCCTTTCACAGAACGGAGGTCCGTGTTTACTTACACGGACCTCCGTTCTTTCACTCCGGGGGGGGGCATCCGCCGCACCCGCTCCCTGGCCCTCCCCGCCTCCGGCGGCACCAGCGCGCTTACTGGGCTCGATCTCGCAGCCGCCGTCATATGACGGCGATTTGCGCAGAGGAGCCAGCTTGTCGCCGTCAGATGCCGATCAGCGGTCGGCAAGCGGTTAATAAAGGATGGGGTTCTCTGAACAAGAGGTTGTAAATAAAAATCAATATATTTACCGATTCTAGATATAACAGAATCAATACCGCTTATTATAGGTCTGCCGGGCTGTTTAATAGAGTCCTTGTAAATCTTTGGTATAAAATATATGGTTGGCAATCTAGGGGCTAATGGTATTAAATGCATCTTTTCCTTCTTATTTAGAATTCCATCCTCATAACCTTTAGTGACGAGTCTAGTCAAAGCTTTTTTGTATGTACTGGTTGGGTTGCTAGATAATTTCTTATATGTTTCGCTATCACTAAGAATCCGTGTCATCTCAAGGTGGTAGTCAGATTTATCAAGAATTACAATACCCCCCCCCCTTTGTCGGCGGGGCATACTACTAAGTCCTTTCTGTCACATAAGGATTGCAAACCACTTTTTACTGCTGGCTGATTGTAAATTCTCTTTAGTGGTAACTTCTATAGGTCATCTAAAACTAAATCTCGAAAAACCTTAATGGCCGGAGCTGTGTGAACTGGAGGGTTAAAAAAGGGAATCATTGATTAGCCCTGAATGTACAACACCAGAAGTGCTAGAATTCAATATAATCCTAGATGGGTTCATAATTAGGTACCATGGTATAATAACCTTCCTGATACATTTATGAATGTCAACGAAAGTATGAAATTTGTCTAATCTTTTGGGAGCTGCATATTTAAGACCCTTATCAAGTACAATTAGTTCCCCTTTGGTGAGTGTTTTACTACTCAAATTAAAGAGGCCCTGTTCTATTACATTCTCCTTTTTCCATTGGCATCACCACACCCCCTCGGTGCCTCTCTTAGTTCGGGGCCTCTTTTTCTCCCTCTTTTGGAATCCTCAGGAAAACATGGTCCCTATGGGGGTGTGGGTCATATACCTCTTGTGGTGGCCTTCAGAATGATCCCCTATTATAAGAATAACTTCTATCCCTTGAAAGGTCTCGCAAGGGAGAGTACCTATTTGATGTATTGACCTGTGGATGATATTAAGGGCCATTAACATACCTTGGTCTTGAATACCTGCCTGGAGACCAACCCCGATATGAATGCACAGATTGGTACCCAGAGTAGTAATAGTAGTTATGATAACTACCACGTCCTCTCCCCCTTCTATTAGAGGAGAAAGGTCTACCCCTCTGTGAATTACCGGGAGTTCTAGAACTAGGGTGTCTCCCTCTTTCCTGTGGGTCCTCACTGTGTGGCTGTCTTACTTGTCCAGATTTGGCTTGTGTGAGTGTAACCCTAGTGTTCTGACTGGTATTGGGATCAGAGGTAGAGTTGGGAGGCATTGATCCATTCTCTGAGCTAGTTTCAAGAGTAAATGTTTTCTGCCATCCGAACACTGATCCAGATCTAGTCCCCAATATTCCGGGAATATTTCTTACGTTTTTTGTTTTTTTGGTCTTTTTCCTCCTTTTCCAAATGTGTCTGGAGATTGGAGGAAAGAGCATTATATTCTGTAGAGTTTTTAAAAGGGAGAAGTTTATCTTTTAGTTCTTTAATCTCCCTATCCAAAAGCGATATTCTTGCCTTTCTACTAATGAGGAATCCCAAAAAAGTCAGGCCTGCCTCATTAAAATATTTAAACCATGAGTTGATATCTGTTTCACCCTGTTGGGGATGTACAACCCAACGGATACTCCTGGGGACCATATGTTCAGAGACATACTGTTCCAAGAAGACCACATCCCATTGGAGGTGCAGTTCAGAAACCATGATGTTTTTAAGTCTGACAAATAAGCCTCCTATTTCAGACTCATTATTGACAACTGTTTACAGATCTAGATGCTCTATAGTCAAATATATCAATTTAAGGTGATAAGAAATGCTGCAATATCTAATAGTCAAAAGTTAACAGTACTTCTAATAAAAATATTGCGCAAATCAAAAAAATGAAAAAGTAAAATTAAACTCTGTGTAATATCATCTTTCACATTATACAAAGAAATTGGGCTAACTTTACTGTTTTGTTTTTTTTTCTAATTCATGAAACAGTTTTTTTTTTCAAAAAAACCTGTTTGAAAACTCGCTGCGCAAATATAGCGTGACATTAAAAGTTGTAATGACCACCATTTTATTCCCTAGGATCTCTGCTAAAAAACATATATAATGTTTAGTGGTTCTGAGTAATTTTCTAGCAAAAAAAAATTATGATTTGTACATGCAGGAGAGGAGTGCCAGAATTGGCCCGGATGCGAAGTGGATATACAGTATTTGACTTGGTAATAATTCACTGTATTTGATGCTGTTATGCATAACATAATTGTTTTAAGTTTTTGTTCACTTGTAGGCCTCATGCACACTGGACGTTTTTGGAAGTTTTTACAGCTGCTGTTTTTAGCTGCAGACGTTTTTTTCTACAGTCAATAAGCCCCTCTTCATGTTATCCTATGTGTTCATGCACACATAGGCTGTTATCAACTGTTTATGGGTGTGGCATTTTTGAACTGTAAAAAAAACAAGACTAATGGGTTCTGAGAGACGTTTTTCAGCTGTAAAATTGCTCTAATGCTTGAAAAACACGCAATTGTATACACTGCGTTAAGCATGATGTCACCGCCTGAGGCATGATGGGGCGTGATGTTATAAGGGGGCGGGGCCTCCAGATGACATCAGCAGGTGGCCCCGCCCCATGTCAATCTAATTCAATGCAGAGCGCGGATAGTCCATTAGTCCGGGAAATCGCGTTGTGTCAACATGGGAAGAAGAGCAGAGGGAGAAGACAGTGGCAAAAGAGCAGAAGACAGAAGAGCCAGCAGAAGAAACAAGTCCCCGCAAAAGAGCAGAAGAAAGAAGAGGCTGGAGAGGGAGAAGACGCCGGAGAGGATTTAATAAAATATTTTAAAAACCTGTGTTGTATGTTTTTTGACACCTTTTTTTCAGGTTAATGGGTAGGGGTACAATTTACCCCTTACTCATTCACATAGGGTGGGGGGCCGGGATCTGGAGGCCCCCTTGTTAAAGGGGTCTTCCAGATTCCGATAAGCCCACCACCCGAGGACCCCAACAACCACCGGGTTGTCAGGAAGAGGCCCTTGTCCTCATCAACATGGGGACAAGGTGCCTTGGTGTGGGGGGCGCAGGGCCCCCCCCTGCCCCAAAGCGCCCACCCCCCCATGTTGAGGGCACGCGGCCTGGTATGGTCAAGGAGGGGGGTGCTCGCTCATTCCCACCCCCTTTCCTGGCCTGCCAGGCTGCGTGCTCAGATAAGGTTCTGGTATGGATTTTGGGGGGACCCTATGCCATTTTTTCAGCATGGGGGTTCCCATTAAAACCCATACCAGATCAAAGGGTCTGGTACCTCTTGGGGGGGGGCGACCCTACGCAAATTTATTTTTTCATTTTTGCGGGGGTTCCTCTTCAAGATTCTCAGCACACAAGTCGAACCGCAAGTCAGATCATCATGATCTGACTTCTGGTGCGACTTCTATTCAAATCAATGGGCTCCCATTGGGAACCATTGATTTTGAATAGAGACAGTGAAACGCGGCTTAAAACTAGCGCGGAAAAACGTGCATTGACGCCAATGTAAAATGCTGATAAAATCATGTTTTTAACGCAGCTTTTTTCCTGGTGTCAGTGCTAGCTTACAGCTCATTTTTCATAACGTCCAGTGTGCATGAGGGCTTATGTTGGAAAGTGATTTGAGGAATAAAAGCTATGTGGCCATATGAAGGGGAAGAGTCCTGAACCATTATTATTTTGAACCTAGTCTGGTAAGGCTGTCAGGCCATTGTCATTTTTTAAGAATAAGGCATTCTGTCAAAGATTTTTATTTCCATTATCTCCTACAGTTCACAAAATAAAGGTAAGTCTTGTCCCACAATGACTTTGGTGCATCAGCTGGCTTGCCATGCCTTGGCTTATACCAGGGCTTGTAAGTTTCCCAATGAATGGCCTGAACCTAATGAAACAATCCCCTTAACCATACTAGTCTGCAATAACATCACTTTGCTCGCTGGGTTTAGAAGGGCCTTATCAGGTAAGTGGTTCATATATACAGTGCATTGAAACAACCCTCCAACCACATCAAGGCATGCAATGCAAACTTGCTGTGCATAAAAAAATACTCTTCAGACTGCACGGGCGCCACTAGTAGTGCACACTATGGAGGAGATTTACTAAAACCGAAGAGTGCAAAATCTGGTGCAGCTGTGCACAGAAACCAGAAAAAGACATTCAAATATGAAATATGAAAGTAGCGCCAGACCAAAAGATGGTCTGGCGCTCCTTACATATATGCACATTTGTTTCTGGTAACCTGCTGGAGTACCCACTGGAGAGTAGCCTTGTCTGTTGTGAGCAGCCTCACCTGAGCCAGTGGGCACTTGAAAAATGTTTTGCCATCTCACTACCTTGTTTAAACTCATATCAAAGCCCCAGCACTTCTTTTTCATTGGTGGATAGAAACCAATTAGCTTCCAGGTTTTACTTTTAAAAGTTTAATTGACCAAGCTGAGGATAGAAGCTTACCATGCAAAGATGCTCCGGATTCTGAGTGCTGCAGCTTTAGTAAATCTCCTTCAGTGTCCTCGTGTATCCCTGGTCATGGCATCAACAACACTGCCGGATGCTAGGGTTCTGGAGTAAGGAGTAATATGAGAGCAAAGTTTTTCTTTTGTTTTACAAACCTATCTGTCTGAAATGTAAGCCAAGCTGTCAGAGCCTAAAAGTTGAAGGTCCTGCCTCATTCCAAGTATAATGTATTTGATGCACATTCTGTTCTCCTCCTCCTACTTTTCACGCAAATAATTAAGAATAAAATGATCCACTTCCGCCTAACAATGTGCTAAATTGGACTGCAAAGAAAATCTCTTTACCTGGCCCTGTGCAAGAGATTGTTGGTTGCTATCTCTAATGTGAAACTGAGAAGGATAATGGTATTGATGCGGTTTATCTACCTACTGACACATTTGTTGCTTTGTTCAAAGGAAGTTGGCATGGAACATGCCTCCTCAATAAGCTTGCCACTTCCAGAGATGAAGAAGCTCATGCTCACGTGTCCTGCTTTCATGCATTAAGGTAGACACTGTTGTTTGTTGTTCATACCGGCAGTTAAGTATGTACAGAGTATTTATCTATTGCCGACAATTTATGCAGCACTTTGCATATATATTGTACATTCACATCAGTCCTCTCCTTTAATGAACTTACAATCTAAGGTCCCTCACCCACATTCATACATACATATACTAGGGACAACTTGGACAGGAGTCAATCAACCTATATGTCTTTGGAGAGAAGGAGGAAACCAGAGTACCCAGAGGAAAACCCACACAGGCATGACATGCAAACTCCAAGCAGGTAGTGCTATGGTTGGGATGTAAACCAATGACAATAGGGCTGTCAGGTGAACGTGATAACCACTTAGCCACTGTAGGTCAACCTGTGGTGGCGTAGACTGTACTGCTTTTGCAAACCCATTACCCTATTACTTGCAATGTAGTATGGGCAAAGGTGTAAGCAGACTCTTCTGCCCATGGCAAAAGCTTTCTGCAGGCTTTGGTAGTTCAGGTTGTTTTAAATCACCAAACATAGCACCTAAGCAAGATAAGTGCACATGATCTTCACCAGGCAAAGGCAGGCAACATTATTCAAGTCTTTGACATGGACTTTATTACAGTAAGTGATATGAAAATGGAGAGCAGACTTCCTTAGTAACTAGCTCTAGCCAGGTCAGTAGATTATTTTAAAAATATGGATGTGTTTCAAAACATGAAATATAAATGTCATTTTTTTTTCTCATAGCTTTCTGGTGCAGTGCACACACAAAACCAACATCATGTGAAAAAAATGGGAGCACATAAAAAGTGAAGCACATAAAAAAGTGCACAGGGTGTAACACAAGGTCCTTCCCTGAAGAGGAAGGACCTTAGCTCTGAACTCCCAGAATGCAAAACTCCTGGCATGGACAAGGTACTCGTTTTTAACTTGGCCGCAACCAGGTGGATCTAATTCTTCGGTTGACTTGTTGAGGCAAGGTCCACCCAAGACCTAGGTGGGGCTCCCCCAAAGGGAAACCCAATGGAAGGTGGAGGACCTGACCATACGGCTATGTGCCTTTCCTCTCAAGACTTTCAGAGCGACTCTGAAAACCTATGCCCTACAAATCTCAAAGGGAGTCTTTATGGGAGGGGGAGCACCTGACCGTAAGGCCAGGTGCTGTCCCCCTCAAGATTTTAAAGGTGAATCTGAATGCCTATACCCTACTAATTAGGAATAGTAAAGTGCTACATGCATGTGCAGAAAGTGCTTTGGAGTGCCAAAATGCAAGACACTGGTAAATGTAAATGGATATTAATATTTATATACAGTACAGTATGTAACATCACTGAAGATAGTTGATCCCAGGGTATATCCAATAGCTTCAGTAGGTCAGGGATTTTTTTTTCCCTGTGGGAGAAATTGAAACATATAATGAGTATTGGAATGATGGTGGAAAATAACAGATGTTTGTCCTTAAAATCTATTTGGCCATTTCTAGCAATGTTTCCAGGCATTTTAGTTACCATCTTGATGCGTGCATCTTTACTGACTCTTCTCCTTGGCTTCAGTTGCTGTTCTAATTGTCAGTTGTGATATAGACCAACTACACAATGAAAAGCCAAGTGGCAGAAAAGCATGGTTGGCTATGAAGATATCTTCAGGGACAACCTTGAAGTAGAAGCTTAGAATTTTAAGTTAGGACACGGTATATTCCATAAGTTAGTAAAAGAATGTAGATTCACCAGCTTGTACTGTAGTAATTCAAATACCTTACTGTATTTATTGCTTTAATTTTGAAGGCAAATTGTATCGAACATTTTCCTATTTACACTTATTGTTTTTCGTTTCTTCTTGTTAAATATTAATCTTACACTATATTACCAAAAGTATTGGGAAGCCTGCCTTTACACACACATGAACTTTTAATGGCATCCCAGTCTTAGTCCGTAGGGTTCGATATTGAGTTGGCACACCCTTTGCAGCTATAACAGCTTCAACTCTTCTGGGAAGGCTGTCCACAAAGTTTAGAAGTGTGTGTATGGGAATGTTTGATCATTCTTTCAGAAGCGCATTTGTGAGGTCAGGCACTGATGTGGACAAGGTAGCCTGGCTCTCAGTCTGCGCTCTAATTCAGGTCAAGATACTGGGCAGGTCAGTCAAGTTCCTCCACCCCAAACTCGCTCATCCATGTCTTTATGTACCTTGCTTTATGCAGTGGTCAAAATCATTAGGTGGAGGGGGGAATTATGGTGTGGGGTTGTTTTTCAGGGGTTGGGCTTGGCCCCTTAGTTCCAGTGAGGGGAACTCTTAAGGTGCCAGCATACCAAGACATTTTGAACAATTTCTTGCTTCCAACCTTGTGGGAACAGTTTGTAGATGGCCACTTCCTGTTCCAACATGACTGTTCACCAATGCACAAAGCAGTGGATTAAAGCTTGCTTTTTTTTTTTAAGTTCCATAGTTTTTGTAGCTCCCTTCACATTTGATATGATCACACTACTAACTGTATTGTTCCAATTTAAAGCAGATGTAAAATCTCACCTAAAACAACTACAATCGATATACTTAGTCCCTTTTGTTTAAATTATTTGTTAAAGTGATTGTAAAGTCTAGTTTTTTTTTTTTGAAACGGGGTTTTGGTGCGAATTTCCTTAGATGGATCTTATCTCTTTATTACGACCCCAAAGCCTACGTTACCTACTTGGGATTTCGCTCTGATCCCTTTCACATGCATAGAGGTACTCTTCAGGGCTTTCCTCTCTCTCCCCTTCTTTTCGCCCTGGCGATTGAGCATTAGCGATCCTGATTCGGAATAACCCCAATATACACGGCCTTGAACTAGGAAACCATCACCATAAACTATGCTTGTTTGCCGACGTTGTCCTGCTGTTCCTAACAACCCCTTTGACCTCCGCCCCCAACCTAATGAAACTTCTTTCAGACTTTGGCCGAATTTCTGGACTCTACATCAATCCCCAAAAATTGAAATCTCCAAACATCTCTCTGCAATCGGCCTTACATACCCAATTAAGGGATTCCCTCCCCTTCCCCAGGAGCACGACCTATCTTACCTACCTGGGCATTAAATTCACGCCTGACCCAACCAACCTATACTCAGCCAATTACACCCAAATGCTCACTCACCTCACCAATCTTATGTCCAACTGGGCATCTCTCCCCCTCTCATGGATGGGCAGAATCACGGTTATTAAAATGTCCATCCTCCCAAAAATCTTATACTTTTTCAGAGTCCTTCCAACTAAAGTCCAACCGCACTATCTTAGAATACTCCAACGTAGGGCCTCCCATTTCATTTGGGGTTCACATAGACCACGTCTACCCCCATGTACTCTCTACACTCCCTGTATACGAGGGGGTCTAAGTGTCCCTAATTTCGCCAAGTATTACCAAGCTGCTCAGCTGGCCATACTCCCCAAGTACCACGTGATAAAGGAAATCCCCCTCTGGGTGGCCCTAGAATCAATGGATTGTGATCCACTATCCACTGCCAATCTCCTGTGGATGCACCCATCTCACCGCCATAACCTCCGCAATCCAATTACCAAATACAGCCTAACCCTATGGGACAGACTTAAAAAACACTTTGGTCTCCAATCACTCCACAATCCATTACTCTCCTTTTTACACAACCCAGCCTTCTACTCGGCTTGGACCTCCCCGAACTCCTTCACCAGCTGGTCAAGAGCAGGCCTCCTTTGTGCTTACCATTTATATAGATCCAACTCTATCACTCCCTCTCCGCCTTATGTGAGACTCATCACCTACCTTCCTCTGAAGTCTTCAGGTACATTCAGATAAAACATTTCTACTCACAATATACCCCCCATACAGCTCTGTCGCCTCCCTCTCGCTGTTTGAACAGGCATGCCACAATGACCCCCACAAACGTGGCCTTATTTCAGATCTATATCCACTACCACTTCTACACCCCCCACATACATTGAGAAATGGGAGAAAGATCTGCCCTTCCACTGTGACGAAATCTGGCAAGACACCAAATCTGCCTCACCTAACATAGTTCCCCTGGAAAGCAACTACAAGGACTCACTAGGTGGTACATGGTCCCCACCAGGATATCCAAATTTCACCTGAACTATCCTCCTACTTGTTTCCGCGGGTGCTCTGACCAAGGCACTCACATGCACATTTGGTGGGATTGCCCAATTGCCCTTACCTATGGACTGAAGTCTTTCGATTACTATCTCAAATGTTTGACACGCCCTTATTGCCTGATCCTGTTGTGGCTCTCTTGAACAGTAAACCCCCTTTGCTAACTAAAAGACAATTTAAACTTCTACTCTTTGTCACAACGGCCACCAAGCAGTCCATTGCTTAGGCTTGGAAATCCACCACACTTTCTGCATTTTAATTTTAGTATACTTTGTTAGCAAAGAACATTGTCTTTAAAGTTTAATAAAATGTCAAAAGGCATGAAAACACTTCAGAACCACATCCCACATTCCCCAACCCCTTCCATAACTGTATCCCCAATTATTCCTAAAATATTTAAAATATATAATTCAGGTATGTGTTGGTAGAAATTGAATAGCATAAAGACAGTACATGAGCACTTGAATAGGCAGCAAATAGATAAAGACAAGGCAGTTTTTTTCTTGCAATAAAAAATAGAAAGCATCGCTTGGTATACTATAGCCACAAATATTGTACAGTGGCTGGACAGGTGGTTTGAAGACTTCATTAATTTGATATCATACATTTTATATTTTTTCATACCAGTCAGCTTCAGCTTTCTTCAGTTCTCTGAATTTTCTGTTGGAATCCTAGTTTAAAATCTGCTCCAGCCTTTAAACAGTTTTTTACCTCAACCTCTGAACACTCCCCATAAAAAGTCAACCTATTGCTCCAGACCCTTCTTTTTTGCACTAAAGTCTCAGCCACAGATCTCCCTACGCTCCCACTGCATCTATGGTATAGTGCATAGCATTGCCAGTATTTCTGCAAGTTATGGTGCTAGATATACATTTATCACTTAATTCCATGATTGACCTTGTTTGACAGTTGAATGTTACCCATCAAAATGGCAAAAATCTTTTTTTTTATCGTTCTTCCTACTTTGAGGTCTTCACACAAAAGTATCTATATAAATGAAGTGAAAAATAAAAACCTGTCGATGACATAGAAAAACACCACCTGGAGCTTGGCATGAACTACAGCCTGGACTGTCTGCTTAGATCTTCTCCATCTATGTCTGTGTCCGTGCTGTTCCTAAAGCTTTTTGCTGGACACTGAAGTATATAGAGACACAACTTGGTATAAATCCTACCTGCTTGAAGCTTCTTCATCTACAGTATATAAGTCAATTTATATATTTTTATTCAATGTATTAAAAATTACTACACTGGACTCGTGTTTTTTTCTCTTTATGTTTGTAGTGCTTGAGGAGCTGTTGGTAGCGTAAAAATAAAATACAAGGCCAAAATTGTGGCCCTGTCTCGAGCTTGGTGCTTTGATCGTTATGAGGGGTTTCTGCACTAACTGTAAGATTTTATATATTTTTTTTTTTATATATTCTAGAGAATGCAAACCAAAGTTTGGTAAAAACACCCCAAACTTCCAGGTGAAGAAATTATAGCAAAGAATTAAAGTTGCTGAGGTATCAAATGCTTATAGGAAGCCAGAGATGGAAGAAGAAGGGGGAAAACATGTCTGATTTTCACCTACTAAGGCTGGATTCACACCTATGCATTTTTAGTGCTTTATGCATTTTGCAGATTTGCACTGCAGTCCATTTTACACAGTTTCCTATGGAACACTTTCTGCAGTGCAAATCTGCAAAAAGCACTAAAATGCATAGGTGTGAATCAGGCCAAATTACACTTATAGTCTTGTACAAATGTAGAAAGTATTGACACAGATAAAGGAGTCCAAGATAATTTTGTTGGTAAAAAAAAGTAATATAAAAAACATTCAACATGTTTCGGGGCAACACCACTACCCCTTCTTCAGGGCTAAACACAGAAAAAAACTTTAGACTCAGAGAAAACAGTGACTTCAGAGATCTAATTAGAACTAGTATTAAACTCTCCTCATGAAGTGACAACTTGACAGCAGTTGCTGAGCAGCAATGGACCATTGTCATGGGGTTTTTTTAACTACTTCGTGACCAGCCACCACAATTTTACTGCGGGCAGGTTGGCACGAGTGCACGAATCGCCGTCTTGGTACGTCGTGCGTGATTTGCGGGGAAGCACGCACCCGCTGTGTGCTACGCGAGCGTGCCCGCGGGTCGGGTTGACTCGATGTCTGCTGGCAACCCATGATCACCAGACCCCTGTTCTGACAGGGGACTTAACAAAGATCTACTGTTCCCTGTCACTGGGAACCGTGAGATCTGTCATGTGCCTGCCAGCCTAGCCCCCCCACAGTTAGAACACACCTAGGGAACACAGTTAACCCCTTGATCACCCCCTAGAGTTTAACCCCTTCCCTGCCAGTGTCATTTTTACATTGATCACTGCATTTTTATAGCACTGATCAATGTAATAATGTAATTGGCCCCAAAAAAGTGTCAAAAGTGTCCGATCTGTCCACCGCAATGTCACAGTTCTGAAAAAAAAATCGCAGATCGCCACCATCATAAAAATAAATAAAAATGCCTTAAATATATCCCCTATTTTGTAGACGCGATAACTTTTGCGCAACCCAATCAATAGTGTTGAGCGAACCCGGACTGTAACGTTCGGGTCCGTACCGAACTTTTGGGTGTCCGTGGCACGGACCCGGACCCGGACATTTCAAAAATCGTTCGGGTTCGGGTCTAGCCTGTGAAAACTGTGAAAAAACCCCGGTTAATGTAATAATGTAACTAGTCACGATATTTTTACGTCACTAGTTACATTTTTACTGTGACCGTCCCTTCCCCAATTTGAGATCCCCCACTAGTTCCCCAATTGACACAAGGGATCCACACAAGATTGACACCCCCCCGATCCGACCGTCCGTGTACTGTCTAGAGTGCCAAGGGTCACTGTCCCTTGTCATCTAGAAACAATTCAGGGGACAGTCTTGTCCCCAGACCACTAGTACCCAACGGTCGTCTGTA
>BLSH010414487.1:275716-282809 GCA_018402905.1 Glandirana rugosa | reverse complement strand
CTTCCACGGTCACGGCCTAGTCAACCTCTAGACTCCTACTCCACATCCACCCCCCTTCCCATTTTTTAAATTTGATTTTAATTTATTTTCCCTCTCCCCATTTTTTGTAGGGCACTTGCCCTAGTTTGAAGATGATTTTAGAACAGTTATATGGCTTCTACCGTTAATTAATACTTTTCAGACACAGTTTGAAGATGATCCACATTCACCTCCATTTTTGCATTTTTTAAGTTTTTATTTTTTTAAAAATATTTAAAGTTATTTCCCTGTCCCCATTTTTTTGTAGGGCACTTGCCCTACCCTTACCCCCATTTTACTTCCTTTTGCAGCCCTCTGGGGCTTTCCAGGACTTTCCTACAGCCATTTTTGTGCCTAAAAGTTCGGGTCCCCATTGATTTCAATGGGGTTCGTTGTCCGTGCGATCGTTCGGGTTCCGTCCGGACCCGGACCCGGACTTTGTCCCGAAGTTCGGACGGACCAGCAGAACCCGAACTTCCAGGTGTTCGCTCAACTCTACCAATCAATACACGCCTATTGCAATTTATTTTTAGATTTATAAATATGTAGAAGAATATATATTGACCTAAACTGATGAATAAATTAGTTTTTTTATATATATTTTTTTTGGATATGTATTCTAGCAAAAAGTAAAAAATATTGAGAAAACTCTATTTGTGGGGAAAAAAGGACGTCAATTTTGTTTGAGGGCACGACAGCACAATCGTCAGTTAAAGTGACACAGTGCCGCATCGCAAAAAAAATGCCCTGGTCATTAAGGGGGAAAATCCTTCTGGGGCTGAAGTGGTTAACTTATATTGAACCCTGATTTTTACCAACAACTAAAATGATCTAGGACTTCCCATTGAAGGAAAGCTTGCTGTGTGGGAGTCCCCTCACCAGAGCTCCTGAGCTTGTTTGAAGTTTTCCTTCATCTATCTACACATGAAAAGTCTAAAAAAGTTCTTATTGTCTCTTTGACTATGTTGGTCTGGACTGAATTACTCTGTGATGACTGCAACACTCATAGGCGTGCACACAGGGTGTGCCAAGTATGCCTGGGCACACCCTAATCACTCTGTGCTGGGGCAGATTCCCCCTGCTGCTTGGTTGTAGAGAAGGGGACTGGGGAATCTGTGGCCTCACTCCCTTTCTCTGTCTCAAAAGTGACTGATATTTCACCAAAGCCCCTTCAATGGGGCTCCTAAAAAATAGTAAAAAACAAAAATAAAAAATTATTGTAAAAAAAAATATTGTAAAAAAGTAATAATACAAAAAATAAACTTCTGACACCAATCTCTGCTCTTCTGCCACTGTCCACTGCTTTACTAACATCAACCTCTTCCCTACTGACATCGTCCACTGCTCTACCAACACTGTCCATTACCCTACTGCCATATATATATATACATACACACACACACAACACACATGTGTGTTTGAGGTGCACACCCTAATGCAATAGGCTGCGTACACATATGGCAACACTGTTCTTGTTTCAGATTTACATGCCTGTACATCTATGGTGATGAGTTTCTGTAAAACATTTAAAATAGAAAGCTAGCCAAAAAAAACATGATTAAAATGAATAGACCATTAAAAGATAAAATGAAAAACCAAGCTGTTGCTGCATTATTCATCTTGAAATCAAAGCTTAGCTTTGTAGTACTGTATCTCTGCTACTTGATATCCTCAGTTTGCCAGCATCATTTAACCTACTACCTCTAAGCCCAGATCATCCTGGACCCATCTCAACCCAAGACTGAATAGTGATGAAGTGGCAGCAAACTGATAAGCTTACCTCTGTCACTCTGCTCTCTCCTCCAACCAGGATGCTTCTTGTCCGCATGTGAAGGAACAAGAGTCAGCCTCTATGTGTGTGTTGTGCTACGCTACACTGTGTGGAACTCAGCTGCCGACCACGATTTACATAACAATAGCGCCTGCCGCCCGCAATTTACATAACAATAGCGCCTGCCATCCGTAATTTACATAGCATAAGCAGCATTAATGACTCACTGGCATGGGCCTATCTGGAGATAGGAGTCTGGAGCTACAGCTCCAATAGCTCCTATGTTAATCCGGCCCTGCATATAGTAGTAGGGCAAGGCTCCTCCAGTTTACTTTGTCCGGTCAGAATGAAGACACTGCAAAAATGGTGCCTGGAATGAAGACACTGCAAAAATGGTGCCCGGAATCCAGAGGTGCAGACACAACATTTCTCATCACATTGCATTGCTCTTTACTAAAACTGAACTGAGGGCTGAAACCTTTTCTCCCCTTACTACCAAAGACCTACTAATCAGCATAGCTGGAGAGGTCAAATCTATGAAAATCATGTGCTCAAAATGATAATGCTATGGAACATTTATAAATATAATAAAGGTATGTACCCTTATTTAAAAGTCATTGCATAGTAAAAAAAACAAACATCTGGTGTGGATCAGTATAGTGTACCCCCTAATATTTGTAAATATGGTCCCAGTTTCTTATGATTTAAATGTATGTGTAAGGCCCCATTTGCACATACGGACCGTTTGTCCGTTTTTCATCCATCCGTTGACGGATGAAAAACGGACATCAATGCAACTCTATGGAAAAACGGATGACAACGCATGATCATTCATTTGCATCTGTTTTCATCCGCTTCCGTCAACATCCGTTTTTTTTGAATGGATGAAAGTCCTGTTTTTCATCCGTTTAAAAAACGGATCGGACGAAGAACGGATGTAAACGGACGAACTGTCAGTTTTTCATCCGTTTTTGCATTGGTAGTGGATGTAAAAAGAACGGATGAAAACTGATGACCACAGATGAAAAAACGGATGAAAAACGGATGAATACTTCATCCGTTTTGATGTGATGGAACTGATGAACTGATGAATGGTCCGTATGTGTGAAAGGACCCTTATTGTGTGCCAGAATTTAATACTGTAATTTCTCTGTAAGATAGGATTCCCAGCACACAATGGGTTTGTTAAAAAAAAAAAAAAAAAAACAGCAGGATAGTGGGTACTTACCAATGTCTTAAAGTGATTGTAAAGTCTTGTTTTAAAAAACAAAACAAAATAAAAACAAATATGTTATACTTACCTCCTCTGTTGCAGTGGATTTGCACAGAGCAGCCCGGATCCTCCTCTTCTCGGGTCCCTCTTTGCTGCTCTGGCCCCTCCTACTATCGAGTGCCCCCTCAGTCAGAGCTCCGTATATCCATTTAGACACAGAGCCCCAACCCGGCCCCATCCCCTCTCTCCCCTGATTGGCTGGCTGGCTTTTATTGGCCAATGGCGCCACTGCTGTGTCTCAGCCAATCAGGAGGAGTGTCCTGGATGGCTTAGACATTCGTGGACATTGCTGGAGAGAGTAGGGGCTCAGGTAAATAATTAGGGGGTGCTGGGGAGGCACACAGAAGGTTTTTTTTTATCTTAACCACTTGCCGACTGTGTCATGTAAAAACACGGCCGCAAGGTGGACTCATTATTTTGGGAGGGCGTACTATAACGTCCTCCCAGAATTCCGCTCCCGTGTGCCCACTGGGGCGCATCCATGACCGCCGGGTCAAGCAGACCCGGCGCATCACAGATCGCGGTAAACGCCCACTCGCAGATGTAAACAAGCCAGCGGAAGTTCCAGCTTGTCTCTCCCCTCTCCGCACCGATCAGTGCAGTGTGAGAGGAGAGGGGGAGAGATCAATGCAGCAGCACTGTGGGCAGGATCAGTAGTGCCCACAATGCTGCTATGTGCCAGGCTGCACTCACCATCCATCGATCCATGCACTCACCATCCATCCATCCATGCACTCCCATCCATCCTCACCTGTACTCACCCACCCATCCTTATCCATGCACACCCACCCATCCTCATCTGTACTCACCCATCCATATATCCATTCTCACCCATGCATCTGTGCTCAGCCATGCATCTGTGCTCACCCATCCATCCGTGCTCAGCCATGCATCTGTGCTCACCCATCCATCTGCGTTCAGCTATGCATCCATGTTCAGCCATGCATCCGCGCTCAGCCATGCATCTGTGCTCAGCCATGCATCCGTGTTCAGCCATGCATCCATGCTCAGCCATGCATCCATGCTCACCCATCCATCCATGCACAGCCATGCATCCGTGTTCAGCCATGCATTCATGCTCAGCCATGCATCCGTGTTCAGCCATGCGTCTGTGCTCAGCCAACCATCCATGCTCACCCATCCATCCGTGCTCAGTCATCCCCATCCATGCTCAGCCATCCCCATCTGTGCTCAGTCATCCCCATTCCTGCTCAGTCACCCCCATCCTTGCTCAGCCATCCCCATCTGTGCTCAGCCATCCCCATCTGTGCTCAGTCATCCCCATCCATGCTCAGTCATCCCCATCTGTGCTCAGTCATCCCCATCCGTGCTCAATCATCCCCATTCTTGCTCAACCATCTCCATCTGTGCTCAGTCATCCCCATCCATGGCTAATCCACCCCATCCATGACCCTACAGTGCCCATCTGTGCTGCTACAGTGCCCATCAGTGCCACTACACTGCCAATCCATGCCACTACAGTACCCATCAGTGCCACTACACTGCCCATACATGCCATTACAGTGCCCATCAGTGCCACTACACTGCCCATCCATGCCACTACAGTGCCACTATAGTGCTCATCCATGCCACTACAGTGCTTATCTGTGCCACTACACTGCCCATCCATGCCACTATAGTGCCTCACAACAGTGTAATAGGTAGTCAAATTAGATTTGACATTTATGCCCCTAGAATGCCTGATGGTGCTCCCTGTATGTTGGCCTCTTTATAAGTCTCACACATGAGGTATTGCCATACTCAGGAGGAGTAGCAGAATATATTTTGGGGTGTCATTTTTGTTATGTACATGCTATGTGTTAGAAATATCTTATAAATTGACAACTTTGTGTAAAAAAAAATAGCGTTTTCATTTTTTCATTTTCCAAAAACTTGTGGAAAAAAAGACATGTTCAAAAGACTCATTATTCCTCCTAGAATATATGTTGGGGTGTTTGCTTTGCAAAATGAGGTCATTTTTTTGGGCATTTCCATTGTCCTGGTGCTCCAGGACCTTCAAAAGTACAAGAGGTAGTCAAGAAATAAGATGTGTAATTTATGCTCCTAGAACGCCTGATGGTGCTCCCTGCATGTTGGGCCTCTGTATGTGGCCAGGCTGTGTAAAAGTCTCACACATGTGGTATCGCCATACTCAGGAGGAGTAGCAGAATGTGTTTTGGGGTATAATTTGTGGTATGCATATGCTGGGTGTGAGAAATAACCTGTTAATATGACAATTTGTGGGAAAACAAATCTAAAAAAATTCTTCATTTTACGAAGAATCGTGGGAAAATTATTACGATTTCAAAAAACTCACTATGCCTGTTACTAAATACTTTGGAATGTCTAATTTCTAAAAAGGGGTCATTTGGGGGGGTATTTGTACTTTCCTGGCATGTCAGGGTCTCAAGAAATGAGATAGGCCATCAGTACATCAGGTGTAATCAATTTTCAGTGATTGGCCCCATAGATTGTAGACTCTATAACATTCACAAAGACCAAATAATATACACTTATTTGGGTTATTTTTACCAGATATGTAGCAGTATACATTTTGGCCAAAATGTATGATGAAAGATTACTGATTTGCAAAATTTTATAACAGAAACTAAGAAAAGTGCATTTTTTTACAAAATGTTCACTCTTTTTTCATTTGTAGCGCAAAAAATAAAAAGCCCAGTGGTGTTTAAATACCACCAAAATAAAGCTCTATTTGTGTGAAAAAAGGACAAAAATGTCATATTGGTACAGTGTAGTATGACTGAGTAATTGTCATTCAAATTGTGAGAGCACTGAAAGCTGAAAATTGTTCCGGTTCGGAAGGGGGTTTAAGTGCCCAGTGGTCAAGTGGTTAATGCATAGAATGCATTAAGATAAAAAAAAATTCTGCCTTTACATCTCCTTTAATTGAAAGCAATTAAAATACCCCTATTCACAGTACTGTAGCTAGAATGACCATGCACAATAACCATACATAAACATGCACATTTATGACATACAGAGCTTCCAGCACTAACAGTAAGAATGTTGTTTCTCTGGGTAACAGATCAGCAGTGATCACCTTACCAGACTGGGAAATGAGTAACAGATTTATCACTTGATCATTTTATCTCTGGGTATCAAATCAGACAATGATTTGGCATCCATACATATTTAATCAAATAATCAATCTCTTAGATATGTGATCACTTTGTATATATAGTTACCAGCTCATGCAATTATCCTCTTTTATCCCTGGGTACCAGATCAGTCAATGCTCATCTCGTGTTTATGAGGTTTATTTACTAAGTGCAAATAAAATGTCCACTTTGCAAGGGAAGTTGTGCTTTGCAATGGAATTTTCCCCAGAGCTTAGAGAGTGGGGTGAAATTTCACTTTGCAAAGAATACCTAATCATATGTAGGGAAAAAAATGACAAAAATAAACCATTTTTGCTTGCGCATGATTGGATGATAGAATTCAGCAGTGCTTCAACTCATTCACAAAGCTCTGGGGAGAATTCTCTTGCAAAGTTTGACTTTCCTTGCAAAGAAGACAGTCTATTTTCCTTTAGTAAACCAATCCCTAAGAGTAATGCCTAGTACACACGATGAGAAAATATGATCGAAAAATATGACCGCGACAGTTCATGCGAAATTATCCGAAGAGACAAGCATGAAAATTTTTCTTGTATGACAACAGAACAAATGATTTTTGTTTAATCAGTACAGTATTCACCCATGAAAAAATCGAGACCATAGACCATACATGCTCAGAAATGAAAGAATACCATACAATCCAATACATTACATCATCATGAGTAGTTGTATTCTGTCTTTTAAGAATTTTCGTAACTCTGGTAACCTATTTGTTTTCGTCTCCCACAGTATACAGAACATGCAATTATTTTAGTACATATAAGCTGCTAAATGCCTTTTCTCATCAGCAGTATATAGCAGTCTTGTGACCTCTATCAGTTTCTGGTTAAAGCTTGTAGGAGTTTTCATTCTACTCTGACTGTCCTATGAGGCTGCAGGAACCCTGACCCTCTG
>BLSH010414487.1:270716-273216 GCA_018402905.1 Glandirana rugosa | reverse complement strand
ATTCTAATTATCAACGAAATCCTATTCCACTAAAGGTTACAGTAACTGCTGCATTTCGTGCACACAGCCCTGGCAGTCTAATTAGTCTCATTTGCACATCTTTGCAGGTGAACATCCATTCGTCGTTTATTCAATTAATCCTTAAGATCTTTACAGCCCACATATATTTGCTCTAATTCTGCCCAGCCCTTGATCAGGTTATAAAGTAGATGTATGTACATACACAGTAACAGCCATGTACTTCTGCCAGAGACCTTTGCTGGACCCTGCTCTATACTGACTTGTCTATAGAAAGGATCATACTTCATTATCCCACTAGTCCGTTCTAAAAATGGATCATCTCATTCCATTCCATGGCCCCCGTTAAAAGCTTTTACAATTATTGCTAAATCTGCAATGCAATCATATTTAATAAAACAGTATTTGTTAATATAGTACTTAAAAATATAGTATTTCATAATATAGTATTTTTAATAAATACTAGAATAGCAAGTATTGGCAGATATATAAAAGTTGGAACTTCAGACATGTGCTGGGTCTGTGTTTTATAATATAATATTTGTATATGTGTTTAAATTGTAGTATTTCTATTCAAGGCGACTTAAGGTTCTGGTTGGGTTGATTTACTAAAACAGGAGAGTGCAAAATCTGGTGCAGCTGTGCATGGAGCCAATCAGCTTCTCACTTCATCTTGTTCAATTAAGCTTTGACAAAACAAAAACCTGGAAGCTGGTTGGTTTCTTTGCAGAGCTGCCCCAGATTTTACACTCTCCAGTTTTAGTAAATCAACCCCTATGGGTTGATTTACTAAAACCAAATTTATTATATCAACTGTAGACGGAAATCAATTATCAGCACCATATTTTTTTTATAATGTTATATATTGCATTGGTATTATAGATATTATACTTTCTCTAATTAGCAAACTTGATCAGGATTTCCAGCCTATTCGTCTTATCATCACTACAAATATTTCTTTGTCACATGAATTCATTGTTTTTATAGTGATTCTCGATTTGTATGATGGGTGATTTTATAGCTAAGCTCCTGCATATTCATAGACGGCATGGTTAAGAAATATCCTTAGAACTGCTACAGTTAGATGCAGCATCCTGGGATTGTAACAACTGATAATAACAATTAGAAATAGAATTGAATAATAATAAGGATATGATACAACATTCCCTCTGATACACTCCTGCATTACACAGATACTACAGAGCAGGCTGATTTCTAATTGGGATTCTATTTGGTTACAAGGTTTATTTGTATCCTACTAGGACATAAGTCACGTATATGACACTAGATGGTGCTTTATACAATATCAATAATAATAATGTGATTGTCTGGGTGATAACAGTGCCCTGTACACATGGTAATCGGTGGGGATGAGTTTGAGGAAGGGGTGTCCTATAATGTGGAGGTATTCTTCCTAAAGGCACTAATTGTAGATGTGACAGCTGGTGCCTGTGGGTGAATGCTGCCATCCCACCCAGCAATGGTGACATGGACCTGTCTATCATTTCCAGGTGTACCTCGTCCTCGCCTTCTACTAACCAGGTTAATGGGAAAACTGCATCATAAAACACACTACAATATCACGTCCACACTAATTATTATTTACTGACAGAGTAATTAAGACCAATGTGTGTTTAATGTGCCTTGGAGCTTTGTTTTCAGCGGTCATTTCCAGTTATTTATATAGAACCTGAATCGTCCTTCCACCATACAGCTTCCGATCGCTACAGACCAGGAGTCCTAGTGAGCGATCACCTCCCCGGACAGACAGACTGGGATCTTCCATAGAGGACACCCAGGGACCGGCACCTTCTTCTACAGCTATGGGCAACCCCACTCATACTCTGCAATCTTCATTTACCTATTATGGGGGATGGGATGGATCGGTTATGTGGGGGGTGGGGGGCACACACTGAGCAAGTGTTACCTGTCATCACATGGGCCCTGCTAAAGGTCATCAGTCCCATCACCAGTCCACAGGGACCATCTCCTACTGACTTTTATTTCATTCATTCTATCTATCTATCTATCTATCTATCTATCTATCTATCTATCTATCTATCCTTCAATTTATCTATCCTTCTATTATCTATCTATCTATCTATCTATCTATCCTTCAATGTATCTATCCTTCTATTATCTATCTATCTATCTATCTATCTATCTATCTATCTATCCTTCAATTTATCTATCCTTCTATTATCTATCTATCTATCTATCTATCTATCTATCTATCTATCTATCTATCTATCCTTCAATTTATCTATCCTTCTATTATCTATCTATCTATCTATCCTTCAATTTATCTATCCTTCTATTATCTATCTATCTATCTATCTATCTATCTATCTATCTATCTATCCTTCAATTTATCTATCCTTCTATTATCTATCTATCTATCTATCTATCTATCTATCTATCTATCTATCCTTCAATTTATCTATCCTTCTATTATCTATCTATCTATCTATCTATCTATCTA
>BLSH010414487.1:262681-268206 GCA_018402905.1 Glandirana rugosa | reverse complement strand
ATGTATTAATTTGGCTGTATTGAGTGGAATATATATAGTAATATATATAATATCATATAAGGTCATATATAAATTGTATTAAACATGTATTAATTTGGCTGTATTGAGTGGAATATATATAGTAATATATATAATATCATATAAGGTCATATATAAATTGTATTAAACATGTATTAATTTGGCTGTATTGAGTGGAATATATATAGTAATATATATAATATCATATAAGGTCATATATATATATATATTGTATTAAACTTGTATTAATTTGGCTGTATTGAGTGGAATATATATAATATATATAACAATATATATAAAATCATATAAGGGGATTGATATATATATATATTGTATTAAACATGTATTCATTTGGCTGTATTGAGTGGAATATATATAATATCTATAATAATATATATAAAATCATATAAGGGGATTGATATATATATATATATATTGTATTAAACATGTATTCATTTGGCTGTATTGATACAAAAAGGCTGATCTGCTAAAGGAGTGAGAATTTTCAATTGATTAATGAAGGCTGTGGTCCTTTTAAATATATATTCAGATATGATAATATATATATACTTGTTCACATCATTGGATCATTGAAAATGATTGTAAATGACTCCATTTATGAAGTGAAACTCGCCAACTCCTTTAGTAAATGAGCGTGAGTGTGGCAGATCCTATGTTGTGTGTGACATCAGCTTGTCACCTGGGTATGTCAACCTCAGCTGATTGTGGTGGCCCTGCTCTCTCCCACAGGGTGACAGTATGGTGTGGGGCCCTCTCCATTGACATCCTGGCTCCTGTCCTGGAATGACACCGGTGGCTGTGTTGGACAAAGGGAGAAGCGTCCCCAACTTGTGGAACCCCTGGATTTAATGTTCCTGAGGATACCCCATAGCTGTCCTTGTTCCTTCCTTTCCAGGACCCAGCTCAGGTATTGACCAGCCCCCTACTCCCTTCTTCTATGATCTCCAGCTGGAAGAACGTTGCTCCTTTTTGATGATTCTCTGGAGTTCAGTGTCTAATACATTTAGGAAAGGATTACTTCTCCGCCATGAAAGAGAAATCCAAAAACGCTGCCCGGACTAGGCGGGAGAAAGAAAACAGTGAGTTTTATGAACTGGCTAAACTGCTGCCCCTGCCCTCTGCCATCACCTCCCAGCTGGACAAAGCATCCATAATCAGACTGACAACCAGCTATTTAAAAATGAGAGTGGTGTTCCCTGAAGGTAGGTCCTCCTTCTCCTTGTTTACCTTCCTTTCACTCCTTGGATTATGTGTTAAACCTTGTACAAATGGCCCTCTGTCTCTCCCTCCCTGGTCTGCTCAACTTCCCTGGATGTCCTGCCAGAGATTAATTTCTGCACTTCTGCTCAACCCTTCTGTGCACTGTCCTGGGTACAAGTCCCCAATGGAAGGATAAAGCAAAAAAAACATTTTAGGGAAAAAAATAAAAAACAAAAAATAGATATAATGATAGATAGATAAATAGATAGATATCTTTTTACACTTACACACCTTTTTACAGATCAGCTATACCCGATATACCCTTATGAGCTGTGCACTGTCCGGTATAAGACTATATATGTATATATAAGGCGCAAAAAGCACTTTAATGGTAATACTAATTATTATTATCATTATTTTAATTATTATTATTACAGATAAATAATGATGACAAATAAAAACAAAACAAAATCTTCTATACCCGATCTTCCACGTATGAGCTGTTTAATAAATAAATACATATATATAAAAACAAAAACAAAAAACAAATAAACAAACAAAACACAACTTTCTCCCTAAAAAACTTTGCCTGGCCTTTGGTTATCAGGCAACCACCACCAACCTTATCAATCACAAACTTAAACTTCATGGCTACATAGGTAGAAAAATCAATACATATATATTAGATAGATAGATAGATAGATAGATAGATAGATAGATAGATAGATATGTAGATAGATAGATAGATAGATAGATAGATAGATAGATAGATAGATAGATAGATAGATATGTAGATAGATAGATAGATAGATAGATAGATAGATAGATAGATAGATAGATAGATAGATAGATAGATAGAAAGAAAGAGAGATAGAGATATAGATAGATAGATAGATAGATAGAAAGAAAGAGAGATAGAGAGATAGATATGTAGATAGATAGATAGATAGATAGATAGATAGATAGATATGTAGATAGATAGATAGATAGATAGATAGATAGATATGTAGATAGATAGATAGATAGATAGATAGATAGATAGATAGATAGATAGATAGATAGATAGATAGATAGATAGAGATAATAAAAGGATAGGTACATTGAAGGATAGATAGATAGATAGATAGATAGATAGATAGATAGATAGATAGATAGATAGATAGATAGATAGATAGAAAGAAAGAGAGATAGAGATATAGATAGATAGATAGATAGATAGATAGATAGATAGAAAGAAAGAGAGATAGAGAGATAGATAGATAGATAGATAGATAGATAGATAGATAGATAGATAGATAGAAAGAAAGAGAGATAGATAGATAGATAGATAGATAGATAGATAGATAGATAGATAGATAGATAGATAGATAGATAGATAGATAGATAGAAAGAAAGAGAGAGAGATAGATAGATAGATAGATCTTCTGGTTATGAGCCAACCACCCCAACCTTCCGATCACAAACTTAAATTTCATGACTACATAGGTTAAAAAAACCCAATAATAATAGAAAAAAATATATATATAGATAGATAGATAGATAGATAGATAGATAGATAGATAGATAGATAGATAGATAGATAGAGATAGATATCGCCCTGTTGATTGGCTAGGTGATCATTAGGTCTAGTTAATAGAGTGGTAAAATATGTTATGTGGTTTGCTCTTCATTCTCTTAGTTGATAAAAATAAAGCTATTGTAAACTCCACAGTCAGTGATGTTCCTAAAAGGATTATTAGCAATGATTTGTCAGCGCTCCCAGTCTCAGTAGGGTAGTTTTCTGCGTGATTTCCAGCAGATCTCGTCAATTATTGCTGCCCGTGTAGCTGCTTGTTTGATCAGAAGAAGCATATGGTGCTGCTTGCAGGGCTGTGTCTAATCATGGGAGGAAAAGAATAGCAGCTCCCTGTCCCTGGGTGCCCAGAGAATGCCTCAATACACCTGGGGATAGCCTGGCAAAGTGCACCAGAGCTACACGGCGCACTCCAAAGACTATGCTAATTTCACACACTCTGCACACCCGACTTCCAGCACACCTAGAACAGTGACTCTGGACACACCGACACCGACACCACAACGCTTCTTATTTCTTCTATTACTCCACTTCTTTTTTTTGTCCCCATAAAATAGAGTGAAGCACAACACAAAACAGGACATAGCAGAAGATGTACATAAAGCGGCTTTATTTTATCGTAATAAAAAAAGGTTATCAGTTAACAGAACCCAGGCCAATTATTCGATCTGATAGTGTAATGTGCAAATAACATTATTCTAAATTGTCCCGATCAAGGGGAACTCGGAATGGGCTGCGTGCAGTGAGCGCACATTTCTATACCTAGGGTAAAAATCACATCTCTATTAAATACATATATATATCTCATATCAATGATAAGTTCGCTAAAATAACCTATTCAGAAAAAGGGCATTGTCTGCCCTGTTTGCAGATATTTATAATTATTATTATTATTAGTAGTAGTATCAATAAATGTGCAAAATATTATTAATATTATTATTAGTAGTATTAGTATTACTATCAATGACATGTGCACAATATTATTAATATTATTAGTATTAGTATTACTATCAATGAAATGTGTACCTTATGGGAATGGGTATAGCAAGCCAGGCTACCATATTACAATATTATTATGCTTCTGTGACACCTTTGCATTCTGGCAGCTAGAAATAGCTATTTAGTATATATATATATATATATATATATATATATATATATATATATATATATAAAAGGGAGTTTAAACGTTATAAAATAACTGAACAAAAATGATTAACATACTGAAAAATGAACTGTAATAGTATGCTTAGGTTCCATGCACACTGGCTTAAAATCGCTGCTTCTACAGGAGTTTTGTGTTTTGCCTGTAGAAGCAGCTCAATGTTATCCTATATGTCCATGCACATTAGGACAATTACAGGTAGATTTTGAGATCAGCGTTTAGAAGCAGGAGAAAAAACCCTTCTGGTTTGTGTTCCTGATTGGAGCTTACTGGCAGAAAAAAAAACGCAAAACTCTCCTAACTTGTTTAAACTTTGTACAAAAAATGCTCTTTATGAACGTTTTTTACTCCCAAGAGAACAGACTTTTTTTATCCCAGTGTATATAGGGCAAGTGTAAATTATACCAACATATATAAAGATAGAGGTGTAGAGGTGAGTATATATATATAAAACTAGAAACAAGTTTTCTGAGTTAACAGCTAACACCTGCACAATACACACACTCACACTCACTCACACACACACTCACACACTCACAAACACACTCACTCACACACACACACACACACACACACACACAAACACACTCACTCACACACACACTCACTCACACACTCACAAACACACTCACTCACACACACACTCACTCACACACTCACAAACACACTCACTCACACACACTCACACACACACTCACTCACACACACACTCACACTCACTCACACACACACTCACTCACACACTCACAAACACACACACTCACATTACATATATATTCAGAACAGAAAGAAATAAAAACATGCCTTTTTACAAATGTGTAACCTCATATATATATGAATATACACACACATCTCTCCATCTATCAATCTATCATCTATCTATCTATCTATTCCAAGCTGTACATCACTCTGTATATTTATCTATTGTTCTATTTACTCACATCTCTCTCTCTATATATATTACATATTGGGGGTTGTTGTCCTTTTGTCCATTCTGTTCGGGAATCCCATATAAGGATCCCCAATTTGAGTTACGTTTGCCCCAACAGGGTCACAAAGCCTAACTTTGTATATGAATATGTATATTCAGAATTCTTCTTTTGTAGTAGGTGCAGGGAGTGTAGATGTTGCTATCAATCAGTTGAAGTGGGATTTTGGTGTGGCCTATAGTAGAGAAGTGCTCTAATATGAGAAGTATATATGATTGAAGGTAGGCATCACAGAGTGGCCCAGTGCCTCATTAGCTGTGCTGCGCTTGCACTGTTCATGTCTGCAGGCTGTGCTGTGCTTGTTATAATCCCCCCTTCTGGGGAAAGCATTGTATAGGGAGATGTGAAGACATTCCCACGTGGTGCCCTGTGTGTTGTTGTTTTTCTTGGAGAGGTGAAGAAGGGAATCAGTGTTGGGTTTCAATGTTTATTTTCCCTCCAGAAGTTTTTCTCATCTCCAGGCCCAAACTGTGCACTTTCCTCTATGCTCCTTAATCCCCTTTCTTTTTGATGTGGGCTTACACACTGATTTGCTGAACTAAACTTCCTATAGAACAGT
>BLSH010414487.1:255181-257681 GCA_018402905.1 Glandirana rugosa | reverse complement strand
AATCAGATTCCACATTTATTTTCAGCTCAGAGAATGGAAGGTACAGCCCAACTGGATGCTGTCCATCATAATCCTATTTTTTCTTCTGCTCCTGTTTTGATAACTAAGGTGTCCATTTATGAAGCAGTGTAAAAAATCCACTGCTTCATTCTCCAGCATTCTTAGAGGAGATCGTTCTCCTCTGGGTGCCAGTTTATGAAGCCGTGTAGATTGCTTCACTTCTTGTGAAGTGAAGCGATCTACAAACGGTTCAAACAGCAGAGAACGCCCCCTGATATTGGAATCTTGTAAGACATTACGAGATTACGGCACCAGAAATTCACCAAAACTCAGAGATGTCAGTTTATTAAGCAGTGATAAATTATCACTGCTCAGTAACAGACATTCTAGGAGGAGCCCGCCCATATCATTAATAAAATAATTAGTCCCCCTACACTATATATGTATATATAAACACACATATTATATATGCACATATACACACATACATTATATATACGTATGTATATATATATACACACATCATATATGTATATGCATATATACACATATACAGGGTAGGGGGACATGGCTACTGTGTTGGGGGTCTGAACGAGGCAGGAGGAAGTCTATAATCTTCCTCCTTCCCCGAGATTCCCTCTTCACCACCCCAATTCTCCACCTCTGAGCTGGTGAATCGGGGAGGGTGAATTCTGACCCAGATCACCAGTGAAGTGCGGAGATCGCAGCTTCATAAAGTGGCCGTTTCTGTGTCAGTGAATGACAATTCTCTGTGTACAGAGATAATCGGCGGAGAACATGTTCTCTCCTGATTATCTCTGCTTCATAAACCGAAAATGAGCTGTGATCAGTGGTTATCCTTGGGATCACCGCTGATCACAGTTACATAAACGGACAAGTTAGTCAACGTGGCTTTGGAGATGCAACAGCATTTGGCCAAACAGTATAGTGAACACAAAGTTTTGGATAGAGTAGGGAAGGATTAAATCCTCTGTCAAATTGTCATTGTTGTCAAGTCCCCACTAGGTAAATTCACCTCCTACATTTACCCTAGTGGCCACAGTCAACAAGACAGAAAATTAAGAGAAATTCAAAATTTTACGGTTGTCATCCAAACAAAAGGTGAAGATAAGTCTTCCAATGGATACATCTGTTTTGGTGACATTTGAGTAAGGCTGGTTTCACATATGTGCAGCCACACTTTCCAGCATGGGGTCCGGTGCGTTTCTTTTCACCGCTTCAGGTGCGATCCAGGTCCAAATTTTTGCCACAATTAGCACCTAAACTGGACCCAAAAATGCACAACGAACATGTGTGAACCGGCTCCATTGACAGCCGGCTACACTCGCATGTCATGCGAATTGGATGTGGTGAAAAACGCATCCACTTCACACATATGGGAACCCAGAATTAGAAGGAAATTTTGGAGAGATCTCCACTTACTTCCTGTTTTGTCTCCAGTACACAAAGTAAAGAGAAATTTTCCCAACAGGGCACAGACAGCAACAAAAAAACGACAAGGGTTTTAACTCTATCTAAAAGCTTTACATATGTGAATGTACAATATATATGTAAAGCGCTGCGTAAATTGACAGCGCTACATAACTACCTGAAATAATAATAATACACTTTAAGGGCCAAACAATGGAATGTAGTATTATTAGAAAGCCAAGGTAAATTGGTTTTATATGGGCAAGGTAAATAAATCAACTTAATGTTAATTACTTCATAGGCAGGTGCATTTGCATTAAACAAAAATGATAAAAGACAACTATCTGTATTGATTTAAACAGCCATTCTCTCTCTCATTGTTTGCAGCCCAACCAGAAACATGCTGGTAGATAATTTTCTAATGTTACACATTTTATGAATGCCAGATGCATACATTTTATATCAATGTGTTTTCTCTAAGAAAATGAGTTATTCCCTCACAGCACCAAAGAGTTTCCAACTTTCATGGCAGATGGTGACTGAGGGGAAGCAACTTTGGCTCTTAGTAAAATAAGATGATACTTCATGACATGTTTTTTACCAGCTCAGCCAACTAGTGATGGCTCCCAACACTCTACTACAGGGGTGTCAAACTGGTGGCCCTCCAGCTGCTGCGAAACTACAAGTCCCATCATGCCTCTGCCTGTGGGAGTCATGCTTGTAACTGTCAGCTTTGCAGTGCCTCATGGGACTTGTAGTTCCCCAACAGGACTCGACCATTTTTTGTACAGTACTTCATAGTAGAATAAAATGATTCTCGGTTTCAACGAAGGGGAGTCAGTGGTAGACGGTACTTTCAACCTTTGAGAAACCACGACACTCCCTTATTGAGTAAAAGAATCTCTTTTGTGTAACTATATTTTACATACGTAGACCGTAAGTATTTTACACATTGTAATCTTTTAATAGATGGTCGTACAAAGACCAACCCGACGTTTGTTACTCTCTCTCTTACCGACAAATTTAGTTATGTCTATCAACAGAAAATAGTAAAAACAAATTACGTTTA
>BLSH010414487.1:232711-253856 GCA_018402905.1 Glandirana rugosa | reverse complement strand
GAACATAAAAACAGTGACACGTATGTCTAAATACTGTACTCGGTATGTAAGCTCTGTTTACCGTTAAAAAAGTATGACATTAAAAACTCTGGTGGGTGTACAAAGATGTCCGCTTGCTGCCTTCTGTCTGTGTCCTTAGTGCGGACATGTGCGGGTGTACCAAGATGGCAGTGACAGAATGTCACTTCTGGTTTCCATTTATGTGGGGTTTCAATAAACGACGCTACACCGGCACTGGCGGAATCAAGGGAACCATGTTACTGTAGCCAGTAAGTGAACAAGCACGTTCAAACATGCTTGTTTGTGACAGATTTTTTTAAAGACAAAATGGTTAAGCAGCAACAATAAATTCCCCAGCAGCAAAATTAAGTCACCCAATATCAATAATAACTCACCAGAAACAACAATAAATCTACCAGCAGCAACAGAACAGAATGAGTTGGTGTGGAATAGGGGCCATACAGCATAGTAAATGGAAGGAGGAGGTGTGGAATAGGGAATGTACAGCACTGCATTTGGAAAAAGATGATGTGGAATAGGGAATGTACAGCATGCCATGGAGTGGGGTGGTGTGGAATAGGGACTGTACAGCATGGCTTATGGACTGAGGTGGTACATAACAAAGAATGTACAGCATGGCATATGGAATGAGGCGGTGTGGAATAGGGAACGTACAGCATGGGATATGGAATGAGGTTGAGTGGAATAGGGAACGTACAGCATGGCTTATGGACTGAGGTGGTAAATAATAAAGAATGTACAGCATGGCATATGGAATGAGGTGGCGTGGAATAGGTAATGTACAGCATGGCATATGGGATGAGGTAGTGTGAAATAGGGACAGCATGGCTTATGGAATGAGGCAGTGTGGAATAGGGAACGTACAGCATGGGCTATGGAATGAGGTAGTGTGGAATAGGGAATGTACAGCATGGCTTATGGAATGAGGCAGTGTGGAATAGGGAACATACAGCATGGTTTATGGAATGAGGCATTGTGGAATAGGGAGCGTACAGCTTGGCTTATGGACTGAGGTGGTGCAGAAAAAAGAATGTGCAGAATGGCATATGGAATGAGGCAGTGTGGAATTGGGAACACGCAGCATGGGATATGGCATGTACTAGCAAAAATATTTTTTTACCTTGTGTGCAGTGATTGCAGCGACAGACAGCTCAGCTGATCAGTGCTGTGGCAGGTAAACAAGCAGCCATGGCAGAGGACAACACTTAAGCCTCATACACACTACTACTACTGGGTTGAAAGAAAAAAACTGACTGCTCAGGTTGGGGCTGCTGTACTAACTATGCAAGGTTAGTACACACCGGTCATCGCCTTTGGCTGAGATCGCTTCTCGGAAACCAGTCCGCAGTCCTTTTTCAGTCATGAGCCTTCGATGATGCCAGCCAACATTTGGCCCATGTGTACTAGGATTTACACTACTCCATTCCTCTGCTGGGCTCTGCTTAGATGATGTAAGTTAGAGTCCAAGAAAGGAAGTAAGTAATGTAACTTACTCGATCCCTGTTTTTTGCTTACATTTGCAACAGCAGTGATTGGCTGCACTGTCACAGTAAATTCCCGCTGACTGGAGGTCTGAAAGGGGCACAGTTTAATTGGGGGAAACATCGCCACTGTCCCTTAGTGGTGTGGCATCACATAGCCAGGACCTGTGCCTGCTGGAGGCGCCTGTACGGCATAATAGCATGTTCCCACTAAAATAAAAATAACCTGCTAATCGTTGATGCATAACTCCCTTGCAACTTCAAAATCCACATTAACAGCATGCTTCATTGAAGAGGAAATTTTAAAATACCCCCAGTTCAGTATGTCTGGACCACTTGACCATTTCCAAGCCTGGATCACTAGCTTTAGGCACTGAAATTCTGGGGCTGATACAAAGTTGTGCAAGACTCATAAGACTCAGTATTGGAGTACAGGCCTAATAAAGTAAGCTTTGGCCAACATTTTACATTATAGTTTAATTTTTTTTTTTGTGGTCAACTATCTCAATGATGGCAAGGATAAAAGGAAACCTGTACTGAGGAAATATATGGAGGCTGACATTTCGACTTCCAGTCTTCACAGGAAACAGATAACAGAAGACAGTGCATTCTGAAGTCAGTCTGTCAGCTTGTGTTTCTATTGATAGACACAGTGTTTGGAGATACAGCTCTAGTCCCTGCATGCAAGGGTGGCTCCATAGGACACTGCAGGAGAAAAGTGCCACCCTGAAACAGAAAACCTGGGGCAGTGGTCATGGCACCAGTTTATAGGTACATAAATGAGGATTAAAAGATGGTTTAATATAACTTTAAATAATACCTGCCAATCCTGCCATTAAAGGCATTGTTCAGGTGATTCCTGTTATAGGGTGATAACGTCCTGTCCCTGTCTCCCAAGTTAAGCTCCTGTCACATGGGCATCAATTACACAAACATGGTCTACTGTGGTGACCATTGGGAAATCCCCTGAGAAATGGCATGCAGCCATCAATGAAGTGCAAATATGTATACGTGAAGTGGCTGCAAAGAGGATGCAGGATATCAGTAGCATTACTATGCAGCAATTGATCAATAAAATATGCAAACAAGAATTTTATTTAAAAAAATGGCAGTTGTACTGATGAACAGTGCTATTGCAAATTACATTACATACGAAAATCTACCAGTGTATGACCAGCTTTAGTATTAAGATTAGAGAGTGAGACAGATTAGGTGTGAGGACCAAAATAAGTGTTAGGAATAGCAGACAGGGGGTATCAGTACAACTTAAGTTTGTTCTCAGTGCCAAAGCTTAAGTGCCCAAGAGTATAGTGATGGAATTCTGGGCATAACTAATGTACTGCTCCAGCCTGTACAAAATTGTTGGTACTGGCTATTCACTATATGTAGCTGTAATTGATCTGCGGAAGTGTCCACAACCTTATAATACAGTTGGATGAGGATCTGTTTGCTTAGGGTTATGCGGGTGAGGATTGTTTTTGCTCACAGAGAATTTCCAGCTTGGTGAAAAATGTTTTGTCTAATATACTTCAACATAGAGAAGCTGTTGGCCAAAAAACCCATTACAATGTGATGAGAGCTGTCACTTTCAACAGTGGGTAGATGTTTACAAACCTTAAGCTGGCCATGCATCTTGATCAAAACAAACTGACTGGATTCCCCCATCCATGCAGGCATAAAGTTAATTCTCCTGCACTGTGCGGTGGGCCTGGGTGTAGAGTTGTGTTTCTATTTTACTATCTTGGGAGGATAATGTCTGCCTCGCTGTATCACACAGACTGGGGGATCCAAAATACTGGAACATAGAAATACATTAAAGGCGCATAGCCTAGCACATTATCCTCCATAAAATGTATTGTTTAAAAAATCAATAGGTATCATACTCACAAAATAAGGCCTCTACCTATGGCTCTGAGGTAGAGCAACTCCTTGAAACGCGTTAGCCAATGAATGCCATTACGAGATAGCCACATTGTATGGGGAAAGCACACTATATGAACTTTGATGGTGGTGTAATATGATAAGCCTGTATTCAAGCCTTATTTTGTGAGTATGATACCTATTGATTTTTTAAACAATAAATTTTACTAAGGATAATGTGCTAGGCCACGCGCCTTTTATGTATTTCTATGGATGGTGGAATCTTCCACGCTGTGTTATTGTATTCTGACAGCAGGAACTCCTTCCCTGTCAGAATACACTGATCAGTGGTTCAGCCAATTTGCTGCAGCGCTGATCAAATTCAAATACTGTATATTTCCAACAAGCCCCTTTGTGAGAAATCGATCCTTAGATCAACCTCTCTGGAGCGGCCATAGATGGATCAGAATTCACTGCTGAACCGGATGATGTATGGCCAGCTTTAGTAAAAACTTATGTTTGTCTGTAATGTAGTTAATGATTGACTAAACATACAGTATATCTTTAATTTGGACTGTTGATATTGAATTGGCCACTATGATTATCTGTAGTGCAGTTCAATTATTGAGGCATTCACATACAATTTCAGGATATGTAGAGGAAAGTACACCATGATTAGCAATATTTCTGGGTCTGATTTTCTACAGTCTGTTATTAATGATAAGCCTGTTATATTATAAATGACCTAGGTAGTTTAGAGCAGACCTAAACTATACTTATAAGTGTGGTAGCCCCTTTATGTTTTTTCCCTAATGTAAAGAAATGGCAATAGTACCCCCCCCAAAAAAATAAAATAAATAAATAACAGGTAATATCTTAAAGAAGTAGTTAACTAAGAACTATATGCTCATTCTAGGTAAGTGGCTCAATAGATATTGAGGCAATTTCCAGGATGAAAGCCTTCAACGGTGTACCTTTAAAACAGGTAAGCAAAGACAGCTTCCATACTTCTATCCTCTCAGGTACCCTTTAAGAAATCATTATAACATTTGGAAAGCTTGGCTTTCTAAGAAATAAGTACTTAAGCAGCATGGAGACTACCAATGCTGACTCCATCCCCTGAAACTATCAGTTCCTGGCTGCCATGCTTATTCAATGGCTTCTGTACTAAAAGTCACTGCTGGAGAACAAGTAGATTAGGAGTTCTAACATCATTCTGGCTTTCTTGATCTGCATGCTTGACATGGATCAGTGTCTTGGAAAGTATGGAAGCAAGAGACAGCCAAGCATTTGGTCAGTGCAGGTTTTCTTTAAATCCTCTCTCCGGAATACATTTCACCCTCCGCTCACTACTCCCTTTCGATCCCCCCTATGTAAATTGCTGTATTAAAAAAAAGTCCCTATCTGAATATCTTTTATTATTTACCTTAAAGTGGATGTAAACCTTCACATATATCCAGTTTAGTGAACAGCCTCAGATGATACACAGAGATGAAACAAATCCTCCTACATAAGTTTTACATGTATATCTGCAGTCTTTAGCTTTATATACTGTTTAGAAAGTTCAGATTGTGTTAGGAGATGTTCTCTTCCTGGTTAGCACTGCAATGAAGCCTGGGCATACAGCCAAGACAGCTGATTGGAGGAAAGGCACACATCCCCTCTCCACATTATTCAGGGCTTTGCTAATCTATTTATAGCATTCTCCCCAACACAGAACTCTGGCTACTTTTATCATATGTGACAGAGAATTTGTCAGGAGTTACCAGGCTGATAACAGAAGAACGGAGCTGGAGACAGCTAAGAGACATAGTGTTTTGAAGAGAGATAAAAAAACACTGCAGATAGATGTGCCCAGCTCAAATTTCATGAATTGGGTTTACATCCACTTTAAGCCTAAGGTGTCTGTTTATGAAGCATTGGAAAAAATCCACTGCTCCATTCTCTGGCATTCACAGAGGAGATCTCTCTCCTCTGGGTGCCAGTTTATGAACCCGTGTAGATTGCTTCACCTGTTGTGAAGTGAAATGTTCTACAAATGGTTAAAACAGTGGAGAACGCCCCCTGATACTGGAATCTCGTGAGATCTAACGAGATTACAGTACCAGAAATTCACGGAAACACAGAGATGTCAGTTTATTAAGCAGTGATAAATTATCACTGCTCAGTAACAGACATTCTAGGAGGAGACCACCCACCTCATTAATAAAATTATTAGTCCCCCCCACACTATATATGTATATATAAGCACATACACACATTTTATATACACATATATACACATACATTATATATATATATATATATATATATACACACACATCATATACATGTATATACATATATACACATACACAGGGCAGGGGGATATGTTTAATGTGTTGGGAGGTCTGAACGAGGCAGGAGGAAGTCTATAATCTTCCTCCTTCCCCCGGAATTCTCTCTCACCCCCCCAATTCACCAGCTCTGAGCTGGTGACTCGGGGAGGGTGAATTCTGACCCAGATCACCAGTGAAGTGCGGAGATCGCAGCTTCATAAACTGGCCGTTTCTGTGGAGATAATCAGCAGAGAACAGGTTCTCCCCCAATTATCTCTGCTTCATAAACCAAATGAACGGTGGCCTGTGATCCTTGGGATCACTGCTTATCGCGGTTTCATAAACGGACACCATAGTCACATGACACCCCAGTTCCAAGCTTTCTTTTTTTCTGTTTACTTCCTGCTTGGGGCCCTTCTTTGGTTGTCCACATTACTGCCTGCATGACATTGAATCTTCCTTTTGCATGGGTTGGCTGTTGAAACTCACAAATTTAATCAATTATATTGTTCTTAACATAGCTAGAAGTACACGGGTTATATTGTGTTGAACTTGGTGCAAAAAATCTTTATGGTACATGTAGAGTTGGGCTATTTGTAGCAGCACTGTGTTTTAGTAGGGTCTAATAATGCCCATGTTTCATTGAAGATCACAGTAGATTGAAACCTCAGTTATTTTCTATCACCGATGTCATGAACATTGAATGACGTAAACTAGTTAATACATTTTGTGTGGATTTTTTTGTAGATTTAATTAATGTAAAGTATAAGCGAAATAGTGCTCTTTCTTAAAACAGAAAGTATTTTAAAGTCTGATTTCAATCACCAATACAAAATATAAAGGGTTCATTCCTCATTTTAGGATAGTGGGTGGAGTCATGCATATCATTTATTTATGTTTATTTGTAACCAATTGCACTTTCAGAAACCCTTGCTTATAGTGCAGATACAGCCTATTATAGAAGAGCTATTTACAGGCGGTCCCCGGGTTACAAACAAGATAAGGTCCGTAGGTTTGTTCTTAAGTTGAATTTGTTTGTAAGTCAGAACAGGTACATTTTTTAAGTGTAGCTCCAGCCAAAATAACTATTTTTAAGCTTTTTGGGTAGCATAGGGAAGGGGTAACACCCCTGTAAGATTTGTTTTGCTGTCTATGTTTCTGTTCAGAAGATTTCACCTCACTTTCTGTCCCAATGATAATTGGATTTTGAAAGTTTTGGGTTGTTGTGGAAACAAACCTTGGTGATAAAGCATCAATGGAGACACCCTTTTCCCATAATAACTCTTACAGGAGTAAATTTCCCTTCCTAGGGGGAGATTTCCTCTCACTTCCTGTTGTCCCCCTCCGTTTGTAAGTAGGAGTCGTTTGTAAGTCGGATGTTTGTAAGTAGGGGACCGCCTGTATTCCAAATTGCACAGTTGTTTAAGGTAAGTTTGCTATCATCATAGCATAACCATCAGACTATAAGCTCTACTTCACAGAAGTCATAGTTTCCATACATTATTGGGTCAGCTAGCCAGACACAGCTGTATTCAGTTTGGAATAAATTCTAATCAAAGCGCTAGTAAAGGCTGTAAAAAATAAATAAATAAATAAAGAGTAAAAAAAAAAAATATCCCCCTGCAAGTCAGTTGCATGATGTGCTAGTATGCACTGCATACTAGCACATTATGAAAGACTTACCTTAATACAAAGCCCACTAGCAGCATGCTGTCACTGCTAACACTTCTAACTTCATCCGGTCTTCCTTCTGGGTTAGCAGGCTATGGTCATTTAATTACCAAGCCGCGCTGATGTCACTTTTGCACATATGCACGGTTGCCACAATCTGACACAGAGCTCTGAATGGATGGCATACTCAGTATGCCATCCATTCAGAACTCAGTGCAGATGTGCCGATAATGTCATTGACTGCAAAAATGGTGCATACCTCCTAAACGGTGCACAGAATATCACTTAAACGTGCACCATTTAGGAAATATTATATATATTATTTTAAGCTCACCTGTAGGTACAAATGACCAACTGGTGTTTACTACTGCTTTAAAGCCATCTGTATAGAAGCAAGTATTTTTCCTTAAAGAATATGTAAACCCAACGTTTCATATTCCTGATATGTGCCTGTTCTCTTTGTATTGCTTCTTTTGTGTAAACCCCCTGGTCTTCCTGTCAGTCCTGCTTTCCTATTTAAAGCTGACCACACTAAGCAGGAGAACACACTGTGGTCAGTTCCCTAGCTGTGCTGGGAACTCAGCCTGCTCTCCTCCAATGATCAGACTTTTCCTGACATCCCCTCGCACAGCAATTTACTGGGAAGATCAGTGTGCTGCTTCTCCTCGCTCCAGCTCTTATGCAGGGAATATGATCACTTATAAAAAAAGGAAAAAAGGTATTTATTATTTTTACGTCTATACTCAAATGTTTTGCCTTTCATTTCTATTTTAAACTGAATGAGTTCTTTTACAAGGTGATTGTTTACAGTTATTTTAACGTTGAATAGCGCCCTTCGCTGGCTGATGCTTTTAATTTACTGTTTAACCACTTCAGCCCCAGAAGGATTTACCCCCTTCCTGACCAGAGCACTTTTTGCGATTCGGCCCTGTGCCGCTTTAACTGACAATTGCGCGTTCGTGCAACGTTGTACCCAAACAAAATTCATGTCCTTTTCCCCCCCCACAAATAAAGCTTTCTTTTGATGGTATTTGATCACCTCTGCATTTTTTATTTTTTGCGCTATAAACAAACAAATAGTGAAAATTTAGAAAAAAAAAATAATTTTTTTTTTTTTTTACTTTTTGCTATAATACATATCCACAAAAAAAAAAAAAAAAATAGCAATAGGCATATATTGATTGGGTTGCACAAAAGTTATCGCGTTAACAAACTATGGGAATAGATTTATGGCATTATTATTTTTTTTACTAGTAATGGCGGTGATCTGCGATTTTTAGCGGGACTGCGATATTGCGGAGGATAGATTGGACATTATTGACACTTTTTTGGGACCAATGACAGTTATACTGCAATCAGAGCTAAAAATAGCCACTGATTACTGTATAAATGTCACTGGCAGTGAAGGGGTTAACACTAGGGGTTAAGTGTTCCCTAGGTAGGTGTTTCTAATGGTGGGGGGGGGGGAGTGTAGTGACTGGGGGAGATCTCTCTCCACTTCCTTGTCAGAACAGGGATCTGTTTGTTTACATGAACGGATCCCCTTTCTGGCTCTGTGAGGAGCGATCACGGGTAGCCGGCAGACATCGCGCCCACCGGCCATGCGCATCGGCTCCAGAGACATGCAGGAGGCACGCTTGCCCCTGGCAGTGCGCGCACGCACCCTCCAGTCTCTTAAAGCACCGATGTACATCTACAGTGATTCGCGCAGGAGAGCCAATGTGTTGCCGTCAAACAACGGCGGCTGGTCGGCAAGTGCTTAATTATACGTTGGAAGAATTTTCTAAGCAAATTCAGATATAACTGAAATGGAACAATTCCTATACTTAGATAAGAGTACCTCCTGTGCAGAAGGTTGTACAGTCGGGGCTTTTTAAACTGCGCTGTGCCTTTACGTAGCTGATATTTGCTGGACATAGTTGAGCCCAGAATGCATTTTGTATACATTGTGACACTAATCTGGGCTCAGTGAAGACATGCTACCTGATCTTATTAGTGAGCTGCTGGATGATCATGTACTCTCTAATGGCGACAGATTCTCAGGACAGATTTAATCTAATGAAAGTGAATCTGTCCCCAAGAAAAGAGTGCTAGCACAAACTGCAGTTCACCAATGTAGTAAGATGTTTCAACTCAGTCTCTAAGTGTACCAAATAATTTTACAATAAAATAACTAATCTGCACTGGACTTAAACATTTTAAATAAATATCTGAATGTACAGTATTTACATGCTCCAGTATCTTTTCTTTAGCCATATTAACCATATTTTTTTCCTATACTGTTAGTTTATTGTTAGTTCCTGAATGCTGAATTAAAAACCACTCGGGCTAGTAAAGAGGAGTTCTGTTACCTGTAAAACGAAAAAATGATGCTAAAAGATGATATGTGCCTGATTCAAGAGAAATCTTGAAAAGCAAGATAATTCTAAATGTCAATTATTTTTTTTGTATTTTATCACTGGGAAACTTATAAACAGTATACTTCTAGTTACTGCTGAAAAATTGTCCTGCTTCCTACTTTTTTTTTACCAGTCAATTCATTCTTTGCATCCAGAAACCAGACAAACGTTTTTCTACATTATTTCTAGATTTATTTATTATTTATTTTAGGTACTTATATAGCGCCGTCAATTTACGCAGCACTTTACATATACATTGTACATTGTAAGCTCTAACGAGCAGGGCCCTCTGATTCCTCCTGTATTGAAGTGTATTGTAATTGTACTGTCTACCCTAATGTTGTAAAGAGCTGCGCAAACTGCGCTATATAAATTCTGTATGATAATAATAATAATAATAATACACCAAAAATAATTCTGAGTATATATATAACCCATCATTACAGAAAGGTTTAAATGCGTTATTCTTTGCTTTTAAGAAGATTTTTCTTATATTGCTTAGAACGTGTCCATAAGAAAAAACAATATAAAAGACATCAGTGATTGACAAATATCGTTGTGTATTTTAATATTAATAAAATACATTTTCGGCTTTCTGTTTAAGGCTCGAGTCCACACTTAGCTATAGATAAAATTTCAGGCACCCACTGTAATAGGAGTTTTGTTTTTGGTGAGCTACTCTCTAAGGCTTCTCTATTACCAAAGTCATGCAAACGCTAAAGCTTTATTTGATTTATTTTATATTTTAATACTGAAACTGCAACAGGTTGTTAAAATGAAGCAAAATCAGTTTGAGAAAGGACTACAATTTCCTAAGGACATAGAAAGGTATTACCTGCAAACAAGTCTATTAAATTCTTGTAATGTATATAGGCTTGCACAATTGGTGGCTGACTAAATACTTTTTTACCCCACTGTATAACATGAGGAAAATAGTTTATATATATTTTTTTTTTTTTCTGGTACACTATAATTTTAAAGGCATCGGTAAGAGAAATAGGGGTAAGGTTTGAAATGCTTCTCAGGGAAAAGCAGTAGGAAAATGCTATTCAGGCCCAGAGGGGCAAACTGACAATTCTGCATATGCATGAATGGCTTCTCTGACAATATGTGTGGCCTGGTGAGAACTCTGATGACTGCTACATATTACTTATTCTTGTTTTAGTTATATTTTTATAGCTTTATGAATTGTTAATGAAACGTTGCTTAACTATCAGTGGGATTTAATCAGTCTACTCATATATCTGCACAGTTTGGGGGTTCCCTTTTTTTTGCCTAAATTTCAGCACTTGCCCTACAATTTCAATAAATGTTTGTCAAGCAGTAACATGGTCTTTTTTTCTAAAGACTGGTAAGTCATTGACGATTTAGGCCAGAGCAACATTATGTTTTCACCACAAGGCCACTTGTAAACCAAGAGCACCCTGAAAAAGAAGATCATCTAATCTTACATTTCCATTGCATGCTTTATTTGTTCTTGCTAGCTCATATGTCACTGAAGCATGTACTAGCCAGATGAAAGAAACACAGTATGCAGAGGGTGCCTCAGATTTTGACACTCTAAGTGTTGAATACCTGATGCAGTTGGGGAGCAGAGAAATAGTAGTTTGAAGAAACATTCCACTGGTGAGGTAAATAGATTTTTTTTACAGTGTGTGATTAGTTTACAAATGACCCTGTGGTGGCAGGGTCACTTTAAATTAAATGTACAAAGGTATAACAATTGGTACTTGTTACATCATTCTTTACATTAAGAAATAAAAGCCAATGAGAGTTGAAAATTACAGTCACCTGGTTGAAAATAACAATGGCAAATAATATGTAAAATATGGCAAATGGTATGGAACAATGGAAAATAAAAATGGTAAATAACACATTGTCACTTACAGAATTGTGTTTTTTGTGCCGACTCACATTATATTTTTTTAGAAAATATTATTTACATATAGCCACCAAAGCATTAAAGACACCTATGAGATCAGTACATGTTATTAATGGATACACTTAACATACAGTTGGGCTGATTCACAATACTGAAGACAATGCACATTTTTACACAATACATTTTGTGAAATGGAAACTTTTTGAAATAGAAAATTATTTTTCCAATAATTGGATAATTTATGTAATTATTCACACACTTTATTTTGTGAAAATGCTCAACTTATTCAGTAAATGCAAATATGTGAGTGAAGCCAAAAATTGAAAATTAAAATTTTCAATTATGATTCCATGGGAATCCACATTTGAATAATCATGAGCTTTACACTGATACAGTAACTGACAGCAGGAGCTTACAGTAGTTTTAATGAAAGTTGTTTTCTTTTTTTCTTCCTGTGGCCCTAACAGTTCTTGAGCTATCAGGGCTGTGGGATGAAAAAATGCAATCCTTGCTAGCATGAGCCATGACATAGCACTGAGGGAAGGGGGTGGGTGTTGCCACCAACACTCCTAAGAAGTGCCAAAGTCCTATTCACTTAAGAGAGCTTGTAAAAATGTAAAACATACAGCACAAGTATCATTTATTGTTGAAGTATTTAAAATCATTAAATATAAAAATGCATACACTGATCACAGGGTCTCTTTAAGCTTTGGGGTTCAGTAGTTTGTGTTTTAATGTCAGCCTAAGGATTAGGATGAGGTTAGGGGCTGTTGTTTTTTTTTCTTGTATTTGTTCTAAAGGCCACTACCTGAAGACCACCAGTCTTGGTGTTTACACCAACATACTACTTGAACATGCTTTTTTTTTTTTTTTAAGAAAACACTTCCCCTTCTATTAGATAACAACCATAAAATTTCCCATTGTCTGAGGTGTATGAGTTAGGCTATAGCCTACTCACTGTGTCAAAAGTAGTCTGTGGTATTGTCTTGGTGAGCATATACTGTATACTATGTACATTTATCTAACAGAAAATAGCACATACAGTAGTTAGCATTTTGCCAAACACACATTAAAGCTCTTTGGATATTGCTAATCTCTCTATAGCTGACAACTGGGCACTACTATAGAAGTTGACCCAGCTTCTATTTTTTCCTTTCCTTAGGGTTACAGTAAACATCAAACTCTAATTTTGTTCTGTTGTTTTCATATTTATTTTGCTTATTTTTCCATATTGGGGGGCTTTAAACATAAAGAAGCTAAAAAAATTCTGACTGTTACATTTCCAAAGCAAATGCTCACTTAGCTTAGCAAACAAGGTGAAGTTATGTCCGCTACTGTTATCCAATCATGTGCAAACAAAATTCATGAATTTTCAATTTCTCTTACACAATTGGGTATTAAAAATAATAATATCTTTACCCTATTTATTAAGGTAAATGGGTAAATAAATATTCAATTTGCTAAGTGACGAGTCTTTATTCCTTTAGTAGTTATTGATTGACCATATTGGACTTAGCAAACCTTATTATCTCTTATGTCAGGTTTCCAGTTATTTTAGTTGTTGTGGGTTCCTCTTTTGCTTTTCCCTTGGGATAATATCAGTATCATTCATTTAATTAACATCCCGTTACAACTGGAATGGATTTGTAAATTCGGTTACCTTGAGAACATTGTTCAATGGGACACATGAGATGTGAATGAGCCCTAGAGCAGCCATGTTTGTTATTTTCACCCATATTGCTGATAGGCAAATTAGAATATTTTTTCAATGCCTTATTATGCTGGAATATTTTTCTGTTTTTCATTATGTTTGTTTCTCCTCATTGTTTACTAGCTTTACAGAGCATTTTGTGACATATGGGTGTATTTTTAGTCACAAAGCAGATCAAATTTATTTGGAGAGTGTTTTCTTCACAAAAGGCTTTAATGGCATGAACAGAGACAATTTTAAAAAGCATGGAAGTATTTCAGATTTATAGTTTCTGTACACAGCCTTCAATCTCAGAAGCAAAACCGATACAGCCTATTTCAGGGCTAAAAAGCTTGGGTTTGAGGTGCTAGGTCTTGGAATTGCTTAAGATTAACTTATGAGTTGATTTGAGCTGCTTATGAATTGCTTCAAGCTGCTGAGTTTCTTCTGCATGCACACTAATTTGTGTGGGAAGAAAAACAGTCCAAATGAAAATAAATGTCGGTGTACACAAACCTATAGGGTTCATAAATATGGGTATCAAACTCTGAAGCAAATCAAAGGCAATATACTTTTAGGTGCTACAGGAATGTTTTTTTGCCTTTCAGTTGCTTGAGGGCTGCTTCAAGTTGCTTTTCATTCACATTGGCTTCCAAAGGGACAAAAGCCAAATAGATACAAACAAAATCCTGTGTCAATGAGCCCCAACTGTACAAGTAGCATTCCAGAATCAATCTACCTCTTCTTAAAAATGCACCCTTTCCTCTCCTAACACCTATGTTTACTAACCTGTATAAGAGAGATGTAAATACTTACCTATTTTCATCCCACTCCAGTCCAGTCATGTGATCCAGCTCCCCTGTGTCAGTCAGTGGCGGTTGCAGGGGAGAGAAAAGAGTGCTGGCCATAGATGAACCCTAGGAGCCTATGGGTGATGTCACCGCTCCTGCTGCATGCTCGATCCTCTCCCCTGCAGCCAGCACTGACTAATAAAGGGAATCAGGTGACTGAACCAGAGCAGCCTGAAAATAGGTAAGTATGCACATCTTTCTTACACAGGTTAGTCAGCATAGCTGTTAGGAAAAGGGAGGGCACATTTTTAATAATACTTATGTTTATCCTGGAATTCTACTTTGAGGTGTATCTAGTTTTTTAAGGGATTTAGGCAGGCCATAGACAGTTCAAATTACAGCTGGTTCAGCAGGAGCTGGCTGAGATTTGAACCGTGTATGGACAGTCTGAATGTACCATCGATTAACTTGGGTACAACCAGCCTGCTGGATTTTATATGCGATTATCACTAGCGGCTGCTATAGCCCTTAGCAATAATCACGTTCTTCTCCTGGTGGGGACAGCTTCCCCCACCCCTGCACTGGGAGAATACAATTGCTCGGTGGGAGGGACTCCCCTGTCAGTACTGTCTGTGTTGATGGGGGAATCATGCAACCCGTGGTTGCAAGAGAGAAATTTGCACTGTCTTTGGCCTGCCTAAAACCTCTGTTCATCTTCTCTATTTGTCCTGGTAACCATTGTCACTGGGACAGAAAGTGATAGGAAATGTCAAAATTTATGTTATCACCAGAACAGGAATAAAGGGAAATCTTCCAGTAGGGAAACCTGTTCTGTGACAATGCTAGAAGGCTGATTGTAACTTGACAGTTATCTCATTAGATTTACACTTATTTCCATGTGCTGTAAATGAGATGAGTGTCAACTAGAGTTGAGCGAACCCGAACTGTAAAGTTTGGGTTCGTAACGAACTTTGGGGTGTCCGTGACCCGGACTCGAACCCGAACCCAGACTTTTGAAAAAAGTTTGGGTTCGAGTTCTGGGTTTGGGTATTTGATCACGCATGTTGAATAGCAGCAGGGCAGCCAATCAACAAGCGTTTCACTGGTTTTCCCTAGAAGCCATCACAGCCACGCCTACTAATGGCATGACTGTGATTGGCCAGTGCATCATGTGACCCAGCCTCTATATGAGGCTGGAGTCACAGTGCTGCATGTCACATGCTCTCTGGGTAGTGTAGGGAGAAGATGCTGCCGGTGCTGTGAGGGACAGATTGCATATAGATAGATAGGTAGAGATAACTACTATTACTGCTTTTAGGGACAGATTCCAGATCTCATCCTGCATTACAGAAAGATCTGACTGGACTAGGTAGAGTCTACTGCTTAGAGGGACAGATTATTGTTCTAAAATCATCTAATAGTTCTATAGGGTCAGGTTCCTGCTGTTGCTGTAAGCGACAGATTATTGTTCTAAAATCATTTTGCAGCCCTCTAGCACTTTCCAGGACTCTTTTACAGTCATTTTTGTGCCGAAAACTTCGGGTCCCCATTGAATTCAATGGGGTTCGGGGTAAAGTTCGGGTCAAGTTCAGTACCGAACCCAGACTTTTTTTCCAAAGTTCGGCCAAACCCACTGAACCCAAACATCCACGGGTTCGCTCAACTCTAGTGTCAACAAGTAATTAAATTTCAGTTGTAGAGAGATTAAATTACCAATATAACCCTAGCCTTTCAAAGGATTGTCCTAACTTTTCTCACACTCTCTATAGTGTCTACAACACAGGAAATGAAGACAAATATCCCTAATGGGGCATTTTAGGAAAAAAAAAACAACAGAGTTTTTAACTCCCTATTCTATCTACAATGAAAAAAAAACAAGTTTTGCAAAAAAATTATGGGAAAGAGCAAGCAAAATAACACTTCTATTACAAATTTTCAGCTTTGAGGGGCATTAATCCTGTGCCCTCCCACATCTACCTGTGTTAAGATAGTACTGAAGACTCCTGTCTTCTGTTTAGTTAAAACAATGGCTGGTCCACTTGCGGGCTCTCTGAATCGTAGTTTGTTAATATTTTCTACTCAGTAATGTTTTCTCAGATACTTATATATGCCTGTCTAAGTATTATTTTGCAACTGTTCCAGTTTTACAACCCTGGAGATACTAAATGTAGAGGCTATCTTGTTATTATCATTACTTTTACTGTGTGAGCACTAATGGTGTGTAAACTTGACTTGCCATATGTAACTTTCTGTTTTAACTGGTGTATCCATGGATAATACACTAGATTTAAATTAGAGATCACTCTCGGTAGGCTACAAAGGATGTGTCTTTTGTTACGCATGGAATGTATCCTGTTCTTTTGACTTGCTATCTATGCTGTATGTACTTTGTTTCTAAAAGTTCAATAAAAAACAGTATAAAAAAACTTTGGCTGGTCACCCCCTGAACAAGCCATTTCTTGCTCGAATTAGGCAGGGTACCCAGCAATGAATGAAGAAGAAACAACATGTAATCAGCAATGAAATTTCACATTGAACAGAAACAAATGGTGATGTCCAGTCACATTCTCAGCAGGTCAGAATCCTAACGTGACTCATGTTGCCCTTTTCACAAACAATCTATTAAATCCTGCGTGCCTTGTGTTTAGGAGCTCTGCTCTGCTAGTTGAAAAATATGTTCATATTGTCTGAATATCAGGCAAAGCTGCTTTTGTTACCACATTAGAACAAATGAAACCAAAAACTACCCTGCAATCGGTGGGATGGAAATTTCCATTCAGGCTGCCTGAATACTACTGTGCTCCTGCTGCTGGGGGTACTGTGTGACTTTTAGCTTTAGGGTGTGCTCCTTTGGACAGGTTAGAACCAGTGGTGGCTGGTGCTCCATTTTTGGGGGGGGGGGGGCAGACAAACCCCCCGCCAGGTCTGCACTTACCCCATCTAGGTCACAGACAGCTTCCTCTGCTTCTCCTCCCAGCCAATCCGGTCTTAAGACCCGCTTCCTGTCCTGATTGGCTGGGAGGAGAAGCAGGAAGACAATAGGAATGTTGAATAATTTCACAAGTGGGTGGACTCAGAGCACAGTGCTCTGCACCCTGAGCCTAACCTTTTTGATGCCAATTAGAGCCTCAGGCTCTAATCATGTGTTTCCATTAAAAAAAGCATAGAAATCTATGTTTAGGGGTCGGCGCACAGAGATTAGGGGGGTCGCCTCTGCGCCCCTTATCTGCTGGCTGCCCCTGGTTAGAACCTATTTCTCCACAGAGTACCATTTCAGCAGCTCTGTGAACATCTCTCCGATGTGCAGTCTACTTATAGTGCTGGCTTCCTCTCTGAACAGAGCTGTGTGCACCTCCAGAGCCCAGTGCCAACAACACTCCAAAAAACACCTGTATGTGTGACACAGCAGTGGCCAGTTCAGGGAGGAATTGCATAGCTTCCAAATGTCCATCATTTGGAACTAAATCCTTTTATCCTCCATTTTAAAAAGATGTGTTATCTAACAATCAAAAGTGTTTTACTGAACATAATCTTTGATCAAGCCCTCAAACTGGAATGTTAGTCAGAAAATTAAGTCCTGATAGATCACTGTCTCATCCTGCTCTACAGGTGCCCAGTTCTCTATTCTTAGCACTGTGCCCAATATCAGAGCCGTTAGAGGCCGACCAGCTGACAACTTTAAGATTTACTGTTGCTGAAGGGGGAAAAAAGCAACAGGAATGACACAGACTGTACTGAGGAATGCCAGATTAGGGAGAGAAAAAAGAAATACAGGAGAAGTGACAGGACAAACTCTGGAGCCAGACAGATATAAAAGAGTTAAACTTACAAGGATGGGGTCATAAGCAGCCTGTGAACTTAAGCTTCTGTCAGCCTTCCTCTTTAGCTAAGCCTAGACATAATTCAGGCTGGGAATATACACATTTTAATGCAAAAAGTGACATAAAGTTTTTGAGACCAAGGAGAGGGGGAGAGTTTCTAATGAGAAGTGACCACTATGGGCTTCAACAAAATGGTAGCCTCCAGCAAAAAGGAACAAGAGCCATACTGGAGGCAATTTACAGCACACACTAATTTTGGTAGCTTAATTATTAATGGGGAATGTATGTTATTTTGTTAAAGAACATTAATTGTTATCAGACTGTTATGGGTAATTCTCTGCCTTAACTTATTATATTTATTTTGAAAAGACAGTGTAAAGGAAATGTAGCAGTGAAAAAAACTTGTGTATTTAAACACATGTTTTTCCAATTTTACTGTCCCTCTTCCCCTCCCTGAACTCCCATCTTTTTTTAACATCCTGCCATTATGTCTGTGAATGTTCTCATTTGTCTAGGTCAGTGTTTCTCAACTCCAGTCCTCAAGGCGCCCCCACAGGTCATGTTTTCAGGATATCTATATGGTAATTACTAAGGCAATGAACCTGATCAAATCACCTGTGCAAAATAATGGAAAGCCTGAAAACATGACCTGTTGTGGCCCCTTGAGGACTGGAGTTAAGAAACACTAATCTAGGTCATGGTAGACCTTGCAGTGGTCACATTCAGCTGGACTTGTTCTGTAATGTGCAACATTGAATGTGACTAACTGCTACAAGCTATGCTCTACATTTAGCACATTTCAATGCAGTCTTCTTGCCAGTTCCGTGATGCCATAGGTCTCTCCTCTTTCCTTTCAACATCATTAAGGTGTCCTGGACTTGTTGGTGCTCATGTAATGACATATGAGCACCACTCAGTCCTAAAGTACTGTGAGCCACCCTGCCCAGGTGATGTGTCAGACTGGGATCATAGCAAATCATTCTGGCTGTCATTAAACACAAAGAGGACTTGTGATACGGAGCCATGGTTAAAGCTGGGAGCAGCCCTGGAGTGTGAAGAGGGTACATAGATCTTGGCCACTTTTTTTAATACAGTGGGCGAGTGGGGAGGGAGTTTTGCTTTAAATGTAATGGCCTGTGTACTAGGGAAGCTAACAGGAGTGTGTCCTTTTCTCACTTGTGCTATAATATATCCCACTTTGTCTTCTTAGAAAGTTGGGATGTGTGTAATTGGTAGGAAGTAATTCTTAATAAAATGTGCTGCTTGTGTGAACTTTAAACAAAGCTACTGAAGAAATGCTATCTAATATTCTTCTGGTTCAGGGTGCTCAATAGAAATGGTTGATCTGTACACAACAAACATGGACACCAAATAGTATAAAGTGTGGTAGCAGATGGCACAACCCTGTCCATGCTCCCATTAATGCAGACCATTGAGAATTAATATGAATAATATGACTAGTTAAAGTAGATGTGAGCCCTAACTAAATGACATTTAGTTCACTAAAGCACTGAGTATCATTAACAATTGAAGATTTTATCAATAAAATACATGTTGTTACCCTTTTTACATCCTTTAATCTTCTTGGGTCTTTGTGTTGTTGATCTTATTTACTCTCTTTGCAGCCCCTTCCTGTTTACATACATGTTTTCCAGTGATGTCTCTATGGCATTTCTCAGTTTTGTTATGGTATCAACTGTGAACCATGCCTCTATAATATGTGTAGAAATGACCACTTGTAGTCTTCATTGGATGTTTACATGACAGTATGACAATGCAGGAGCATAATTGTGATACAGGGACTAAGCTTTGTCACCATATAATAGGAACTGCCTAAAAAAGACTATTTGTGGTAGGATCAGCACAAATTATTTTCTTGTTCAAACATTTTATTAGACAATGTATGGTACAATAAAAGTAGAGTTTGGTCCATGAATGGACTACAAACAGGTGCGAAACCTAACAGTAGTCAAAATCAATCAACATTTGGATAGCTATGCGTATGTGGGTGTAGAAAGCAAGTATTTGACATAAGGACCCATATCTAAAGGTCTAGTAGGCTCATTCATATGAAGTAGTTGCTGGGGATCAGCACAAATTTTTAATGATTTAAAAATATTGAAAATGTTTTTTAAGATAGCATCAACATGTATATGTTAGAACTTAGTGATTGGGTTTATGTTTCAAATAAAAAAAATATGTTTTCACCATTCATTTTCCTTTATACTGGTTTCCATTCCTACAGGGGGACAGTCCTTCCAAATAAGGGATAAGTATGTGTAAGTAGTACACGATGATACAATCATGCATGTCTGGCCAGAAAAATCCCAGCTTACACAATAATCTATGAAGGTCTGTTGGCTTGCTTTAAGAACATGCCGTGCTTGTATGGCAGATTATCATTGCTGGCACTTTTAGTGTCAAAACAGATCCGTATCCCAAGGTTAGCAGTGCCTCTATCACGAAGCACATAAAGTCAGCTCTTTATATAGGAGAAGGAATGGGCTAAGACAATAGAGCAGTGCCATCTATCAGTGTCTGCTCCTGTACACCAGTAACAGCAGTGTGCTGAGGATATGGCTTTCCAGGAGATACTAATGAATTGCCTTCCAAGAGTTTGCAACTGGGGATGAAATCTATATTGGCCCTAGTAAGGAATTCATTGTGAAGTAGCTAGATCAATTTCCCCTGTAGCACAAAACGCCGGGGATGAGCCTGGAGGCCAGGGCTGTCTGCTGCTCATCATTCATTCGCCAACAACTGCCCTAAATGATGCCTTAGGGATTAGGTCAATTTTAGTGGATCTGCTCCGCCTCATTTGGTTACTAATTGGTTTCTTGTTTTATAAATCGAAATCTCATTTTCAGGAAATTACAAAGACCGTGAAGCTAGTCCATTGAGGTAATCCACGGGTCACGCTGTATTTAAATGGAAATAGATTTCCACAATGCTGTAAACTTTAAGGCAACGGTGACGCTGCTGTCTGTTTTTTTTTTGGAAATAAACTTGGGATTTTTATGACCATCTAAATAAATATTAGTGTTGCCTCGGCTGTACCAAAACAAATCTATATGGAAATAACGCACAATCAAAATCAAAATACACATTATCTGAATTTTAGAATATAATTAATATATATATATATATATATATATATATATATATATATATATATATACAGGAAAAATATATATATATATATATATATATA
>BLSH010414487.1:191174-211294 GCA_018402905.1 Glandirana rugosa | reverse complement strand
CTTATACACATCTAATCATAATGTTAACAGAAACTACCCAAATGACCCTGATCAAAAGTTTACATATCCCAGTTCTTAATACAGTGTATTGCACCCTTTAACATCAATGACAGCTTGAAGTCTTTTGTGGTATTTGCAGATGAGGCTCTTTATCTTCTCAGATAGTAAAGCTGCACATTCCTCTTGGCAAAAAGCCTCCAGTTCCTGGAAAATTTTGGGCTGTCTTGCATGAACTGCATGTTTGAGATCTCCCCAAAGTGGCTCAATGATATTGAGGTCAGAAGACTGAGATGGCCACTCCAGAACCTTCAGTTTATTTTTCTGTAGCCAATGACAGGTCGACTTGGCCTTGTGTTTTGGATCATTGTCATGTTGGAATGTCCAAGTACGTCCCATGCGCAGCTTCCTGGCTGATGAATGCAAATGTTCCTCCAGTATTTTTTGATAACATACTGCATTCATCTTGCCATCAATTTAGACAAAATTTCCTGTGCCTTTGTAGCTCACACATCCCCAAAACATCAGTGATCCACCTCCGTGTTTCACAGGCCTTGTTGACTCCTCTCCAATTGTAGCATTTATGGTTGTGGCCAAAAAGCTAAATTTTGGTCTCATCACTCCAAATTACTTTGTACCAGAAGGTTTGAGGCTTGTCTCTGTGCTGTTTGGCATATTGTAAGTGGGACACTTTGTGGCATTTGCGTAGTAATGGCTTTCTTCTGGCTACTCGACCATGCAGCCCATCTTTGTTCAAGGGCCTCCTTATTCTGCTTCTTGAAACAGCCACACTACATATTTTCAGAGAGTTCTGTATTTCACCTGAAGTTATTTGTGGGTTTTTCTTTGCATCCCGAACAATTTTTCTGGCAGTTATGGCTGAAATTTTAGTTGGTCTACCGTGGTTTGGTTTCAACAGAACCCCTCATTTTCCATTTCTTGATTAGAGTTTGAACACTGCTGATTGGCATTCTCAATTCCTTGGATATATTTTTATATCCCTTTCCTGTTTTATACAGTTCAACTACCTTTTCCCACAGATCCTTTAACGATTCTTTTGCTTTCCCCACGACTCAGAATCCAGAAATGTCAGTGCAGCACTGGATGCAAGGGTCTGTTAGGAGTCCAGAAACTCATTGATCTTTTATGCACACACACTAATTACAGATCACAGGTGAGGATGGTTACCTTTAATAGCCATTCAAACCCATTTGTGTCAATTTGTGTGCATGTTATCAGACCAAAATCACCAGGGTATGTAAACTTTTGATCAGGGTAATTTGGGTAGTTTCTGTTGTCATTATGATTTAAAAAGAGTAAACACAGGTGATTGATAATAAATGGCTTCAGCCAAATACTAACCATGAGTGAAAGAAACGTTTTTGTGTTATTATTCATTCTCTGAAAAATGCCCAAGAAATCATAAATTCTGCCAGGGTACTTAAACTTATGAGCACAGCTGTATATGAATTTACATGCACATGAACTGTAATGGCATCCCGGTCTTAGTCCATAGGGTTCAATATCGAGTTGGCCCACCCATTGCAGCTATAAAAGCTTCAACTCTTCTGGGAAGGCTGTCCACAAGGTTTAGAAGTGTGTCTATGGGAATAAATGAAAAAAAGTGCTCAGCGCTACCACATGAGGTGAATAGTGTAAACCAATTTATCTAAAAAATGTGTCATATACCAAAATGCATTTCTTTTCTTGCATGCATTACACTCAAATCAAATGCCTTTATCAAAAACATGAACAATAGTGCTCCACCATTATAACATAAGTCCAGTTGTATGTGTCTCAAGGCTGGACACAGATAATGCATAAAACATAAATTCCACTGCCTCTTGCATATTTTGGTGATTATAGCATTCTTCCACAATTGATAAGTGCTCTTGTGACAATGCAGATGAATTTGTGACTTTTCTTAACTGTGTCTCCTATAAGTGCTCTAGCCTCTCACCTGAGTGTGCTAGAGCACATAAAGGTTTCTTTGGTGGTATGGTGTGGTACCGATCTCTCGCCACTGGGGGTCTCCCTATGCTCCTATGGAGTCCTCTTGCCTTGCTTGATTTCTCCAAGCCTCAGTTTGTGGTTTTAGTAGATGTGGAAGAAGGGTTACAAGAATCCTCGTAGTGTGATATTGTCTTTAAAAGCTTTTATTTGTAAAAAAATATTGCGCACTTACATTTAAAAGCCACCTATGGGCACTTCTCCACGAGCTGCGAGCTCGTCTCTTTAAAAAATCACTTCCGGTCAACTCCGCTCACACCCTACGCGTTACGTCACACATCACGTGACTTCTTCATGGGGATCCACAAGAAGAAATGCATTTTGGTATATGGCACATTTTTTAGATAAATTGGTTTACACTATTCACCTCATGTGGTAGCGATGAGAACTTTTTTCATTTACTCCATTGAATAGTCACGGATAACTATTTTTTTGCAACAGCAGCTGCCACAACACACTTTTTTTGTCCCAATTACTAAGTGGGAGCGCGAGAGTAACACATCTCGTGTCTATGGGAATGATTGACCATTCTTCCAGAAGCGCATTTGTGAGGTCAGGCACTGATGTTGGTTGAGAAGGCCTGGCTCGCATTCTCCTCTCTATTGTCAGCGCAAGTTTTGGACATTGGAGGACAGGCAGACTGCTCTCCCTGCACAGCAAGAAGACTTGCAATGATGAGATAGATGTGCTTTCATGTCTAATGTGGTCAGTTTGAATTAGGAAAGCAAGGGGACTAGTATGAGCATCAGGTATTTCACACAAACTAAGAAATGCAAAGAGAACAGGATACTTTTTAACCACTTCAGCCCCAGAAGGTTTTACCCCCTTAATGACCAGGCTATATTTTGTGATATGGCACTGCGTTACTTTAACTGACAATTGCGCAGGTGTGCGATGCTGTACTCAAATAAAATTGATGTCCATTTTTTCTCACAAATAGTGCTTTCCTTTGGTGGTATTTAATAACCTCTTATTTTTTCCGTTATAAACACAAAAAGACCAACAATTTTGAAAAAAAAACAATATTTTTTACTTTCTGCTATAATACATATCCAAAAAAAAGTAAAAACTCTAATTTCTTCATCAATTTAGGCTAATATGTAGCATATATTGATTGGTTTGCTCAAATGTTATAGCGTCTACAAACTATGGGATAGATTCATGGACTTTTCATTTTTTTTTCTTTACTGGTAATGGCGCCAATCAGCGATTTTTAGCCGGACTGCGACATAGCAGCGGACAAATCTGACACTTTTTGGGGACCAGTGACACCAATACAATGATCAGTGCTAAAAAATGCACTGTTACTGTATAAATGACACTGGCAGGGAAGGGGTTAACACCAGGGTCGATCAAGGGGTTAAGTGTGTTCCCTGCTAGTGTTTTCTAATCGTGTGGGGGATGGACTGACAGGAAGAACACAGAGCTGCTTACAGGGAACAGAAGATCTCTGTGTACTTCCCTGTCAGAACGGGGATCTGCCTTGTTTACAGATCCCCGTTCTGCCTCTCTGTGGAACAATCGTGGGTGGCCGGCAGACATGGGGTCCGACAGACCCGCAGATTGGCTCTCCCTCCGTGCAGCGGGCGTGGGTGCGTGCCCACAGTATCTATTGCAGGAAATGACGTACAGGTAAGTTGTTTTGTGCAATCGAGCCGCCCTGCCGCAGTATATATGCAGTGAGCAGTCTTTAAGTGGTTAACACAAGTACATGTTGGCTCTTTGTAAATCAGTCCCTTATATTCTGAATCATTCATTATCTTTACAGAAAACACGTATACCATGCAAATATCATGTCCTTTGCAGCACCATCTTCACATGGGATCAATAAGAATGGCTACTTTATGATCATATACACCTGAAGATGTGATAACTATGCAACCAAACTGTCCATACTACCCAATTATTATTCGAATAATGACACAGTGAGGAAGTAATTTGTTTAGCATAAGTGAGATGATTATTGGCAGTTCTAAATTAATTTAATCTGTCTGAAAACCAGATAGGTAAAATAGGGGTATATTCTTCAAAAAACAGTGTGCTGCCCCTTTAAAAGATTACTCAATAGTCATTAATTGGATACACATAAAGACAGAAATAAATGTACAAAATAACACATACATTAATTCAACAATTAAAGTGTCCATATATCACACATATAAACAGATGAGGTGAACAGAAAAGTCCCACAACTGAATAATACAATAATCACTGCATATATAATATCAAGTGAAAAATTGGTGTTGGCACAGCAAATCCAAGACACCTCCTGCTAGTGTGACACTCCTTACCAGATAGCAGGATCCCACAAAGAGATCACCATGTGCCTGGCTGCCTCATAACTATAACAACTTGCACCTCCACTATTACCCAGTAATCCTGAAATGCCACTCTCAATGGAGATGTGGTCAAATAGGGCTCAATAGATTGGCCTGTAGACGCACAGTAAAACAATTATTTTGCATAGCTGCAAGAAAGACTATTAAGATAAATGGTATGCTTTTCTTTTTGCAGGTAGAATTGACTGGAAATAGCATCTATGAATACATCCATCCTGCTGATCATGATGAAATGACTGCAGTGCTTACAGCTCATCAGCCCTACCATTCACATTTTGTCCAGGGTAAATCACAGCTCCGTATTGCTATCTGTGGAGAATCAGAGCTACATTATAGATTTAGAGGAATGTGACATATAAGTAACACTGTTTGTCTTGCCTTGCAGAATATGAGATTGAGCGTTCATTTTTCCTGCGGATGAAGTGTGTGCTGGCAAAGAGGAATGCAGGTCTTACCTGTGGAGGGTATAAGGTGGGTGATCTTTATGAGGGCTAGACTTGGTCTTTTGTGAATGAAACAATGAATATACCTATGTCATGGATAAACAAGACAATGATGCTTATATGTCTGAATTTGCAAATGTAGTTGCAATGGTTTTGTGTTTTCACCGAAACGGTGCTGTCTTGTATAATTATTTTTGTCTTGTAGGAGCTCTTGTTCAATAGGAAGAGCACTAAATGGATAATAATTAGACAACATCTCATCTTTCCCTACCCTGAAGGAAGATCTGGCAAAGCAGATTTCTTCTTACTAACCAGGGCAACCAAAGTATTGGAAGCTCCTGTTATAGACTCAGTTTTTTTTCTTTCATTTACAAAGTTAATTTGGTCTAGTTGTACAGCACACAGAATGGGTTTATATATCAAATGAATGCAAATAAAAGTTATTTTTTTATGTATCTTGTTGCTGCCTTTGAAGTGCAGCAATAGTGATCATCAATGATCACATTGCTGGTCTGGCATGGTTACATTGGGAAACTTGTGTGTAAGTCTGGCACTGAACAGATGCCCACACATCTCCTGTGCTGGGTCATGGGATACAGGAAAGTATTATTCTGCCGATTGCTGTGCATAAACTTTTTCTTGCGTGGTTTTGTCAGCGCATCACTGTAGATAGGCAGAACACACACAATTCGGTGTACCTTTTTAATTAGTAGTTGAAGCAAGACGAACTGTACTTAATGTACGAGTTGTTTGCGTTTGGTACAATGCACCAACGTGCAGTTACACTATTATCACAGATACCATTTTTTTTTCTCTTATTAAAGTAAATCAGACCTAGCTTTCAATTAAAATGAAACTGACCTGACCCAAAATGTTTTTAAGGTAATAGTGCTGAAGTGTTGATGTTGGTCTTCAGGAAAGTCTTGTGTCCCTATGGGGCATGGACATTGACTTTTAGATTAAGCCCTGCTCCGGCACAAAGCCCCACCACCTGTTATTCGGTTGTCATATACCACCATCATGAACTTGAGTTCTGGCATTTGGTAGCTGAACAACAGGAGGTAAGGTTTTTAAGAAGAGACTTTTTCTCCACCTGGGTAGAAGTTCAGGCTACATTTATAGCCTTGGTCTAGAATTTAAGAGCACTCAACAGATTTATTTGAAGATTAACCCAGGTGCATGTAAACTTCTTGCACTGCTATTACTTAAAAAATAGCTTTGGTCAGTTCAGGTTCACATTAATGTTTGTCTCAGATTTTTTTCACTTGTTCACATAAATTCCATAAACCTGCATTACACACATCAATATAAATAGAAGGATGTAAATAAAAGTTTGCTGATGTGTTAGGACCCTCTTTCTTGTATCTTGCAGGTTATTCATTGTAGTGGATACTTGAAGATCAGACAGTATAGTCTGGACATGTCACCGTTTGATGGCTGCTACCAGAATGTAGGCTTGGTGGCTGTGGGTCATTCACTCCCTCCTAGTGCAGTAACTGAAATCAAACTTCACAGTAATATGTTCATGTTCAGAGCCAGTCTTGATATGAAGCTGATTTTTCTGGATTCCAGGTAGGTTGGGCTTAGTTTTGTGCAATTATTAATGTAACGCTAACACTTAAGTTAGTTGCGATAAAAGTTTGTTTTGTTCATATGTTCATTAGTAGGATTCATTTTACTAAAAATTATATTTTTGGAGGATTTCAATTCACTCAAGGCATGTGCAACAGGTGGTATTTTTTTTCTAATAACATGATTTCTATATCTGTCAACTGTGCAGAGTTGTATGCAGTTGGCTAAAGAATATATATCAAAGTGTGGTTGTAAATGGTTAGATAAATAAGGGAGGGGGGGGGACTTTGAATGAAGCAATGACCTAACCATTTGCTTCCATCCCTGTTTAATATATACAAACAAACTCAAGGGCGGGACTTTATATGAGGTGCACGATGGGTCAAAGATAGTTGGATAAATATTCGTTTATTGTCAATAATTCATAGTCAAATGAACGTGTATAAACCCTCGCGCTACTATAAATAGTAAGACAATAGTAGGTCAGTTGCTGCAATATCAAGTATTAAACACAATAATACCGAAATAATACAGAATGAATATGGATACTGCGCACTCTGACTAATAAATGAAACATATAGTATATAAACAATTCATGCAATAAAAACTCCCATCGGGTGTGCTGGGTAAGTGCAAGTAAAACTACTAAAAACTGAATGAATAATAAATGAATATATATACGAGTATATTTGTGACCTCTGTGATAAATATATAAATATAAAAATATTAATACATGGACGAATAAATATTGGTGGTTCACCACCTAAGTAAATACAAGTAAATAAAATAAAAGTCTATAGTACATAGAAAATCCAATAGTGATCCAAAGTGCTTCCGTGCCAGACAACAAGGTGCTTATGTGCCAAAGCCTATCCAATTGTCGGTGAAGCCAATCTGGGGGGAGTCTAAGCTCAGCACCCTCCAAGTTGGCGCCAAATCAGTCCACGTGTGCTCGTAGCTGGAAAGCAACGTCGGCATGGCGGCGCCGCAAAGCGTGACGCCGCTGGCCGGCAAGACAGCTTGACGTCGACACGCAGTGCGTGGGCACCCACCCCCGTCAAGTTTTTTTTGTTCATATGTTCATTAGTAGAATTCATTTTACTAAAAATTATGTTTTTGGAGGATTTTAATTCACTCTAGGCATTTGCAACAGGTGGCATTTTTTTTCTAATAACATGATTTCATATTTGTCAACTGTGCAGAGTTGTATGCAGTTGGCTAAATAATAAATACCAAAGTGTGGTTGTAAATGGTGTTCATTTGGAACAGAAACCCGCCACTAGTTGTGTACCACAGGGCTCTGTACTGGCGCCTGTTCTATTTAATCCATATGTAAGCGATATAACTAAAGGCTTGGTGGGTAAGGTATATCTTTTTACAGGTGACATAAAGGTGTGCAGTAGGGTTCATTTCCCTGGAGGTGTCTGTAACATGGTCAGGCATTGTTGGAAGATTGGTCAAAGAAGTAGAAGCTGCAGTTCAACGTTTCTGTATGTAAAATAATGCACCTAGGGAAATAGAGTTCCTTGATATGGATGGTAGCAAAATGAGCAAACATTGTGGCCATGCAGTGGAAAAAGTGAAAAGAATTCTAAGATGCATCACTAGAGGGATCATCAGCAGAAAGAAGAAGGTCCCCATTCCCCTATACAAATCTTTAGTTAAACCTCATTTAGGATACTGTGTCCAGTTCTGGAGACCTAGAGTTCTGGAGAAAACATATCAGGAGAGACCTCGGGAAAATAATATGTACAGTCTGGAGGAAAGACGGGAAAGGGAAGACATGATTGAAACCTTTAAATACATCACGGCTGTGAATAAGGTTCAGGAGGGCAGGATTTTTCAATGTGAAGCCAAGATCAAGAACACAGGGACCTCAAACTAGCAGGAGGAAAGTTCAGGACTAATCTTAATCTTAGAAAGTATTATTTTATTGAAAGAGTAGTTGATGCTTGGAATAGACTTTTAGTAGAGGTAGTGAGTCAGTCAACAGTAAGTGGATTCAAACATGCTTGGGACAAACATAGCTCTATACTCAGACAAAAATGTAAAAAAAAATATATATATAAATATAAAAAAAGTTGAGCAGACTCGATAGACCGATTGGTCTTTTTTTTTTTGCCATCACTATTCTATGTTTCTATATACAGTATACATCAGTACCGCTACAGTAGTCCATGCAAGGTAACTTTAAAAGGCTCTAATTATCATTTTTTGTTACTTTAGAGTTGCAGAGCTAACTGGATATGAACCTCAAGATTTGATTGAAAAGACCTTATATCATCATGTACATGGATGTGATACATTTCATCTGAGGTGTGCACATCATTTATGTGAGTATTGTTTTTTTTTTCAAAAACAACTGTCGGTATGCTTATGAAATTGAACTGTTGAATAGTTATGGGATTTACTTTGCAGCCATATTGCCTTTCTTTTCAGGCTTCTAAGCTACTAATAGTACCCTAAAGGAAATTCTAATTACCACCCAAGTCCCTTTGTTGACTGTAATGGCATTATTATTTATGGAACCATAGAATTGCTGTTTTCATCCTTCAGTCTAGATATGTTCATCTGTCTGTCTACAATGTCTATCTATCTATCTATCTATCTATCTATCTATCTATCTATCTATCTATCTATCTATCTATCTATCTATCTATCCTCAGATATCTCGGCAGGCATTTTGACTGCTCTTATTTGTCTGGATTTTGCTTAGTCCCCATAGACAGGTTCTGTCTGTCTGAGCCACTGTACTAACTGTCCAACAATCTCCCCTGCTGTTCTATAAGTGTTCTGACAGGGGGACACCCCTCCACCGCTAGAACGCTCCAGTCAGCACTCTCAGCCATTGGCTGAGAGTGCTGTGATCGGGAGCTTGTCGGCAGACCCTTTTTGGACATGTCCCTTCGACAGAAGCCAGCCGAACGGCCAGCTTCTGTCGGACCGGCTCCAGTACACGCAGGCCGAATGTTGGGCGGTTTCTATTGAACCAGCCGATGCTTCCCAACATTTGGCCTGCGTGTACTATTCTTAACAGTAATCAGTAGCCAAAAATGATCAAGGCCTAGTAGCATAGTACCTATGGGCTATAGAAGAGTAGAAATATAGTAATCTCATGCCTACCTATTACACACTGTCAAAATATTCTGAAACAGGTTAGGAACAAGATAATTTTCTGTGTAAAAGATGTGATTCCAGCAGATAGGTGTTGCTTTGGGTACCAAAGGTTGTGTGCTTTTAGACTATGCAAATAAAGCCCAGAGCATCATGCATCATACAGTAAAGCACTGTAAACAAATATACTAACCATGTGTTTCTGTCTATTATACAGTGCTTGTGAAAGGACAAGTTACTACAAAGTACTATCGGTTCCTGGCTAAACACGGAGGATGGGTGTGGGTACAGAGCTATGCTACAATTGTGCACAACAGCAGATCATCCAGACCGCATTGCATCGTCAGTGTGAATTATGTTCTCACGTAAGTAATTTTGGACATTGCTATTTTCCATTGTGACAGAAAAACAGTCATCTCATCTGTAAATACTGCACTGTTGTTGGCAGACATTACTAAGGGAAAACTTCTTTTTGGTTCCTCTTGATTCACACGTTATATATATTAGGATATTTATATGGCACTTAACAAGGACATCTGTTTTTCGTCAGTTCAATGCAGTCTGAATGTCTTAATTTCAACCAGATTGGCCAATAAATCCATAAAAATAAAAGTGATGGGATATATGTTTTTAATCTATTGCTTTTTTATCACAAGAGACTGAAGTTAAATGTCATTGATGTGCACTTTTGGCTCATGAGAGAATTGCAGCACTCAGACCTAGCTGATTTTCCATGGGAATACAGTATCTGTAATGTAGCAAGACTTCTGCATAAGGCAAATAAACCACATCTCTGTCGAGCTGTTGTGAGATCCTGTACTTCTAAAAAGACTATTTGTCTGGCTTGTGAAGAACTAGGCCGCTAGTACTGGGCACGAAAGCCCCCTTCCTGTCCATGCCATTTTTCAGCTTTCAGCGCTATCACACTTTGAATGACAATTACTCAGTCATGCAACCCTGTACCCATATGAAATTTGCGTCCTTTTTTTCACACAAATAGAGCTTTCTTTTGGTGGTATTTAATCGCTAGGGTTTTTTATTTTCTTGAGCTATAAATAAAAAAAAATTGAAAAAATGCCTTTTTCTTTGTTTCTGTCATAAAATTTTGACTGGCGGTGGTCACTGATGGGTGCCTGGTGGTGATCATTGATGGGTGTCTGGTGGTGGTCACTGATGGGTGATGGGTGACTGGCGGTGGTCACTGATGGGTGACGGGTGTCTGGTGGTGGTCAGTGATGGATGATGGGTGTCTGGTGATGGTCACTGATGGGTGACAGGTGACTGGTGGTGGTCACTGATGGGTGACGGGTGACTGGTGGTGGTTACTGATGGGTGACTGGTGGTGGTCACTGATGGGTGATGAGTGACTGGCGGTGGCCACTGATAGGTGATGGGTGACTGGCAGTGGTCACTGATGGGTGCCAGGTGTCTGGTGGTGGTCATTGATGGGTGATGGGTGTCTGGTGGTGGTCATTGATGGGTGATGGGTGACTGGTGGAGGTCACTGATGGGTGACTGGCGGTGGTCACTGATAGGTGATGGGTGACTGGCGGTGGTCACTGGTGGGTGCCGGGTGTCTGGTGGTGGTCACTGATAGGTGATGGGTGACTGGCGGTGGTCACTGATGGGTGACGGGTGTTTGGTGGTGGTCACTGATGGGTGACGGGTGTCTGGTGGTGGTCACTGATGGGTGACTGGTGGTGGTCACTGATGGGTGACTGGTGGTGGTCACTGATGGGTGATGAGTGACTGGTGGAGGTCACTGATGGGTGACGAGTGACTGGCGGTGGCCACTGATAGGTGATGGGTGACTGGCGGTGGTCACTGATGGGTGCCGGGTGTATGGTGGTGGTCATTGATGGGTGTCTGGTGGTGGTCACTGATGGGTGACGGGTGACTGGTGGAGGTCACTGATGGGTGACGGGTGACTGGCGGTGGTCACTGATAGGTGATGGGTGACTGGCGATGGTCACTGATGGGTGCCGGGTGTCTGGTGGCGGTCACTGATGGGTGTCTGGTGGTGGTCACTGATGGGTGATTGGCGGTGGTCACTGATGGGTGCCATGTGTCTGGCAGTGGTCACTGATGGGTGACAAGTGTCTGGCAGTGGTCACTGATGGGTGACGGGCGGTGGTCACTGATGGGTGACTGGCAGTGGTCACTGATGGGTGACGGGTGACTGGCGGTGGTCACTGATGGGTAATGCACAGTCACTGATGTGTGGCGGTTGACACACCATGGTAACTGATGGTTGATGGATGACATGCCACGTTCACTGATGGGTGTCGGGTGACAAGCCATGGTCACTGATGGGTGACGGGTGACATGCCATGGTCACTGACGGGTGACACGCCACGGTCACTGATAGGTGATGGGTGACAAGCCACGGTCACTGATGGGTGACGAGTGACATGCCACAGTCAGTGATGGATGATGGGTGACAGGCCACGGTTATTGATGGGTGACGGGTGACCTGCCATGGTCACTGACGGTTGATGGGTGACAGGCCACGGTCACTGATGGGTGACAGGTGCACTTAATGATGGCAGTCTGCTGACAGGTACACTTTATAATGACAGGTACACTTTATGGGGGCAGATGGGGTGACTGTTGGGGGACAGGTGCATTGGGGGGGGACAGGGGTGAAGTGACAGTGTGTGTTGGTGTTTTACAGATCAGTAACTCACTGATCCTAGCTCTTCTCTCCTCACACTGGAAACTGTGTAAGGAGAGAAGAGCTGGTAACAGTGAGTTACTGCTCTGTTTTCATTCGATTTGATCGGCTATGAACTAGGTCACAGCCGATCACAAGGTAACAGCCGCCGGCTGGAGGCTGATACCAGTGTCGGTGACAGGCAGTGTTCCCTGGGAACACGTCGCCACCAACACGCACACGCAGCGAGCTCCCGATCGCGCACTTGCGCAGTGCGAATGGGGGAAAGTGCCATTTGTGATCAGCCAAAGTAGATCACAGCCGGTCACGGCCGATCACATGGTAAACAGCCATGACCAATGGCTGTTCACCCCCGTCGGTGACGCGGTATGTCTTGGGGACACGCCGCCACCAACAGAGCCGGGATGCGCATCCCAGAACAATAGCCGTTCCGCCCCACCGTCATTTGACGGTGGACGGATGGCAAGTGGTTAATGGAGAACTGTGGGATTTTTAAAAAAACAAGCACATACTCAACTCTATGCTGCAGCATCCGTGTGATGCTGCAGCTGTTCCACGCCTGCTCTAAAAAGTGAGTGATCACATGACTGCTAATCGCACAATTCTCGGTCTGCTCAGAGCAGAGAACAGTGACTATCAATCACCGCTCTTTGCTCTGCTCATCCAGTGCTCCAGTGGAGTCTGACTTGGAGAGGGGGCAGGTACAGCTGGCTTTGGCTCTCAAAGGCTGAACCAGCTGCCAATAAGGCATCCAGGTGGATTCCAACAATATTGTCTGGATCCTTCCAGATCCTGGAGCGGCTCTGCCATGTCAGCTGATAGCAGGCAATAGCCTGCTATTAGCTGACTCTGGATCACAGGAGAGTAAAAGTTAGTACACCCTTATGACCCACAAGAGAAATATGGCCAAAAAAGCTTTAGCCACATTTTTCTTTTAACTTGCTGCTGACCTCTTTCTGTAGTATTGAAACATCAAGCCTAATTTATGTCATCAGGCTATCAGGCTATTTTATATGCACAGGACATTGGACATTTGAGCAGATTGGTGTGTGGCAAGATATGACAGAAATGAGCATAACTCCAACATTTACACAGGTTAGCAATCATTAAGTTTCTGCATTACATTGTGGTCGCTTACACAAGTGTTTGATGTCTATGCAGTAGATTCAAGAGTCAAGAAAATCCAATGTATTTGTCGGCACCTAGGAATGTATAGGGAGAGGTGATTTTTTTTCTCTGATATAATGAAATGATCAACCGTTACAGTACTACCTCTATCAGTCACAGCACATACCCCCATCAGTCACAGCACCTCCCCTGTCTGGCACAGCACCTACATAATCAATCAGTCACAGTGCTCCTCTCCAGTCACATTGCCCCCCTATCTGTCACTGGGGTCCCTCCCTGCCATCAGTAAACCCATGTGAGTTCCCTCCAGTATGCTACTAATTAGTTACAAATTCATATCAACAGATTGAGTTCATTTCCTTCCTTAATGCACCATTGAATTTATTTTATTAATGTGGATACCCTCTTGTCAATCACATTTTTAATCATCCCTTTGGATTTGTACTTTTTTGTATGGTTGAGAAAAAGAAAGCTGACTCAATAGTCAATGAAGTAAATGGCATGAAAATTAATGTAATGGCTATTAAAATAATAACAGGTATATACTGTATGTACTTCTAAATGGTATTACAAATGAAGAGCAGCTATGATTCTGCTTATGTCTACTCAATTAAAAGTCATAATTTCCTTCTCAATATTTATTCTTGTATTTCTCTTTGGTTAGTGAAGGGAACACATGTCCACAATGCCACCTTAATGGTTTATTTTATCTTCTCTTGCATGCATGTAGTTGTCTGGGAATATCATTATCTCATCATCTTCATCAGCAGATTTTGCTAGACAGTGTTCTGTATAAGAGCTAACTTTAAAAAAGCATTACTGGGTTAAAGGAAATATGCCTTTAAACAAATAGACTGTTGTCATCGCTTGCTAATTTCCTTTGAAAATGCTGGTTGACTGGTTGTCTCACTCAATTTATGTCACTGACCTAAAAAAGTGTTAGAGATAGTACTGTAGTGAACTTTAGACTTCCTAAACCTTTAAAGATTTATATCATAGCATTACATTTTGAAATATTTACAGTGAGAATAGGCTATCTGATAGTATTGATTTATACTGGCTGAGGGCACAAGATGCATCGGTGTCTGAAGTCTTTAAAAAAGAGAAACTATAATATGAGGCAGGCAGCAGATGCACTCAGCAGGACATGCAACAGGGGAAATTTACAATATGGTCAATGTTTCAGCTGGGTGCAACCCGCCTTTCTCAAGAAAGGTGTACTGCGCACCGCTGACACAGTGACATTACTAAAACCATATTGGAAAACCCTCATGTTGCAAGTCCCACTAAGTGCATCTTCCGCTTACTTCATAATATATGTACAGTATCTCACAAAAGTGAGTACACCCCTCACATTTTTGTAAATATTTTATTATATCTTTTCATGTGACAACACTGAAGAAATTATACTTTGCTACAGTGTAAAGTAGTGTGTGTACAGCTTGTATAACAGTGTAAATTTGCAGTTCCCTCAAAATAACTCAACACACAGCCATTAATGTCTGAAACGCTGGCAACAAAAGTGAGTACACCCCTAAGTGAAAATGTACAAATTGGGCCCAAAGTGTCAATATTTTGTGTGGCCGCCATTATTTTCCAGCACTGCCTTAACCCTCTTGGGCATGGAGTTCACCAGAGCTTCACAGGTTGCCACTGGAGTCCTCTTCCACTCCTCCATGATGACATCATGGAGCTGGTGAATGTTAGACACCTTACGCTCCTCCACTTGCCATTTGAGGATGCCCCACAGATGCTCAATAGGGTTAAGGTCTGGAGACATGCTTGCTTGGCCAGTCCATCGCCTTTACCCTCAGCTTCTTTAGCAAGGCAGTGGTCATCTTGGAGGTGTGTTTGGGGTTTTTATCATGTTGGAATACTGCCCTGCGGCCCAGCCTCCAAAGGGAGGGGATCATGCTCTGCTTCAGTATGCCACAGTACATGTTGGCATTCATTGTAGCTCCCCAGTGCTGGCGACACTCATGCAGCCCCAGATCATGACACTCCCACCACCATGCTTGACTGTAGGCAAGACACACTTGTCTTTGTACTCCTTACCTGGTTGCCCCTATACATGCTAGACACCATCTGAACCAAATAAGTTTATCTTGGTCTCATCAGAACACAGGACATGGTTCCAGTAATCCATATTCTTAGTCTGCTTGTCTTTATCAAACTGTTAACAGGCTTTCTTGTGCAGCTTCTTTAGAAGAGGCTTCCTACTGGGACAACAGCCATGCAGACCAATTTGATGCAGTGTGAGGGGTATGGTCTGAGCACTGACAGGCTTCAACCTCTGCAGCAATGCTGGCAGTACTCATACATCTATTTCCCAAAGACAACCCCTGGATATGACGCTGAGCATGTGCATTCAACTTCTTTGGTTGACCATGGCGAGGCCTGTTTTGAGTGGAACCTGTCCTGTTAAACCACTGTATGGTCTTTGCCACCATGCTGCAGCTCAGTTTCAGGGTCTGGCAATCTTCTTATAGCCTAGGCCATCTTTATGTAGAGCAACAATTCTTTTTTTCTGATCCTCAGAGAGTTCTTTGCCATGAGGTGCCATGTTGAACTTCCATGAAAGAGGGAGAGCAATAACACCAAATTTAACACACCTGCTCCCCATTCACACCCGAGACCCTGTAACACTAACAAATCACATGACACCGGGGAAGGAAAATGTCTAATTGGGCACAATTTGGACATTTTCACTTAGGGGTGTACTTACTCTTGTTGCCAGTGGTTTACACATTAATGGCTGTGTGTTGAGTTATTTTGAGGGGACAGCAAATTTACACTGTTATACAAGCTGTACACTCACAACTTTACATTGTAGCAAAGTGTAATTTCTTCAGTGTTGTCATATGAAAAGATAGAATAAAATATTTACAAAAGTGTGAGGGATGTACTCACTTTTGTGAGATACTGTATATATATATATTTATATGTATTTAAACAAAATGTAAAAGGTCTTACCCCCTCCACACATATACATGCAATTTTGGACAAATGTACTGTATGTGCATAAATGACTATTACTATAGGTGTGTGCACACCCTAATCACCCCGGCCAGCTTCAGAGAGTCCTGCACTATATACACACTATATTGTACATTACATTCTCCTGCATTATATACACTATATTGTACAGTAGACACTCCTGCACTATATACACTATATTGTACAATACACACTCCTGCACTTTATACACTATATTGTATATTACACACTCCTGCACTATATACACTATATTGTACAATACACACTCCTGCACTATATACACTATATTGTACAATACACACTCCTGCACTATATACACTATATTGCGCATTACATACTTCTCACCAACGTGTTCATTTTCTTAACAGTTGCTGGTAGTTAAGCAGACCTGACCTGACTATTGTAGTGAAGATCTTCTTTAGGGTAGGCTCAGACAAAGTGTTAACTCTCTGTCTATTTTCAGTGTAAGCAGATTCATATGTAATGGAAGAGCTGATTTTTTAAAATAAAGTTTGTGCTGTGGTTTTCTCATGTCTGTGAGACTTTTGCTTGTGGCACATCGATTTAGTGAATAAATTCATACTGTAATCATAAGCTGCAAATTGGTTTGCACAAAAAAAAAAAAAAAAATGATAGAAATAAAAAATACTCAGCAAACATTATCAATAAAGTGGCACCAGATTCTGCAGTGTTCAGGGGCACCAGTGAAAAACAATGTGTGCGTATCTGTGTATATATATATATATATATATATATATACAACAGTTTTAGGCAGGTGTGAAATGTTAAAAAAGGCTGTATGTTAAAAAAAATGTTAATAGTTTATTTTTATCAGTTAGCAAAATGGAAAGTAATTGAAGAAAAATCCAAATCAAATCAACATCAGACGTGACCACGCTTTGCCTTCATAACAGCATTAATTCTTCAATTCTTCTAGGTACACTTGCACACAGTTTTTGAAGGAACTCGGCAGGTAGGTTGTTCCAGAACTGAAGAATCTATGCTGTTTTGAAGGCAAAAGCTGATCACGCAAAATATTGATTTGATTTAAATTTCTCTTCTGCTCATTTACTTTCCATTTTGTTAATTGATAAAGAATAAACTAATAACACTTATAGTTCTGAAAGCATTCTTAATTTGCTGCATTTTGTCACACCTGCCTACGACCTTTGCACAGTACTGTATACACACACACACACACACACACACACACACACACACACACACATGTGTATTTGAGCGTTGGGGTTCATAACTTAATGCAATAGGCTGTGCACACCTATACCTATTATGTCTAAGGCAGGCCATACATGTTTCGAATCTCGGGATTCGAACTGTGTATGGGCAGGCTGAATGCACTTGGGTACAACCAGCATACCAGGTTTTACCTGTGATTATCCCTAGTGACTGCTATAGCCGCTAGCAATAATCATTGTCTTTTCCCTGTAGGAAAGGCTTCCCCCTCCCCCTGTCAGGAAAAGACAATGACCTGGCAGGAAGGATTCCCCTGTCAACACTGCCTGTGTTGATGGGGGAATCAAGCTAATTTCTTTTTTACAACCGTGGTTGCAGGAAAGAAATCTGCTCCGTGTATGGCTGGCTTTAGTATTCTGGAGGCAAAACTTTGTGAGTAAAACCTATATTCTCCAAACAATCCTTGTTTTAGATAGGACTTGAATAAACCAGCATAGATTTTATCTTGTGGTTTTCTTCTGATATTGTTAGACAGCATGAAAAGATGTAATTGTTTGAAGGCTGCTTTGACCATTTATATGGTCTCTAAAATTATATGCACAATTGTCACCCAACTAGAATGTAAGATTTGGACATCACCATGACTAGCTAAATTGATTGAGGATAGTGGAGGAGTTCTCTGGTAGCCAGATCTCTATGGTTAGCTTTGCTTTCTCTTTATTGGTTTTGCAAGCTTCTTTGATTTAATCCATCTGAGTGAGCTTTTTGTTCTCAAAGACAAATCCTCTGTAAACAGATAACACACAGCTCCTTTCCAAAGTGTAATCAGGTTTTGTTTTCACTCCTGATGCGCTCACGTGATTCCACAAATTACCCTTTGTACTACAAATCACCATAAATTGTTCAGCTTTCAAACTTCAGGATCATGTTTTGGACTTCAAATAGCAGCCGTATGTTTAGTTAGCAGAGTTGCTGAAATGATCATTTTAGCATCTAAGCTGCTATCAGTAAAAAGGTGATAAGATGTAATATATGTATACAAATCCATGTTACAGTAAAAACACTCAAGAATCCATAACTGTATTGTTTCCTCTTTAGAGGTTGTTCAGACCTATTTACTTTACAGAGTGTTATGCAATTTGGGAAAGTAAGTTAATATTCCTGCACTAGTTTTGCACACTATAGCTTTGATAAGTATGTTATATGGCACACTCTCAAACTCTTAAACGCAGATGTTTGGATGCACTGCCTGTAAGGCACAGTGCTAAGCATTTTTCTTCTAGGTTAGTGAGCACAGCACCCAAAATGCTTTGCATATGCCAAGTCTCCCATTAAAAAGGCAACACAAATACTCATTTTTTTGTGTATCAGTTCAATGATCTACTTTTAAGTGACCAACATGTGGCTTGAAATGTGGCATCTTCTACAAATTTCGCACATCACCATGTAAAAATAGGTAATTTGCAGACTTGCAAACTGTAATACAAAATGCTTGTATTTAAAAAAAAAATACAAAAACAGTTTGTAATGTAATGGCATTTCAGAGTTTATATAGTATTCATAAATAAAACTATATACATATACCTTCATGTACTTTCACTTTACACACGTAAAAGAAGATTAAAATTATAACAGTGACGTGCAAACAGATGGCAATATAAAGTAAGTGTACTCAGGAACAATAAAGAAATATTGAAAGTTAAGTCTTGGTTGAAAAATTTTAAACACATTTTTCAGTCTTGGCAGTCAAATAACACTTACATAAGGCAGGTAAAGTTGTAAGCTGTTCTTTGCTAGTGACATCATTACGCATCACCCCAGTACAAGAAAATATGTTAGGCCCCTTTCACACTTGTGCGGCCCGATTTTACTGCATTTTTGCCACAATTTTGCCGCGGTTTTACCGTGACTTTGCCGCGATCTTACAGCGATTTTGACACGATTTGGGATCAGTGCGACTTTGGTCTGACTTTGTTGCAACTTTGGCTCAATGAAAACATATTCAAATTCGTACAGAAATAGTACAGAAATCGCATCTATATTATTCAGGTGCGATTTGCATGAAACTTTGAGGGTTTAACATTGAAGTCTATGGACCACAAGTTGCATCAAAGTTGGACCAAAGTAATGCAGGGACTACTTTGAAGTCGGCACGACCTGAAAGTCATACAGATATGAATGGTACTCATTGGAAATAATGGGGAACAACTTGTGATGAGACTTTGCAGTCCCAAATCGCAGGACAACTCGCACAAGTGTGAAAGTGGAACAGAACCAAGGAATGGAGCTAAGCAGCTAATTTATTGTAAGCATATGTAATAAATAGTGAACCTCTTGATTACTTATGGCATTCTGAGAGCATAAGGGCCAGAGTGATAGCATGCCTTGCTAAGCCAAAGACTGTATAGCTAAGTAGCAAACTAGATTCATGATGTTTTAAAAATAAATAATATGATAAAAAAGAATCTATGAATGGAGGTGGCAGACTTCTCAATCCTCCACTCATCCTCCATTTATAGATCACTTTTCATTCATAGAAGCTTCTTCTATGAATGGTGAGGCTGGCATATTGGGGACCTTTTGGTGACAGCGTGTGACTGCCCCTTAGTTATTACTGTGAATCGAGGTAAGGAACCAAGACAAGGTGAAAGT
>BLSH010414487.1:166174-191164 GCA_018402905.1 Glandirana rugosa | reverse complement strand
ACTGTGTGTATGTGTTGGGGGGGCATGGACAGAGGAAGATTTCACCTAACAGCTATATGCCTTGTACTGATGTTTGTGGGGGGGGGGGGTTGTCTGCACATTTAGGATTTAAGCAAGCAGAGACACCTTTATTCTTATTGAGCTAGGACAGCCTTGTTCCAGAAGACCAAAATCATGAAATGAGAATGAGTGCTGAGGAGGAGACATCTACTATCCTGCATTTAGGTCTAATTGATAAACATAAAAGTAAGAACAGAAGTTTTTTAAGTTGAAATACACTGGCAGAAAGGGTTCTTAAGGTTAATTTTGAGCTCTTTGTATATTAAAAAGTCGTAACATACATTCCTAACTTTAGTCATACATTTTGCAGATATAAGTCCTCAGGAAAAAATAAGAAGTGTAATCTTTACAAGTGCCTGAAAGTTCCTTTAAATATCCTTTTCTCCTTTTTCACCCCTTTGCACCTAAGGGTAAAACAAATCTTAATGCGTAAGCACAATTTTGCAACTTTGACATGTGCTGGTAAAACCGTACATATCATCACAACGACTTTCTGCATCCAGGTGGATTATATCTTGTTTTCTTCACTACAAATTGGGCTTTCATTTCGTGGTAAATTGTAATGGATATCTCCTGATTTGTTTTATTATAAAAGGAACTGGTCTAAAATAGTAAAAAAAAATAAATGACAAATTAGCTGTATATTTCTTGCTACTACCATAACCTTCCACCACAGAACAACCCAAAATAAATTCTCCTGCTCCTGAAAATTGCAGCAATACCACATATGTGTATGTTATTTGTTGTTTGTACCCGTAGTACAGCCCGGAAACAATAGTGTGCATTTTGCTTTTTTAATCCTACCTAAAATACGCTGACACCAACTAACACTGATACTAATTAAAAAAAAAAAAAAGTCTTGTCCAAAAAATATTAACCCTGACCGTTGACCCTAACACTAACACTGGCACTGACATAGGTCAAACTTTAATCTAGTTTTTTTTTTGCATTTTTTTTAATTATTATTGTTATTTTATTTATTTATACAATGTATCTATTTCCTCCTTTCACAGAGAGAGAAAACATGGGGAAGGGCTTCACAGTGACTGATCACTGTGGTAGCCAAAGGAGTTTTGGATCCCGATCATAAGTACGAGGCTCTGGGCTCTCATTGAGACCCTGGTCTATGTGCTGGGAATGTGCCATGCAGAAAAAAACCAAGTCTATTGGGGCCACATATTTGTGTGTGGGGGCGGCTTCAAGGGGTTGACAATAGTGTTGTGACTGTTATGTCATTTTATGTAATGTGATCTGCAAGAGCAGTGGTTGGAGATTAACAACAGCACACTGTGAGGTTGATTTACTAAAACTGAAGAGTAAAAAATCTGGTAAAGCCCTGTATAGAAACCAATCACCTTCCAGTTTTTTTTTTCAAAACTTAATTGAACAAGCTGGCGATAGAAGCTAATTGGCTACCATGCACAGCTGCACCAGATTTTGCACTCTCCAGTTTTAGTAAATAAACCACTGTATCTTCTACCACTAATAGACTTCAACCCCCATCCGGATTGAAGCAGAATCTTTTAATCATTAGAGAGGAGGGGTGTGACATGCACATGTAGGTATACCAAGTTTTTTCCTCCTAAGTGACAACACTGACAAAACAGCAATGTGGTACAATGGTGGCACTTCCAAGAAGAAGGTGAAAATTCTCTCTGAAGTTCAAAATCCCATTCAAATGTGTCACCCTTGACTCAGGAAATTCATTTTTCTATCCTGTCAAGCCCAAACTACACCTTCTTCCCCCCTATAATCCCCTTTATGGTGTGTGGTCAATGGATGGGAGAATTACATTTTTGTTAAAAACACTAGACATATATTCACAGTAATTTGGATTAGTAATATGTTCACGGTTACAGAATGCCCACAATGGGCCTGAATGTATAATTATAGGGGAGGGAGGGACAAAGGGCAAGGGCATTTGCTTTTTTGACATATTTTTTCTTTAATTAGGTCACAAGCACAGGAAGTAACAGGGCAGGGGAAGGGGTGTGGGGGGATGAGGATTTGGGAGGCAGGGATTAGGTAGAGCCTAGTAATCTCTAGATCTACTTGGGAGAAAGATCTGTCAGATTAATTGCATTTATATGTGGGGAGCCTCAACCTCTCATGATACCTTTCGCCTCCACGTTGGGGAATAATTATGATATATATGGTTGTTATGATAAGGTTCTAGGATATACACCTTTTATATATGTCTGTAACAGTATTTATGTTGTGTTGTGTACAAGATCTAAATGTTCTCTTTATTTTTGTTTGCTTATTTTATGAATGTTGTCTTGATTTTCTATTGTGTTATATTGTACTTTTTTCTAACATGAATAAAAATATTTTTTACTGTTAAGAAGCTTTTAGACACCAAAAAAACAAAAACAACCAAAAAATAAACAAACAAATTTGTCACCCTAGAAAGGAAGTATACACAGGGCAGGGAAACTGGCAGGATCAAGTAGTATGTGGGGCATAAAAGAGATGCAAAAAATAAAAATCACTTCTCTTATTGAGCCTGGGTTCACATCATTGTGAATTGGATGCCGGTTCTCCGCATCCAATTTGCATAGCAGGAGATTTTGACCGTCTCCCTATGGAGCCGGTTCACATATCTCCCTGCAGCAGGTCTAGTGCAGTTTGCACAATAACACTGTGCGACTTTTGGTCTATTTGAGGTCCGAATTCAGCCCAAAATTCGGGCTGAAATTGGAACTGAATGTGGAACCAGGACGCACCGGACCCCTGCTGTGAGCCGCTGCGTGTTCTAGTTTGAACCCAGCCTAAAGGTGAAGTGCTTTTTACTTTGAGTCAATAGATGTAGCCCACTTCAATGGCTCTCAGTTTCAAAGAAGTTTCTGTTATGGAATACAGTAATGACATTATCTAATACCAACAACGACTTAGTATAGTGCTATGTCGTTACATTCATTTTCTCAAATAAAGCTTTGTAGTTTAAAGTGAAATTATGTGCATTACTCTTACGTCAGTGCAATCTTATTTGTAACAAAGAAACTCAAACAGCAGAGACAACTATGCTACTACAACTCACAAAGCTGTGAATGAACACTTATTTAATATCAGAAAAAGCGTTCTTCCCATTGACCATCACACTAATGTATCATGAGTTGTAGATTTTTAATTTTTAGCAGAGGTTCCCCGGGACCGGAGAACTATTTCAATGGTTCCTCTGTGTTGAAAAGGTTGACCACAAGTGCATGGAGCATTCTTCCCATTGACCATCACACTAATGTATCATGAGTTGTAGATTTTAAATTTTTAGCAGGGGTTCCCCAAGACTGGAGAACTATTTCAAGGGTTCCTCTGTGTTGAAAAGGTTGAGAAAGGCTGGCTTATATAACAGTGCAGAGTAAAAATGTATGTGGTGTGTGTAAAGTAACCACTTTCGATTTGATTTATTGACATCAAATCAGTGAAAGATCAGTTGTGCACTACTTTACAAAACGAAACCTCAAATAGTCTAAAGGTGTTAATAAAATCAGAAGGTCAGACTGCTGCAAGATTATTCTATAGAATGATTGACACATAAACATACACAGTTGCTGGCCTTGTCTCAGGGGAACAATAATAATCAGCAGGGAATAATTTTCTAAGGTGATCAATTCTTGCAACAATGTCTGTCAGTCAAGGGACATCTGCAGAGGTCAGGGGTTGCCCATAAAATTATTTCCCACCCAAAATTATTGCCTAGATTAGGTAATAATCATATAATACCTTTGGGTACCCTAAAAACCTATTGCAACATTAGATTTGTATTATAGCTTCTATATTAGAAAAAATATGAATTATTTTATTGGACAATATATGAAGAAGAAAGTATCCTCCTTGGGATGGTCTTGCCTCATATGTATTGTGCTGGCTGTGCCAGGGCCAGACAGTGATCTGCATCATTATTATAATGGGATGGTATTTACTCAAAGTGCAAAAAATCTGGCTAAATGGAGGCAGCCTTTGTTACTAAGAGATTTTCTTAGTAGACTATAACAATCTACCTTTATACATGAATGTAGCCATAATTTTCCATTTTCAACACAACACAGTGTTGCTTTCTTGCAGATCTTAGGATATTACACACACACACATTGCAAGTGAATAGACAACTGACTGTTAATATTACCTAATGGTAGTTAATGACATTCATCTGGACTTGTTCTATAATATTGAAAATGCATCGTACCTTCGTCACTTCCTATGGTGATACGCTGACACTCATAAGTATATGGTTCTATAGGGTGAATTTCTGTATATAACCCTAGGTCTATATGTATGTAAATGCAGGAGATTATTATGTGGTACACTGTACATATAATATATATATATATATATATATATATATACTGTATATATGTACTGTACTTGTCCAAGTGGTTTATGTTGCTTGTTTCTACAACATAATCCTTGAATGAAGTCTGAATATGTCTGCAGGCCTATACATGTAAAACAGCTTGAAAATGATTCCTTTGAAGCTAACCGACAAATTTATTTTATAGTATAATAGATAGTCCAGAAAGCAAATAGAAATTCACCTATTTTCCATATGAATGAGTATGTGTTTCCACTATCCCTGTTTCATATTTTCATCAATGCTCCCAAAGGATAGCAGAAGAAACCAGTGCATTACATTTTCCTCTTAAATACTATGCCGAGTATGTGTATACACTGAGATAAAAAATACTAATAGAAGAGAAGCCCTAGGCTCTGGGCAACCAATGCTAAAACGGTGAATATGCAATAAATCACTCAATTTAAAGAAGAAGTAAAAATATTTAGTTTTCAAGTCCCTTGGGGTTTAAGCACTTCCTAGATATATAAAAGCAATGAACAGAAGAGAAATGAAATGTAATGCAAGGTTTTGCGTAAAGCTGTTAACCAGATAACCTCACTTTTATAATCGCAGTGGTGCAAGTACCAAACCTGTTGGTGTGCATTGCTTATGTTTTGTAATTATCTTTAACCACTTGACATCCAGAAGGCTTTACCCCCTTCATGACCAGGCCATTTTTTTGCTATTTGGCACAGTGCTACTTTAACTGGCAATTTCCTGGTCACGCAACACTCTACTCAAATGAAATTTATATAATTTGTTTACACAAATAGAGATTTATTTTGGTGGTATTTGATCACCGTTGGGTTTTTTTAAAAAATATTTTGCTATATAAACAAAAAAAGACTGAATATTTTGAAAAAAAAAAATCATATTTTCTAGTTCCTGTTATAAAGCATAGCAAAATGTATTCGGCTACATGTGTTTGTTAAAAAAAAACCCCAATAGGTGTAGATTAATTGGTTCATGTGAGAGTTATAACATGCACAAACTATAGTATATACAGGTATATTTGAATATTACAACTAAAAAACCTATTTGCTATTGGAAATTTGTGAGTGATAGAAATATATCAATAACACAATAAACTGTGTGATAAATAAAATGTGTAACACCTACACATCTGAATGATGAAAAAAATGTGTATCCCCTTTGATACAACCAGAGGGCTGCTGTAACTCAGGTAAAACCTGCTATAGAATATAAATAAACACAAACTCCAGCGCCACCCCTGTGCAAATCAAACAATAAATGTGCAAAAACTGTCCATAAAAAGTCCACAGATGATTATTGCATAAACATCAAGCCGTTCTTGTAATAAAGGTGATAAAGTGACAAAAGTGCTTTTCAGTGCTTCATATAACTTGCGCAAAAGTGCAAATAAGTGCCAAGTGCCAAGGTCCCTCTTGTGTCCCCACTGACCAGAAAAAATGGACCTACTGCTTTGCAGTCAGAAGGTCAAATAGGCTGAGTGAAGGTGGTTCCTGGCCATACACTGGAGCAGATGAACGGAGGAGTAATCCCAAAATGCATCAATCCTTTATAACTCAGAGAAACAGAGGAAACTCATAGTGTATACTGTATATAAAGCTGCTTTATTGCGCACAAAAAGATCTACTTACAGGAAATTCCATGTAATGATCGCATTAAAAAACATAAGGACACAGCGTGGTGACTGGCGTGCGTTCCTCCACCTCTATGAGTTTCCTCTGTTTCTCTGAGTTATAAAGGATTGATGCACTTTGGGATTACTCCTCCGTTCATCTGCTCCATTGTATGGCCAGGAACCACCTTCACCAGAACTCAGCCTATTTGACCTTCTGACTGCAAAGCAGTAGGTTCATTTTTTCTGGTCAGTGGGGACACAAGAGGGACCCTGGCACTTGGCACTTATTTGCACTTTTGCACAAGTTATATGAAGTACTGAAGAGCACTTTTGTCACTTTATCACCTTTATTACAAGAACGGCTTGATATTTATGCAAAAATCATCTGTGGACTTTTTATGGACAGTTTTTGCACATTTATTGTTTGATTTGCACAGTGGTGGCGCTGAAGTTTGTGTTTATTTATATTTGAAATATGATCATTCATGGTGTGCTGACATCCTATTTCATTTTTGAAGCCCTTAAAATGCCAGGACAGTACAAATACCCCCCCCCTTCCACCCCCACCCTCATGACCCCTTTTTGGAAGGTAGACATTCAGAAGTATTTATAAAGAGGCACTGTAAGTTTTTTAAAGTTGTATTATTTTTGTCACTATTTGTTTGGAAAATGAAGAAATGAAATAAAATTAGTTTTTTTTCCATAATTTTTTTACATACTGTCACCAGCATCATCATATGACTGGTGTGGCGGTGATGTAAAATACATTTCTTTTTTCACTTTTTGTTTCTTTTTTTGCTCCATACTTTCATCACAGTAGTTCAATGACATCTCTGTGCCACTGTGCTACTCTGGGGGCGGGGGAGGGGGGGGGGGGGTTAGAGGCTGATCAGGGATTGTTTTTTTGTTTTTTTTTACACTTTGATGATCACTGTAGCAGCAATGTTTTGAACTGTCATGATGGGTTGCATAACAGCTGTGATTACTATTGTGTGCTTTGATTGGCTCATAGCTATCACATGGTATAGGGTGCTGTGAGTGGTTCAGGTACCATGCGATAGCCGTGGGCCAATCACAGCATCAAAATAGTAAGCACAGCTTGTATTAATGAAGCCCATTCATAACAGCTGTGTTTACTTTGTGATCAAAGCAGCCTGGTATAGGGAGCCACAATCTGCTGTGTCTGGTGGATCGGTGAGCTGCGTGACCATCAGCCAGCGACATATATGCACGTAATTGTGCCCTGCTGATTCACCAGGATGCAGTAAAATTACTGTGGATGGGACGGCATGTGGTTAAAACTACAGCAAGCAATGAATTTATTTTATTATGAGGAATGATCCTATGTTTGTGTATGTTTGGCTTTGATGCATTATAGTACACCATTACAGCTGTAACATCCCCAAGGCAGATAAAAGTGGATTGCATGTATATTTAGGTGGTTAAAGCAGAACTACACTGTATCTAAGCACCACAAACCAAAAACACTATTTAATTCATTTGTATTATTCAAAGAAAACTCAACCTTCCATCCATGTCCCCATGTTTCATTTTGCTGAGAAATTACTTTGAAAACCACCCCCTAGCATTTCTGGCCCTCGACATCTTAAGTAAGGGCAGATGATTCAAGTAGCATTTACTTTTCGTAATCTATCTGCCCTTAGCTTAGGCATACATGGTGTGCTTAGTTGAGAAAACCCCTCCTCCCCTCCTGAAGACTCCTAGAATATATGACATAATTTGCCTAGCTCTAGAAATTAGAAGTAATTGAAGAAACATAAAAGAAAAGTCTAAATATGATATACTTTCCTTCCTATTTGCTAATGCTGACAGCATTGATTGAAAGAGTGAAGTTCCACTAATTCTTCTAAAGAGGAAAAAATAACTCTCTAGTGGGAAAGTGTGGTTTACTGCAGCAAACCACAGTAATGTAAATGGATCCTTATTCTTAAACTGTTAGATGGTAAGACTGTGTTAGGACCACATCAGTGTTGCTGGCATTTTTTGCTTGTGGTCCCTTAATACCTTTTTTCTGTGTTCCCCCAGGTCCCATTACTGAGGAACACAAATGTCTCACATTACACACATTGTTACTACCATTATTTCCTCAGTGTAAGCATAATGACCCGTTTCTTATATATTTATGTATTACTGAATGTATTTGTAGATACGTGTTAACATATGATTTAGTAGTTGGTTGTAAGGCATGAATGAAACAAATATAAGTGTATCTTCTTAGGGCATTATGCATTGACATACGGCAAGCAGCACAGCAGACATATATAATGATTATTTAAGCACATAGCACATAGCTGGTTGGTTACTAGGGCTAATAGCATATAATCAACACACAATTATTCAAGCCCTATAGACTTTCAGTTAAGTCATAATTGTTAACAACTGACAATAATGTTGCTTGTCATGGTTGTTTGTCATTGAAGCATGTGAGCGTACTATAATCAGGGCATTCAGAGCGCTGATGAAATGGTCTCCTTAGGGCTATTCATCAGATTAAAATACCACTGGGACCATTTCCATTGAATAATAAATTAATATTATTGTTTCTTTTGTGTTGTTTTCCATTTGGTAACACTATAATTCACAAGTGTAATTAGAACTGAGAATATATATATATATATATATATATATATATATATATATATATATATTTTTTTTTTTTTTAGTTACGACAATACTAAAGGAATAATGTCCTGGCATTATTGCAAAGGAGTTTACATAAGAGTGGTCTGAAGTTTTTGTCCTACAAAAGGGATACGGTTCAAGGCATCTAGATACTCAGATATTAAATGATTGAAATAAATGTTTTTAGATTGTTTTTAGGGTGTGTATATTCAGAGGACATATTATATTGAGCATTTCTTATGACTTATGATAGTTCAGGTCTGTTCTGCCTACAGTAAAGTAAAATAAGGCGCTGGTGCAAAATCACTATTGAAATTGCTAATGCTCAGTATTCCATAAGAGGATGGCAAGTAGTGAGTGATTGGTGAAAATGTGTTCCCTGCATTCTATTCGAGAAAAAATAAATCTTTGTAAAATATTCAGGTGTGCTCATCTCTGCCTTCTTGATGTACAAATCCCCAAACATTGATCACTAAGGGTAACTGTTAATTATGTAAAAACTAGGCTTGTTGTTCATGTGATAGATTTGAGATACAAGGCACATGTGGATGGATCTCACTAATCCTAGAGGTGTACAGTATAACAATATTGATTTTAGAGCCTGCTGTTCAGCTTTTGGTAAGTCTGTGAGGTAAATATATGCTCATGTGTTACTTTGAAACATAGGTTGGTGTATGTCTTCTCATTCTTCCCAGTGTGGCATTGTTTATAGGAACTGTTAGATAATATATTAGTATATAGCCTTTGCTGTCATTGTAGCCCTAATTTTTGTCTAAATAGAAACAACTAAGTGTACATTTTGGAGGGGTAAGCTAAACAGTATTAAAGTGTTTGTAGCCTTAACTCTTAAATTTACTTTCAGCCCTTCTCTTGTAGCCAGCCATAATGTACTGTATACGTTTTTGTTAAACACAAACCCTCTAAATACCTTTTTACATGTATCTTCAAGTCACGTGACTCCCGACCACTCTACACCTCTGATCCAGGGCTGCAGCGGGAGGGGCCGAGATCTCCCTCTGACTTCAGCTGGGGAGGTCACATGGCGGCTCCCCTCCTGATGTAGCCCTGGAGCGAAGATGTAGAGTGGCCGTGAGTCACGTGACCGGCCTGAAAATAAAAGCAAAAAGGTATTTAGAGGCTTAATTTTTATGACTACTTAAAAGGGAGGGGCTGGCAGTGATTTTTTTTTAAAAAGTTCTAATAACAGCAGAAGGAGGGGGTGGGGGGGCAGCTCACACAGAAGACACATGAGCTGACAAGCAGGGAGGGGGAGAGAGGAAGACAGAGGAGTGCTGCAGATGGAGATGCACTGGCCATGGTGTCAGGGCTCAGCAGCCATGATAAACCAAGTTCAGTTTACAGAGGGGAGGGCAGAACCAGGCAGGATCAGCCAGGTTTTACAGATTCCAGAGGGGCAGGTTAGACAGCACAAGCACTGTGCTGTTTAACCCGCTATTAGGGAACAGGATCTCTTTTTTTTTTATTTAGGGTTACAAACACTTTAATTAAATCTTTCATGGATTCTTGATACCACAGGCAGTACTGCTGTTGTTTCTACATAACATAGTGTGTGTATCACAGGGGTGTTGTGAGATGCAGAGGAGGTATTGGAAGATGTCACTAAAGTCCAGATATGTCTTTGGCTTACAGAAGACTTGATACTGCAGATAGATTTTCTTTCACTATATTTTTTATTGAATAAAGCCAGATTCACAAAACAGTGAACAGACGCCAAGATCAGTGGTGGAAAGTGAATTGAAAGTGATAACATTTATACCACAGATGAGTAAGCCTTTTATATAGTATAGCTAATAACTACAAACATAGGCAAAAGGGAACCAGGTGAGGATACCCCGTTACCTTAACGGTCTGTAGGAAAAAAATGAACCATGTCATTTCCAATGGTCAAAAGCCTAGAAATACGCTAAGCAAGCAGTATTTCAGGAATCATCATATAACAAATATTATGCTATACCTGAGATTGACCTATGTTCATATATAAAAATAAAGTCCAGGGGTCCTCTCAAGGACCTCCCAAAAATGTGGCCAAAGAGCGATTGACAGACTCTGCACACTGTCGTACAATGGTAAATGACCAAAAATAAGAAATAAAGAAGAAAGACTAAAGAATAAAAGCACAAGAGGGAGAGCAAGAGTAGGAAACCAAGGAAAAAGGAATCACGAAGAAGAAAGTAAGCCCCACCCCAGAGAATCCAAAGCCAGCATCGGTGGGCTCGTCAGAATTTCCTATATGTCCAAAAATTAGGAAGACGTAGTCGTCGCTGGAAACTGGTCCAACCAGGGTTACCAAGTCTTACAAAATTTGTCCTTAGCGTCCGCAAGTATCGCCATAAGCTTCTCGTTTGTCAATGTACCATGCATACGTAGCTTCACCTTCTCAGGCGAGAGGAGGGGTGTTTTCCACGCCTTCACATTGGTTTGTTTAGTAGCCATAAAGATGTGTGTTGCCAAGACTCGTTCTCATTTAGTTAACTCCAAAATAGGCTTATGAAGTAGAGCTTCCCATGGGTCCTTACATATATTAGAATGAAAGAGCATATTGACCAACGTATACACTCAAATCCACAATCTTTTAACTTTGGGGTATGCCCACCTCATGTGCTTCATACTGTCCTGATCAGAACAGCCCCTAAAACACAATTCTGGGTACATGGGAAGATATTTTGCAATTCTCACTTGGGTGTAATACCATCTAGACATAACTTTGAATGAATTCTCTAGGGCTATGACATTATGGGAGGAATAAAAAAGGGTCTCCCACATCTTGGGCCAGTCCTCAGGGGATTGAAGGGCACCGAAATCTGACTCCCATCATGCACAATAAGAGGTGGCTGAAGTGTTAGAGGCACCCAGAAGAGAAGAAGTGAGGAGACTAGGTCCTGAGTAGTCAAATGAGTACTTCACCTGGTTTCAAATGTACTGCAGATAGATTTTCACCTAAGTTGGATGTTTTTGGTGGTTGAAGACCACTTGCCTTTTTGCCTGTGGTAGGGAGAAGGAACGCCTAAGAATATCAGGTACCATTGGCCAATTTGAGAGGTATCCTTTTGTGAATTCAGTGCAAAATGATAAAAGCCACCATTCTGGAAGTTTTGATCCTTTCTGAGCTGCAGGTGATATTCCAATCTGTTGAAGGCATTCTGAGCACTAAGCGATTTCTGCAGTCTTTTTGCAGATATTTGCAGCTGTAGCAAGTGTATAGATAACTCTTAAAAGAATTGCAGCTTTATCCCATGAAAGTCAAAGTTTGGTTGCTTTCTATCTCTGGCTATGGTAGATTCTTTAACTTTGTGGTAACAGAGTTGACAAGCGAATATATTAGGTGTCATTGGTCAATGTTTATTGGCCAACCCCTTGATGCTGTCCGCTAATGTAAATCTCTTCATTTGACCCTTTAAACATTTAAAAATGTATCCTGCAAATAGGACAGCAAGCCTTCCTTGCCTATCCTCTCTGTCGGGCTTTGCACACACACATTACTTTGTCTCCCTCTGTTTCATGGTGCCATCTTTGCCAGCATGTCCTTCATTCTAGCATTTTACATTTACATCTTCTTTTGTACATCAGCATTTTTATGCCCTTTTCTTCATCTTGGCTGATATGTTTTCTAAGTCTTGTGATTTATTTCTTTATGTTGAGTAAACTGTTCTATATGTAATGAGGCACCCGACCTTCATCTGCTGACATACTTCTGAAAACAGTCTTCTCTTGGGTTTTCTTCTACCCTACTATAATATTTCCTCACAATCTATTGTTTACAGTATATGCATCGAGCAATTCTTGTGTTTTCCTACATTCCTCTTCTTTATTCTTTTTGAGGGGGTCAGTGGGAAGCAATGTTGCATCATGATATCTCTAGATAGGCAGGATGAAAATGCTGTTGGTGGTCATCCTGGTGGCAGCATCCTACTAATTTTTTAGTATTTCTTTGCGTACCTACTACTGAATGAATATATAGCCAGACAGGAAAAGTCTGCTGATGTAGTAAGAAGCAGAGCTACTGCTCTACTAACCAAGCATCTCCATATTTGGCCGGTTCAAAACAAAACATATTAGTAGCTTTTAAAAATGGGGCAAAGAGGTATATATAAATATATATATATATATATATTAGTATATAGATATTATTGTATATTGCAAGCATTTTCTTCCATTCATCATATATCATATAGTATATATGTATTTATAGAATGGTACTTTCATATATCATTTTTCTTCAGTTATTAAAAGAAATAGATCTTAAAGTTTTCCATAGAAACATAGAAAAGTGATGGCAGAAAAAAGACAGTCCATCGAGTCTGCCCGTTTTTTTTTTTTTTTTTGTTAACTTTAGTTACATAGTTACATACAGTAGTTAGTCTGGTTGAAAAAATACACAAGTCCATCCAGTTCAACTAATACAAGGGAAAAAAGCCCACACAATCCCATATACACAATCCTATACCCACAGTTGATCCACATGCAAAAAGCTCCAGCAAAGTATGATCCATTTTGCTCCAGCAGGGGAAAAATTCCTCCTTGATCCCCCAAGAGGCATATTTCCTAGATCATCTTCACCAATAAATATTAGTATCCAGTTATATTATGTTGTAGATCTACAGTATGTTTGTCCCAAGCATGTTTGAAGCCAATTTACTGTTGATTGCCTCACTCCCTCTGCTGGAAGTTTATTCCAAGCATAAACTACCCCTTCAGTAAAAAATATCTTTCTAAAATTAGTTTTGAACTTTCCTTCAGTTAGTTTGAGGTCATGTCCCTGTGTTCTTGATTTTGGTTTCATATTGAAAAAAACTGCCCTCCTGAACCTCATGCACCCCCTTAATGTATTTAAAGGTTTCAATCATTTCTACCCTTTCCCTTCTCTCCTCCAGACTGTACATATTAAGTTCCTGAAATCACTCTCGATATGTTTTATCCCCCAGACCTTTAACCTTTTTTGTTACCAATCAGTTTTTGTAAGTGAGGTCTCCAGAACTGGACACAGTATTCTAAAAGAGGTCTCACTAATGGTATATATAGGGGAATGCGAACCTCCTTCCTACTTCTTGGCATCCATCTAGTAATGCGTCCTAGAATTCTATTTGTTTTCTCACTGCCTGGTCACCCTGTTTGCTCATGTGCTTCATTCATAACAGCTGTGCTTACTATTTTGATGTAGTGATTGGCCCACAGCTATCATGTGGTACCTGAGCCAATCACAACACCCTGCACCATGTGATTTCTGTGGGCCAATCACAGCACACAATAGTAGTGACAGCTGTTATACATTCATAACATACAGTTCAAAACATTGCTGTTACAGTGATCATCACTCCTCAGAGTAGTACAGTGTCACAATGGTGACACTGAACTACTCAGATGAAATTATGCAAAACATTGTAAAAAAAGAAGAAAAAAAAAAAGAAAAATAATGTTTTAAAAAGTGAATATGAAAAAATTAAGTATGGCTTCATCCACGCACATATAGCAAAATACACGTGTTCAGTTAACAAATAATGTAACAGCACTTAATTTGGCCATTCTAAAATATATACAACCAGTTGATCTCAAATTATTAATTTATGTCCTTTTTGTAATATACTACAGTCCAAGGTTATGAATACATTTATTAACTGAGGGCATTTTTACACCAGTAGTTTAAATATTAGTTATACAAACAGGATACATTTGTTTAAAGACAAATGAAAAATTTCCCTGTTATTCAGTGGGCAATAAAATACTGTGGCATGGGCCACTTTTGCTTACTTCTGTGGTGAAATGAAAAATAACTGAATACTAGCTGATAATTTAAAATTAGATTGGTCTGTCAATATTCCAACAGAGGTCTAAAAACCATTGTAGCTGCCTCAAATATTGCAATAGTGGTTTACAGACCTACAATCACAGGGATCAAATAGACATGCAATATATAAGTACCTCTTAAATGGCTTTTCAGCAATGATGGCTGTTGTATCTTAAAAAATAATCTGGCTGGCAAAACCCATCTGCCATTTGTATACTATATGTACGTTTGTATGCTGTAACCATACACGTAGTACGAATTGCAGAGACAAAAAGAATAGTAAAGGATGCCACTTTGTTTTTTAGGCTTTGACAGTTATTTGCATTTCCTAATGAACAACTATGTTCATACCAACAAAATATACATCATTTGTGACTTGTAACTAAATGAAAAGGGACATTTAGTTCTACATAGCAACGGAATCATCCTACTGTGTTGAGATAAATGACATTTAGATTATTTAATAGATCTGGAGGGAGTTAAACAGATTAGTGTACAACCTGCAGAGACCATTGATCTCCCTCATCTGAATAAACAGGTCAGTGAACTAATCATCTTAATTGATCTGTTGAATGTTAACACAGAAAAAAGGAAGGCAATTAAATCTAATGATTCAAAGCTTTTATAGGAACATTAGTTAATAGCAAAAGTTCTCTTTAGATGCCTTGATGAATTACAGTCAGATTACAACTACATCATTTAATTTCAACTAAAGAAAAAAAGATAATAATTGCCTGATTTGGGTGATGATTTTAGTGTGTTAGGTATCAGTGGGTGCCCCTGAATGATCATTGTTAGGGGAATAGTTACTTTTCTGGATTGTAAATTTTGGCTGATTGCTAATGTTTCTTTTCAAAATACAACTGGTAATAGAATTTCTGATTCTTCTCCTCTGTAGAATGTACATGTGTGCTTTGGTGAAAAAATGTACACACTGATTAAATGATTATTATTAAAGTGACATTGAATCTTCATCTTGTTTACAACACATCTGTATAGATGACTTAACACAATAAAATAAAGTATACCTTCTCACAAAATTCGGAAACCACTCTCTTATTTTGAGAGATCATATCCTGCAGGTGCCACTTCCCTTTAGTGTGGGGAAGTCTGCACTCATAACATCAGCAAGAACAACTCTCATTTTTTGTGTTCTTCTTTCATGAAATAAAATTACACTACCCATACCTGTATACTATAGTTATATTACAAATATTTAAAAGGTAAGTCCATTTTCATAGGGGAAAAAAATAGCAAATAAAGAAAAAATAATATAGCACATATAATTGCGACACTAATCATATTGTAAGCTCTTTGAGGGTTGGGACTGATGTGAATGTACAATGTATATGTAAAGCGCTGCATAAATTGACGGCGCTATATAAGTACCTGAAAAATAAAATAAATAATAAAAAATATTGTGATTGAATGTCATTAAAATTTACCTTTCCTTTTCAATCTGCAGCGCTGTAATTTTCTGATAATGCATTACAGTATGGCTACCTGGAGTTGTTTTGTACACAGAGTATGTACTGACCACTCCCCAAAAACATAATTTCCTGCTTGTGTGATTGGCTCACCTGTTTTCACAGATGGCAGCCTAAGATACAAGTCAGATTTCAGGCATCCCCTGCAACACAAATGTCATTTTTCTAAAGATACTTTCAATAGGAACATGTCTAAAGGGATGCAGGCCCAGCTGATTTCCTCATTAGTAGCCTGCAGCTTAACCACTTCAGCCCCGGAAGGTTTTGCAGCTTTAGGACCAGAGCACTTTTTGCGATTCGGCGCTGCGTCGCTTTAACTGACAATTGCGTGGTCGTGCGACGTTGTACCCAAACGAAATTTGCGTCCTTTTTTTCCCACAAATAGAGCTTTCTTTTGGTGGTATTTGATCGCCTCTGCGTCATTTCTGATCGCCGCTATAAACAAAAGAAGAGCGACCATTTTGCAAAAAAAAACAAATTTCTTACTTTTTGCTAAAATTCTAATCCAAAAAAAATATAAAAAAACATTTTTTTTCACCGTTTTTGGCCGATATATATTCTTCCTCATATTTGCGATAAAAAAAATTGCAATCGGCGTTTATTGATTGGTTTGCGCAAAAGTGGCCGCGTTTACTGATGGTGAGAATTAATTTCTGGGGTTTTTATTTTATTTTTTACTAGTAATGGCGGCGATCTGCGATTTTTAGCGGTAATGCGATATTGGGGGGGACATGTCGGAACATTTTGACACTTTTTTGGGACCAATGACATTTATTCAGCGATCAGAAATGTAAATGTCCACTGATTACTGTATAAATGTCATTGGCAGTGAAGGGGTTATCCTGCAGGGGGAGAGCTAGGGGTTAATAGTGTTCCCTGGGTGTGTTCTTACTGTGGGGGGGGGTTGGGCTAACATTGTGACAGGGATCAGTAGATCTCTCATGCCCCACTGACAGGGCGGGGAACCGGCGTGTTTACATCGGCGGTTCCCCGTTCTTTCTCTGTTGCTGCTCATCGCGGCTCGCCGGCGGACATCGGGCACACTCCCCAGCAGTGCGGCGTGTGCGCGCACCCCCTGGTGGCCAAATGTGAATCGCCGTTTATTTACGGCGATTCGCGCAGCGCTCCCCCACTGCCGCCGTGAAAAGACGGCGCGCGGTGGGGAAGCGGTTAAGACCCGACAGTTAATTATGAAACCACTCCCATTAGACTCACTCAGTACAGAGGCACAGAGAAACACACATTGATGTCTTCAGAATAACAAAAGGTAGGAATCTGCAACACAGTTTGTTATAATCCCTTCAATGTACATAGATCACCCAGAGGGGAATGTTTTTTTCTAAACAAAAGTGGAGTTCCTCCTTAAATAATATACAAGTTGTGAATGTACAACAGATAACCAAACACCTAACAGAAACTGAAATAAAGATACCCGTTTAGTTTAATCACAAGTATAAAGTAAAGTGTAAAGTAAATAAGCCCAAAACCAAATATACATAACAAGTCAGTACAAATAGATGACACAGCATAATAATTCCCACAGAAGCCCCTTTAGGCATAATGGTACAACCTTGGAGCTAGACATAGACCTGGATTATCCCCAGTCATTATGGGAACAAAATTATGAGAAGCACAGTGGCTTTGTGGTTTGCACTTCTGCCTTACAACACCTTGGTTCAAATTCAAAGCATGATACTATCTGCACTGATAGTTCTCCCTTTACTTGTGTGGGCGTCCTCTGGATTTTAAGGATATCTTAAGAATAAAATGTTGCTAAGTCATATAAAGAAAAAGAGAAATTGGTGGGAAAACAAACACATTTGTGAATAGCAGATGGAGTCTGAGGTTCCTGTATTAGTCAAAATTTCTTAGAAAGGCAAAAGGATCATGCATTAATTTAATATTGGCTGCTCAACCATGCTTGAAGTATTTAAGTTTCTTGTTATGTTTTCAGAATTGCCTTTAATGTTTTGACTTCACACAGCTTACTAAATTACTGTTATCATTGAGAAAAAATTTTCATGAGGCTGGATGCCTATTTATGTATACTATACCTGTATGTTTATTCTATTCTTTAGCTTTGATTTGATATTTTCTAAAAAATATATATTCGGCCCCTTTCAGGTGGAGTGGAATCTGTCAAGCGGTTTTGCCTGCTCAGCGGGGGATCTATCCGCTGATTCCCACTGAGCAGGTGGATGACCGGTTCATGTCCGCTCCGCTGTGCAGAGCAGACATGAACACAGCCCGCTTTTCTGCATGGGGTGGTCAGATGGAAATGGACTGCTTGTCTGTTTCCATCCGACTGTTATCTTATCCGATCAGCCACAGAACAATGGGTGGTCCGGTCAGGTCTGCCTGAAAAACGGACAGGCGGACCCGATCAGTCCGCTGGAGTGAAAGGGACCTTATTTTAACCACTTAAGGACCGAGCCTCTTTCTGAGATTTGGTGTTTACAAGTTAAAATATTTTTTTTTTGCTAGAAAATTACTTAGAACCCCCAAACATTATATATATTTATATCATTATAACATTATAATACTTTATATCCCACCATATTTGCGCAGCGGTCTTAAAAGGGGATTTTTTTGGGAAAAAAAATCACTTCTTTGAGTTAAAAAATAGGACAACAGTAAAGTTAGCCCATTTTTTTCTATATTGTGAAAGATAATGTTACACCGAGTAAATTGATACCCAACATGTCATACTTCAAAATTGCACCCTCGTGGAATGGCGACAAACATTGGCACTTAAAAATCTCCATCGATGACGTTTAAAAATTTCTACCAGTTTTGAGCTACAGAAGAGGTCTAGTTCTAGAATTATTGCTCTTGCTCTAATGATCATGGCGATACCTCAGATGTGTGATTTGAACACCGATTTCATGTGTGGGCGGGACTTACGTATGCGCTCGCTTCTGTGCGCGAGCTTGGCGGGACCAGGAGCTTTACATTTTTTTTCTTATTTTTTTTACTTTTTATTTTTTTTTTTACACTGTCCTTTTAAAAAAAAAATGGGTCACTTTTATTCCTATTACAAGGAATGTAAACATTCCTTGTAACAGAAAAAAAACATGGCAGGACCTCTTAAATGTGAGATCTGGGGTTAAAAAGACCTCAGATCTCATATTTACACTAAACTGCAGTAAAAAAAAAAAATTGAAGTCATGTGATAAAAAAAAAAATCCCCTTTAAGAGCATTGTGTGGTAGTGACGTTTGACATTACTTCTGCCCTGCAATGTTATGGATCCAAGCGTGGGCCATCTTAACCTCACTGGGCTCCATGTCTACCAGGGGAGAGGACACGATCAGCTCCGTTGCTACTCTGGCTCCGGTAAGCGGCGGAGATAACTGTAAAGCAGCCGGAGGGGGTGGCCCTCTCCCGCCCCCGATAAAAGTGATCTCACAGCGAATAATTACGATAATTACGTTGGGCCATCGTTAAGTGGTTAAAGATGTGGATAATGTATTAAGCATAGCCTGCTTCTATTCTGTGATCAGAGAGTCAATGAGACTCGGCTGATCACTGTCTGGAGGGCGTCCATGTAGGTGTATGTAATCATAAAAATAAACAAGTGTAGCGCTCTTAAACATGTGCATATAAAGTGCACTAATACAATATAGACATTAATTGAAAATATCTCAAATAAATGTGCATATAATGAATTTGTGCATGAATTAAATAAAACAGATAGCAACAGAAAAGTTCATCAGTTGAATGGAAGTTGAAAGCAGGAGTCCATAGGTGCAGAGATATGATATGGGAGAAACCATCCGTGGGAAGCGGAAACAATCACCAATTCAATAAAGCCTCTCACCTCAATGGACAATATAACTCGCTTGATATCCCCACATTGGGGTATAACACAGAGTCACCTGCGTCTCCAATGCGATGTCCTGATCAACAAACTCCAATCGTTCCAATATATTCACAATGGCATGAAAAAAAGGGCAGAGATCTAATGCTCTCAGCTTTAAAACATTTATTCCCCATAAAACAGTTAAAAACACTTACAAGCTTAGGCACTGTGAGCCGTGCGAGCTGAAACAGCGTGTCTCTCAATAGCCTCTGTGTGACATGCAAATGCAGACTCCTCCCCCTATACTCGTATCGTCACTGATTGGACTTCTTCAGTAAGGGGTGGAGATCAGAGGCATAGCATGTCCATTTATATCCTAAGCCCGTGAATAATAGGTGGAGGCAAACGATGATGGGCAGGACGTGCAGGGATTCATCAAGACTCCCCCCTTGCTGTCTGCAATGCAAGTACTCAACGCCGGAAACCGGATCTCTGCCCTTTTTTTTCATGGTGTTGTGAATATATTGGAACGATTGGAATTTGCTGATCAGGACATCGTGTTGGAGACGCAGGTGGCTCTGTGTTATACCCCAGTGTGGAGATATTAAGCGAGTTAAATTGTCCATTGAGGTGAGAGGCTTTATTGAATTGGTGGAGAATCTTTTTCACATGTGTGATTGTTTCCGCTTCCCACGGATGGTTTCTCCCATATCATATCACTGCACCTATGGACTCCTGCTTTCAACTTCCATTCAACTGATGAACTTTTCTGTTGCTGTTTTATTTAATTTATGCACAAATTCATTACATGCACATTTATTTGAGATATTTTTAATTAATGTTTATATTGTATTAGTGCACTTTATATGCACATGTTTAGGAGCGCTACACTTGTTTATTTTTATGATTACCTATTTGAGTGAAGTGAAATCACTATTTAGTGTGAGCAGCTGTAAGTGTAAGGTGATTTATATTTGCGCAGATTTTTTGATTTTATTATGTACGTGTATGTGATGCCTGCTTGCCCCCTGTGGGGCGCGAGTGGCTTGCTCTGTGATCAGTGAGTCAATGAGATTCCTTACCACGTGATCAGCTGTCAGCCAATGACAGCTGATCATGTGATGTAAGCAGAGCCGGCAATCTGCCTTTTTTTCAGCGTGAGGAAAAAAAAAAACCTGATTACCGTCTGGAGTAAACGGGACATTGGTCCCGCACACTCCAGACCCACTGCTGCAAAGCAGTGCCCACCAGTGCATATCAGCACTACTAAGCAGTGCCCACCAGTGTTTTTATTTTTTAAAAAAATTTCATTATCAATTCTGCACGGTTCTGTCTATTCTCACAGGTTGGCGTCCTCCTCCTCCATTCACATTTATCTTTCATAGGCATTCAGGACCTATCTTTTCAGAGGAGCTGCCTTCACTTGCGTCCTATCTGCTTTCACACAGCACAGTAGCACTGTCGTCCTTACTATTTTCTAGTGCCACCTGCCAGTGCCCACCAGTGGCACCTATCAATGCCCACTAGTGCCACCTATCCATGCCCATCAGCACTGCCAATCAGTGCCCATCAGTGCCTCATCATTAGTGCCACCTATCAGTGCTGCATATCAGTGTCACCTACCAGTGTCTATCAGTGCCACCTATCAGTGCTGCCTAATTGTGCCTTTCAGTGTTGCCTTTATGTGCCCATCAGTGCAGCCTCATCAGTGCCACCTTATCAGTGCCTATTAGTGCTGCCTATCAGTGCCCATCAGTGCCCCCTATCAGTGCCCTTCAGTGCTGCCTAATAGTGCCCTTCAGTGCCGCCTATCAGTACCCATCAGTGCCACCTATCAGTGGAGCCTCATCAGTGCCATCTTATCAGTGCCTATAAGTGCTGCCTATTAGTGCTCACCAGTACCGCCTCATCAGCGCCCATCAGTGCAGCCTATCAGTGCCTGTCAGTGCTACCTAGCAGTGCTCACCAGTGCTACCTTATCAGTGCCCATCAGTGCCTATCAGTGCCAATCAGTGCAGCCTATCAGTGCAGCCTATCAGTGCCCATCAGTGCAGCCTCATCAGCGCAGATGAATGATGTTTGCAAAAGTTTAGAACAAACTATGGAAAATGTTTTTTTTCCAAAATGTTCGGTCTTTTTTTGTTTGTTTAGCAAAAAATAAAAAACCCAGTTCTGATTAAATACCACCAAAAGAAAGCTCAATTTTGTGTGAAAAAAAATGATAAAAATTTCTTTGGGGTACAGTGTAGCATGACCACGCAATTGTCATTCAAAGAGTGGCAGCGCTGAAAGCTGAAAATTGGCCTGGGCAGGAAGGGGGTTTATGTGCCCAGTATGCAAGTGGTCACACTTAATGTTTAGAGCCAAGAAAAAAAAACCTTCTGGTTCCTTATTGGAGCTTTCTGGTAGAAAAAATGCAAAACTCTCCTAAACTCACCTAAACTATGTACAACAAAATACTCTCTATATAGTTTTTTTTAAGCCCAGTGTGCATGGGGCCTAACTGCAGTGTTTAGGTGAGTAATGTCTAGAGCTTTTTATAATATGTCTTGCGTGTCTTTGTAGATCTTAAAAAAAAAAGATACAAAAAAAAAAAGCCTGTGGTAAAGCGATCATAATGCTTAATGACAAGCCACTGATTGTGGATACTTAAATTGTGTTTTGGGCTGTCAATGTTGTTATGTCTATGAAAAAAGCAGTGATGAAAATATGAATTATTGTAAATAAATGTTTATAAATTATGTTTTTTCTGGAAATGAGAAATAAATTATGGACATCTGCACCGTTATTCATAGTGCTGTGACTCGCTGTGTGTATAAGAACTGTTTGCATTTGGCATACCAGAAAATTGTTTTAGGAGTTTAAATAAAAGAGCACAATGCATATTTAGTCAAGCATTACTGTACTAAGGCATTAAGTAGATTAGAAATAAATGAAAGTAATTAAGGGAGCTGTCTAAGAAATGTATTATATCAGAGACGTGAATCGACTGTTTGCACAAAACATTATAACTGGCTGCAGTTAAGATTTAATCAAGTTTGTGTGTGGTACAACATTTGTGTTATGAAAAAAATATTAATGAACATTGACAGCAAGCAGTCCCAGTTTTCAGGAATTCATTATGCTTAAACAGCTTTTGTTTGAAGAACAATCTTACCAGCGCCACCTAGTTTTTCCTATAGCATCCATCTGAGAATGTATTAAGGCCTGGCTTCTTTAAATCCAATGAGCAATAATGTTGCACAATAAAGAATTAAACAAAGTAACAATCGATTGCAAGCTTCATCAGTTACACATTCAGAAGAATAAAAGGCTGTTGCATATTGGTTGTAAGAATTGCACACTGTTTAATGCCTAAGTAAGGAAATATGAAGACTACCATTGTCTACCTACTGGCATAAAGTAACCCTGTTGAGAATATTGAAGTGGCCAAAATGATTTGCCTGAAAAAGAAGAGTGTAGATATTAACCTTTACTGTTGCCTGTGCTAACAAACACTACTCCTGTGATAAGTAATCATCACCTGAAATCCACTCGGGAACCAATATGCCAGTATTGTTTATCTCTTATGTCCACATTACTTACTAGTACTTTCTCCTTTCAGCCGCCACATTGCTACTATATGCTCCCAACACAGTCCCTTTAAATAAATCTAGTCACTGGCCTAGAACAAAATTGCAGAAAATGAATTCTGACATTCTCTTCTGCATACTAACAGCCAGGCAACTTGCATTTTGAGAAGGAAGTCAACAACACAACCCAAATATTTCTGGCTCAACAGGTTTACTTGTGTGACTGGGAAAATCTCTTCATTAAAACGAAAATGTATATATTTTTTGTATTTCTTAGATGAACATGTAAAAGTAATCAGTTTACAGTTCATAAGGACTTTTTAAGTTTTGGACAGAGTCATATCTTTTATTCCTGTTTTGGACACCATTGATGAGATTTTCCCTCACTTTATTTGACAGTTACTTTGCATAGTCCTCATGCATTTATGTCCTTTATGTTAGAGGTCTGATATCTCTGGTAAGAGGCTGTGGGGTTGATTTACTAAAACCGGAGAGTGCAAAATTTGGTGCAGCTCTGCATAGAAACCAATCAGCTTTCAGGTTTTGATGTCAAAGCTTAATTGAACAAGCTGAAGTTAGAAGATGATTGGCTACCATGCACGGCTGCTCCAGATTTTGCACTCTCCAGTTTTAGTAAATCAACCCCTGTGTTTGGTGTTGGTGCACAGGAGTGATCGCGCGTGATTTCCAGTCAACACTTCTTCACCTGTGGGTAAACTTTGTTTCTATTGTGGAGTTTTTCATTTATATCAATATATTTGTTTGTGACTGAGGGACATTGTTTTATTTGAATGCATTTTTATTCACTGATTTGTCCACCATTATATATTTATTGAGACATTATATGTGTTGGTTAATTATTACGCTTTCATTGGTTCATATATATTTAAAAGGGAAGCACAACAGGTTTTATGGATAATAGCCATGTGCAGAGCTGATGAAGAAAGAAATAGTCAGTTGTTAAGCAGAGGCAGGACAGACTTGCCTGGAGTTATGAATTTTCAGAGATTGCCTAAAGGTGGACAGAGTACAAGATAGCAGGACAGATTGAGGTAGGGAGTTCCAAGGAATGTGGGAGGCTGTGGAGGAAAACATGGGAGTAAGGACGGAAATAGAGAGCAGGAATTCTCAAGAGGAGTGGAGAGGATGGCTTGGGTAATATTTTTAGAAAAGATTGGTGATGTAGCTCAGGGTGCAGCATTGTGCGTGGCTTTGTATGTTGTTGTTAGTATTTTGAATTCTACAGGGAGTGCAGAATTATTAGGCAAGTTGTATTTTTGAGGAATAATTTTATTATTGAACAACAACCATGTTCTCAATGATTCCAAAAACTCATTAATATCAATGAACGGATTATTAAGACGTGAGGGACATCTTAAGTTTTATGATTGTTGTTGTATGTTTCGGTGCGTGTTACGACGTGGGACTCGATGTAGTGGTTAGAAAAGATTTTTATAATGGGTTCGGTAGGAGAGGTGAGGAGAACTCTTAAGGACGAGAGATAAAGGCAGGAATGAGGGTACAAAAGGAGGTGTCGGAGGGTGTAAGGAACCTTGAGGGATGGAGTTAGACAGGACGATAGAACATGAGACAGGTGGAAATCCGTTAGAGACTTTTAAGTATTGAGGTCCGTTCAGACAGGACGGAGACGAATTGTTGACTGATAAAGAAAGAAGTAGTCGAGA
>BLSH010414487.1:131478-142635 GCA_018402905.1 Glandirana rugosa | reverse complement strand
TGACAAGGAAGTGTACTGGTGATTAGATGGGAAATATTTGTGGATCCTTGGTAAATGCACTCAACCATCAGGCAAGTTAATCAAAACAGAACATAATTTTTTAACAGAAGACCAAACAGGGAGACCAATGATAAAAAAATGAGTCTTAGGTATATATAAAAAAACTACAGTATGACCGAAAAACAGGGGGGCTTTAAAATATGAATTAAGCAGTAAGGGCAACAGGGTAAAACGATTTTCTAGTGAGTACAGTACTTTGGACCCAAAGTGTCAATATTTTGTGTGGCCACCATTATTTCTCAGCACTGCCTTAACCCTCTTGGGCATGGAGTTCACCAGAGCTTCACAGGTTGCCACTGGAGTCCTCTTCCACTCCTCCATGATGTCATCATGAAGCTGGTGAATGTTAGAGACCTTGCGCTCCTCCACTTTCCATTTGAGGATGCCCCACAGATGCTCAATAGGGTTTAGGTCTGGAGACATGCTTGGCCAGTCCATCACCTTTACCCTCAGCTTCTTTAGCAAGACAGTGGTCGTCTTGGAGGTGTGTTTGGGGTCGTTATCATGTTGCAGCCTAGTATCTGAAGGGAAGGGATCATGCTCTGCTTCATTATGTCACAGTACATGTTGGCATTCATGGTTCCCTCAATGAAATGTAGCTCCCCAGTGCTGGTTGCCGCTACACACGTTTGACACCATCTGAACTAAAAAGTTTATCTTGGTCTCATCAGACCACAGGACATGGTTCAAGGAATCCATGTCCTTAGTCTGCTTGTCTTCAGCAAACTGTTTGCAGGCTTTCTTGTGCATCATCTTTAGAAGAGGCTTCCTTCTGGAATGACAGCTATGCAGACCAATTTATTGCAGTGTACGGATGATCTTAGCACTGACAGGCTGACCCCTTACCCCTTCAACCCCTGCAGCAATGCTGGCAGCACTCATACACCCATTTCCCAAAGGCAACCTCTGAAAATGATGCTGAGCATGTGCACTCAACTGGTCGACCATGGCGAGGCCTGTTCTGAGTGGAACCTGTCCTGTTAAACCACTGTATGGTCTTGGCCACCGTGCTGCAGCTCAGTTTTCAGGGTCTTGGCAATCTTCTTATTTCCTAGGCAACAATTCCTTTTTTCAGATCCTTAGAGAGTTCTTTGCCATGAGTTGCCATGTTCAACTTCCAGTGGCCAGTATAAGAGAGTGAGAGCGATAACACCAAATTTAACACACCTGCTCCCCATTCACACCTGAGACTTTGTAACACCAATGAGTCACATGACATCCAGGAGGGAAAATGGCTAATTGGGCCCAATTTGGACATTTTCACTTAGGGGCGTGCTCACTTTTGTTGCCAGCGGTTTAGACATTAATGGCTGTGTGTTGAGTTATTTTGAGGGGACAGTAAATTTACTCTGTTATACAAGCTGTACACCCACTACTCTACATTGTAGCAAAGTGTAATTTCTTCAGTGTTGTCACATGAAAAAATATAATAAAGTATTTACAAAAATATGAGGGTGTACTCACTTTTGTAAGATACTGTATGTAGATCACTTTTTTCTAGACTGATTTCCCTCCATTAGTCCCTATAATGGATTACTGGATCCTGTGACACTGAATTACACACATATAGTATATCCAGGCTATAAGGCTTTAAACTTTGGCCTCTAGTGGTAATCCACACAAAAATGGCCAACATAGGTGTTCTATATAGCCTCTAGAGATTAAATAATACATCCAGGCTATGAGGCTTTTAACTTTGGCCTTTAGTAGTAACCCACACAAAAATGGCAGATGAACGAGTTTCATATAGTCTCCAGCAATGACATCATCTGGAGGCGACAGAGATCAGTGAGAGCCCCTAGCAGTTGGCTGTACATGATAGCGGGAATGCATCTCCGGCCAAGATTTCCAGAAGTCCTAGTGTGGCGTGCGTTCCAGACACTGCCTGGACGCCGCATATGATTATATCTGTCGCAGGAGATAGCATTTGCTAATCATTAGTGGCACAAGGTATCCATCTATTATCTGATTTATTATCCGATAATCTGAGTTCACCTAGCCCCAATCTTTAGAGTGCTATAATGACTGTGTGAAGTATAACCAAATGGTTTTCTAAACATTCCATATGGAGGTGATGAACCACCCACATATGTGACCCAGGAGTTATTACTCTCCCTCTCTATATATATTTTTTTTCTTTTATAAATGTTTTCTGTATATTTTCTTTCATTCTATTGTTGGGCTGTTTTCTTGATGACCCTGAGTGACCACTTCCATGAAGGGGAAGGGCTCCAAGTTCTGGGAAGGTGCAATCAATAACATTAGTGCATGTATTTATTGAGCTGAAGGAGTCTTTGCTGTTAGGCTCTGAGGAAGAAGGTTTACTTTCAAACCACGTTAACCAGCAGGGGCTCCTGCATGGTCTCCTCTATGATCTGGAGATTGCTGGTCCCACGACTCTATAGCCACTGGATGGTGGCCTGTTTAAGTGCTGTTATTTCTACATGCTTGTGAGTAGTTCATATCTTTTTTATACATAATAAATTCACTTGGGATAATGTACTAGGCTGGTGCACCCTCTCTTCTTCTATATTTCCAGAAAACAGTGGGCATGGTGCTAATTGCCTAAAGTTAATACCAACATCTCACTTACAAGGTCCTCTAAGACCATAATTTTATGCTTATGCACACAGACGTATCTAATGTCTGTAGGGAACAAGCTCAGCCCACTCATGTAAAAAGGGAAAAAAGAAGGCATGCAAGGTGTGCTAGGTTTTATAGAATTTTGAATGACCAAAGCTGGCCATAGATGGGTAAAATTTTGAACGAAAATTCTTAGGAAATGAAGGTTCTACAAAAGTTTGCTTGTTTTTCTAATTATTAGTGGGTCAAATAAAAGTTCATTTTCAAATACAGTGATGAGAAATTTCAAAGAAGCAGAATGGAAAATTCCTAACAGTGTATGTGATTTTTGTTCAGTAGCCCATTCATTCTACAATTAAATGTTACAAACAAACAAAATCTTTTGATTGACAAACCAATGTTCTGAGAATGTTCTGAGAATTTTCGTATGAATTTTCCTTAGACTTCTCCTAAGAATTTTTGTTTGAAATTCTATCCATATATGGCCAGCTTTAGGCTTGCTAATAATTACACCCACAATAGGAAATGGTAGCTGGAGAAATATCTTAGTGCATTCTTATTCAAACAGACAGCAGATTGCTTATTTGAAATAGCAATGTGATTTTGTTAAAGGGACAGTTCTAAATTGCTATTCCTGCAGTTCTCCTTTAACATAAGCTTTCTTATTCCTCCTTATTCTAGGGTCCAACAGCAAATGTACATGTGTTCAAGCAAACTAGGTGAATCACTTTTACATTAAACTGACTAATTAAAAAATAAGATTTGCCATGAAATATTTTAAGAACATCTTCAAAGAAACTCTACACATATTTATTAAGATCACCCTGAATCATTATATTCATTCACAATACACATGATACGGTGCTAAGTTTTCTCTACAATAGCCACATTTTCAGTTGATTTGAAGGATTTAGATGAATGAATGATTACATGTAGCAAAGCATTTCTACAGAAGTCTTTGATAAACCCTTGTCTGTGCAAATACCTATGTTTTATGGGAAGCACATTTTTAAAGATTCTGACTTCATGTTAATATCTTTGATATGTAACAAATGTTATTTTAAATCACTTTCTTTGAATTGTTCTAAAGCAGTGATAAATAACCTTTAGCAAGAGCAGTTAAGAGACTTTACTGATCATAGATCTCCATTTAACAATACATACAATTTTTACTTTTGTTTAAATGTTTACAATCCATTGCAATTTTATAAAAGTAATATGGTATCATTCTTTAATTCCACATATAACATTTCTTGAATTGTGGTAGCATAAAGTAGAACCGGATCCCCTTTCCCATTCCTGCTTTGCTGAAGCTTAATATTTAATTTTTTTCACCCTGACACACAGTCACATGTGGAGAGTGCAACTCAGAAACCAAGCTGCTTTTTTATTGTGTCATCAGTTTTCTTCATATTACCATATATATTCCAGTGGTGCCGTTTCTAATCCATGCCCATATTAGAGTGGTTGGGCAGCTACTCACCAAAATTCTGAGGGGGCAAGGAAGACCAGATAGGTGCTAAAGTCTTTAACTACTTCAATCGGAAAAATATTTTGACAAGTTTTTGGAATTAGTGTAGAGACACTAAGGTTACTGACAGACAGCCCGTTTGGAATGACAATTCTAAAAGTTTTGGCATTTTTAAAAGACCTTCAAATGCAACAATTGTTGTGCAAACTTTGCGTTACAAGTTTGCACATATGGATGCACTGGCATGTTATGTCGGAAAACAGTAGTAATTGGCTAGGAAAATCCATCCTTCTGATAGATTTTTTCCCCTTATCAAGCTCTGGCATCAAGGAAAACCTAGACACATATACTAGTTTCCAGATCTGACTGTAAACAGCCCAGCACCTTTAGACTCATTGCGTTGGTTTTCAGCAGCTTCAGTTTCCAGTTGTCTTTGGGGGTGCTCCTTTTGGTTACATCATTTGTAAAAATCAGAATGTGTATGGTTAGCATATGTATATTTTTTACTGAAATACATTTAGTGAGCATGTAGCACGTAGTAGTCTTATTGTCCAGGAAATTGATCAAAGAATAAGTAGACCAACAAAAATGTAAAGTAGAAACTGACTTTCTGAATCAACATTTGTAATTTATAGCATGTTATTGTGGACCTGTACTGAAAAATAAACACACAGTTATTTTCTAATTCAACATGTGTTGTATAAGCAAATGTTAACATAAAAAAAACCCTTGTATACCTTGTCAAATCAAGTTATTATTTTGAATAAAAAATACATATTTCTTGCTGTGAATAAAACAATTTCATTTATACAACTCAGACCACAACCATTCTTTACTGCAGACAATCTGCTGTTTTCAACCTGCAATATGACCAAAAAGATGCCCTTAGGTAACTAAAAATGTATAAATTACACTTAGATACAAGGTTTTATTACACAAACACATATTGATAAGAATGTGTTCTTTAAATCTGATCTCTAGCATTGTTCCATCTTTCCATTGTCAGCATCCTCACTCCATGTGAACATGCACCATGAAAATCTGTTTACTGAGTTTTTACAAAGTAATAATTACAATTGACAATAAATCCAAATTTAAAAAGCGATATACTTACCTTAAGATTTAACAGATGAGAATAAAACCAAACAACGTCTGGTAAAAGATGTCTTTTTCCTCATCAAATGTGTTTATTATTTTTTAAATATAACAAAGATTGACAAAATTGAGTGCATACAAGGATGTGGTACAATATTAAAATAGCAATAAAGCTAAACATATTGATTTATGAACATAATGAGTAAATAACAATGTAAAAATGTAACGAGTAGAGCAACAAATAAACCAATAGTTAGAAATATTACATCGAAAGCATCAGAGGATTCCATCAGAAGGAAAAAAGTAAGCTAGTTACTATTGGTTCATTTTGCAAGAGCAGTAATTAGGAGATCAATCTAATATGTGAATATTAAAACAGAAGAGATAATGTGTTCATAACTAAAAGATGTCTTTTTACCCATTACAATATCAATCATTGTCCCAGCAAATGCCAGGCATCTCTGAGAGGAGGGATTTGCCCTATGTGACTATATTTTTCATGAGTACTTTTGAGTGGGTTTGTGAGGGGGTGACTATTAGAGCGGCAAAGGAAAAGTTTTCTCCTCCTCTGTCACATTCCACATAGCCACTAACCACAGATAGGATGCTCCCACCCTAGGCTGCACTAACTTAAATAAATCAGCACAGCCTAGTAGGAACTACAAGGGGCAGTCACATGATCATTCTCTGTCCAATGGAAGAAAGCAGTTGCAACCTTTCATCTTGAATGAGCATCAGGTACATGTCCTCTGCTGGAGGATCTTGGGGAGGTGATATGCAGTTTGAGCTGTCCACTCAGTGGTTCTGTCTGAATCCTTTCTTGAAGTCAGTCCTTTTTGTACATTGAGACCATGAAACCCACACCTTGGCAACTGTCATGTGGTACTGGAGGAATGTACAAATATAAGAAAAAACACATTTTCAGTTGATTACTTTTACCTACTGTATACAGTACAGAGTCAGTTTTAAAATAACGCTGCTGTTTTTGAACATGAGTCTCCTTTAGTAGTTTTAGGTACAAAATAAGTAGGCAAATGAAACAATATTGCAAGTAAAAATATTCCAAAAAATATTTAATTCAAACCTAAACACATGGCAAAAACGGCAGATATCACAGTTTGCTATCTATTTAATGCTACTTCTATAATTTCCTATAATGCAAAATTATGATTATTGACCAAATGATGATATTTCATCTGATCCCATGACTCACTTCATCTACTATTTTTTTTTTTTTTTACTTTTAATCTTTTTTACATTTACAAAATAGCATGTCCTGCTGGCTGTTATCTCTATGGCAAGAAAGCTGTGAACCTGTATGCCCTTTTCCATCATATAGGTATTTCAAGAGGGGCATTAGGAATAATAGGCCTTCATCCTCAAATATACCAATACAGTGAGAAGAGGCATAGAATACGAGGGTGGGCTGTCTTCAGTTTTACCTGCCTTACATAGTGGGGACTGAATTTCTATTCCTGCTTATAGTGAAATGATAAATAAGTCATGTGCATCTCTTGGCCCTTGGCCTCTCTTCACATGATGCAGTGATTTATTAGAGCACATGGACATGGGTTTCTCAGAGTTTCTCATGCTCCAGTTTGCAATATGTTATTATTAAACACTTAAATAATTGATGCAATAGAAGATATCACTATGGCAATTCTTACTAAATAATTTAAGCAATAAATATTGTCAGTGTGATAACTAAACAGTGGGAATCTCCCAGAATCTCATGCCAGACTTTCTATAATGCATCTCTATGAGAAACCACACAATGAAGATGTAGGGCAACATTGCTCCTAACTATACAAACTAGGTTTATTTAAAATCTGTTTGGAAATCCTGTTTTTTCCAAAAACCACAATATTAGTCCACCAGGGGTAGGTATAATAACTTGCTTGTTCCAAACTATAGCAGGCAAGTTACTTATAACCCCCCTTCACATTCCTTTGTTCCTGTTTTGGCACTTGAAGGAGTGAGAAGCATCCTCTTGCACCCAGCGCAAAAAATAAGATGACTAGTAACATCTCAGCCTTTGTATTGGCTAGAGACAGCGCCAGCACAAAACAGGTAGGCATATGTGACAGCATGGCATAAAGCTCACTCATTGCTGCCACATATGTGCGTTCAGCCAGCGGGAAAGGGCTAAATATTTTCTAGTGCACAACTATACAAATACTTGCTTGGCCATATGTATTTAATCCATTTCAAATACAGAAAACATATTAAATAATATTACATGGTGTTTTACTTTTATGGTTTATATGTGTTACTTTAAAGAAGGCTTCTGCCATCTGCGTTATACTATAATACCCAATGCAAAAAACATATTTTTGCTTTCAGGCTTACATTAGTAAAACACAAGATAAAAGTGATTTAATAGTCACCATCTGGTCAGAGTAGAAGACATCTGTGGCAGGTACACATTAACAGGGAAAATTTAAGTGCTGCTGCTATAATCTCAGATAAAGGAATTTTATTCTTTCTGTAAGAGCTCAAGTTTGTTTTATCCTATCCTTTTCATCTTCAAAATTCTTTAAAGATGAACCACAGCCGGTGTCTAAAACATTTTTATGATTTAAATACATTAGTGAGATTTGATACATTTTATGCAAAAATGCATAAAGTACATATCTATATTTCAAAGTTATATTTCAAAAACAATTTTTAGTCTTCAAATCATTTACGTTTGCATTTTGTATAGCCACACGAGTGTCTTTGTTGGATATTTTTGCACAGACATGGGCAAAAAGGTCTTTGTGCATCTTCTTCAAAAAGTCATCAGATCAATAATGAATTTCATGTAGGCTGCTATTTTTATTTTTAATTTGTAATAAGGTTTCTATGGCAATATTTGGGGTTGATTTATTAAAGAAGTAGAGGCCGTTTACATAGCAATGTGAAGATTCACTTTGGAAAAGATAAAGTTTACTTAGTGAGTGAATGCGCTGACACTTTGTTCACTGTAAATACCCAGTTATGTGTAAGGTACATTTAAAAAATGAAAATCCAAAAGTGCCGTGCTAAGAATAGTGAATAACTAGCAAATAAATAAAAATAGCTTGAATAAATAATCTCAAACAACAGGTGAAATGCTCTATATTAATTATTTGTAACAATCCTATTAAATAATGAAATGCGAAAGACATATAAAGATCATGCTTATAAAAAGTCCTTGAAAAATTGCACACAGTCCAGTGATGAAAACGTGCAGGAAAAAAGGTGACGTCATGTGTATATAATATAAAAGAAGAAGGAGAGAAATCCTCTTCACATTGCACTCCTCCGTAAAGGTGCAACTCTTTACGATAATATGGGAGGCTTATCAGATGGAGTGGACCTATTTGGCATATACCAAGCTAGGTCATATGGGCTTTGGTGTTAGTACACCCATACTTCATATATATTATGAAGGGACTCCCTTCTCTTGATACCCTCCACTGTGAGAAACCATCACCGAAATGTATATAGGGGGCTTAACAGATGGAGTGGACCTATTTGACATATGCCAACCTAGGTCATGCAAGCTTTTGGTGTCAATTTTTGCTATGTCATATGTGCACCCCTGTCCACTGCCTTTGCAACATAAGGAGGAGCAGTTTGGGGGTAGTAAATACATGGCTTAACTGGACATTTTTACTGACCCCCAAACACAAGTGTACATTAAGCCTTCATGGACTGGACCCCAGGGATGGGGCCTGCCATAGCCACCTAAAACTGATGCTGTGTCAAATGGCACTGTAGCAAAGAACAGCTCCTGTAGTGCAATTTTAAAAATAATACAAACATACTGTACAGTATATTTTGTAATAAAGGAAAATACCTTAGTTATATTCTTAGGGAACTTAATGTGAGATATTTTTCAGTTCCAAAACACAATTATGATTTTCTGCTAAAGCTGAACTGTCTTACCTTCAGTTTTGCAAGCTTTTCACCTGTACTGAAAATTATTACTCTGATTTCACTGCACACTGTGAGCTCCACACATGTGTTTTATAAGCTGCAGCAAGTCAGACAGAGTGATGTAATATAATGAAGTTTCTCTCTCCATCCTTCTCTTTAAAGTCTATATATCAAGATTATCAAACTACTATCCTAGGTTTAATACATTGGCCTTCATGTATTTGCACCATTAAGTCAATGTAAAAAATGTAAGAATGAGCAAAACCAAATGCAGAATACAAGCAGAGTGAATATACTGTAGGACTGATTTACTAAGGGAGTCATTCTGCTTCTATTAACTCCAGATTCCATGAAATGATTTTAAATTCCTTACAACTTAAGTGAAGAGCCGCCAGGGCAAAATTTACTTCTTCAGTAAATCATCACCTACATGTTGTAGCATGGAGCGGACTGACTTATGAGTTCATGCTTTATGTAAGGAGAAAAGCCCTTTATATTTTACTCTAATAATCAGTAAATTGTAGCTCAAAATAACTGGTTTTCTTGTAATATTTTTGCAGTATTCAAGTTTCCATACAGAAAGATCTGAGTCGGACCACGACAGTCAATGGGGTGGAAGTCCTCTAACTGACACTGCTTCACCACAGCTTTTAGATCCTATAGAAAGACCAAGCTCCCAACAACATGATGTCTCCTGTGCATATCGACAGTATCCAGACCGAAGTGCTCTGTGTTTTGGATTTACTCTTGACCATTCAAGATTAAGTGATGACAGACACAACCATAGCCAGTCTTGTGAGAGTGGCAGATGTGAAGCTGGTAGATACTTTCTTGGAAGCCCACAAACTGGGAGAGAGACATGGTGGGGATCCCGTTCTGCTCTGCCAGTGCCAAAATCCTCTCCGGAAAGTAGAGATGGATACGAGAACTCTATGCCTCATATAACTTCAGTTCACAGGTTACACGGTAAGGCAAAATTGATATAAAACAACAATATCAATATCAAATCACAGATTGCCTTGTGACATGGGTGTCTAAATGAGCATCTATGAATGTACAAATCTTCACCATTTCCCTCTCTATGGCCATTACCACCTGGGAGTTTCCAGCACAGCAACATTGTTCATTGTACATTGTTCTAAACAGCTGCTTCAAAATACTACCTCTTATCCTGGGGTTTGTAACACCTATGCAAAAATAGACATAAAGGCTCATCCCAACACATTTTGTTTGGTATACCCGTGAGAAAGGTACAAAGGGGGGCTCAGACATGGTTAATATATTCCATGGTTCCATATGGGGAATATAAAAACTACTTCAATTAGCAATGCAAACATATTCTTTATTTCTGCGAGTGCCACAGTACACAATCCATTAATCTTTCATATGAAGGGAACATCTTAGATTCCGTGATATGAGATATACCCACTTGCTCCAATGCCAAGGTGAATTATGAAGGGGCACCTCAGGACTAAATGACTAAGAGTGGGGGGGGGCAGAGTGTCCATGGAAATGCAGCAATTGCATGTTTTTTTTTAATCTCTCAATTTGATAACACTTTCAACCCTGTCTTGTATAAATGGTCTACATAAGCCAAACCTCATTATCCTTATCTTTTTCTTTATCCAAAACCTGTTACCTCTTTGGATCTCTATTTTATTTCTGTGCCATAAATACTATGTAACCCTTACTTATTCAAATGGGAGAATGGTATCTGGGTGTCACCTTGCTGTTAAGGGGGGCACTAGGGGGGAATAGGTTCGTACGTCTAACCGTCCGGTTCTTCCCCTGTCTGTTCGCACACACAGGGGAATATTTGGTATGGTACGGTATACGGGGGTCGTACCCTCCATAGACAACAACTATTCCTGTTCCCGGAGAAGGGGTTTTAGGACCAAACTTCAAACACCCCCAAACACCTGTCACTCCTAGATCCACGGGGGGAATTGTCGTTCCACTGTGGGTCTATGGTAAGAGGGTAAACTTATTCATTCCCAATGTATCATAAATACCGTGTCTTTATTTTATCTCTAGGTTTCTCCATT
>BLSH010414487.1:110834-131468 GCA_018402905.1 Glandirana rugosa | reverse complement strand
GGGGGGGGCAGAGTGTCCATGGAAATGCAGCAATTGCATGTTTTTTTTTAATCTCTCAATTTGATAACACTTTCAACCCTGTCTTGTATAAATGGTCTACATAAGCCAAACCTCATTATCCTTATCTTTTTCTTTATCCAAAACCCGTTACCTCTTTGGATCTCTATTTTATTTCTGTGCCATAAATACTATGTAACCCTTACTTATTCAAATGGGAGAATGGTATCTGGGTGTCACCTTGCTGTTAAGGGGGGCACCTAGATCCTCACTGTCCACAAACCCCCACAAACTTCAAACCAGGATTTTGGGGAAGAGGCCCTTGTCCTTATCAACAACAGATACCTCCCATGCTGGGGGCATATGGCATGGTATGGTTTATAAGGGGACACACACGCTTGTCTGTCCCCTTCTTGGCCTGCCAATCTGCATGCTTGGATAAGGGGGGATTTTTTGGGGGTCCTCACTCTTTTTTAATTTGTGTGTGGGTTCCCCCTTAAAATCTATATCAGACCTGAAGGGCTTGGTAGGAATTGTTTGGGTACCCCTATTAAACAATCCCCTGGCTCCTTTGTTTACATGGCCAGGGATTCTTCTCATCTATGCCAGACCCTTATCTTATATGTCTGATATAGATGTTCATAGGGGCCCTATAACTGTGCTTGGGAGTTCCCCCATAATTCATACCAGGTGCTTCATATCTGGTATGAATTTTAAAGGAGACACCCAAAACAAACAAACCTTCCGTCTGGTATGGGTTTTAAGGGGGGGGCCACAATGTAAAAATCAATAAAAAAAGCAAGACATCCCCCTAAAAAAGCTCACACCAGAACCTTACCCAAGCATGCAGCCTGCAAGGCCATGGAAGAGGGGGGGTGAGTGTGCACCCCCTTCCTGAACCAACCAGGCTGCATGCCCTCAACAAGGGGAACACCCTGCCAGGGGGAATCCCATGGCAAATCACCTTGTCCCCAGGTTGATGAGAACAAGGGTCTCCTTGCCTGGTGGTTGTAGGGGTCTGTGGGAAAGATACTCAGATACCGCCTTACCTCCATGAATGAGTAAGGGGGTGCATAGTACCCCTATTCATTCACAAAAAATGTAATGCATAAATAAAAACACAGTTTTTGACAAATCCTTTATTTATAAAAAGTCCCATGATGCATATCTATGATTCCAGAAGCCTGCCGAGAGAAAAAACCTGATGACCCTTACTCCACAACACAACTGAAAGCTGCCTGATCTGTTAATGCCAATATAATTAAAGGGATTTAGATATGTGGTCATATTTAGGCAATGATGTAATCATTCTGATCCTTGCCTATTTGGCTATGTGGTTGGTGATACCTGGCCATGCAAGTGAATAGGCCAGGTGATGTCAGTGGTGGGTGCTACCTTAGCAACCATTGACAGCTGGAAGCTGTCACATTCATCTACGCTGAATGCCCTAAACACTTGGCATTTAAACTTACATTGGGATTGAACGCTGAGCTCACCCTTACTCTATAATAACTAATCCTTCCAAGGGAACAAGAAAATTATACTAAAGGAAACCTATAATGAGAGAACTCTAAAATCTGCTATTACCTACCTTCTCCTGAAAAAGCCACAGGCCTCACTGTCATATTGTTCCTTTTGTTTCAGGGCTTCACTGATCTGAAACATATAGCTATGCTAAGCCATTCATTTCAATAGTAAAAGTACTTTCCGCCATAATTATGTTTAGAATTTAGGTTTATTTGTGATTCAGCTGGAGAGCCATAATGTTCTTTTGATCACGTTTTTTTTTTAATTGTGCACCTTCAGTTATGATTTATATTTGCAATAAAGCAGTTTTTATAACTTAAGTAAAACCCTAAAAATATTTTTTTTATGTATTTAAACTTGATTTACTTTTGTGTTATGAAAAAATAAATCTAAAATTTGAAAAACCTGAGAGAATTAATATATCACTTATATTGGTGCTCTGTGTATGTTAAGAGGGACATTAAATAATTAATTTGTGGGATATTCGCTATTATTGTTTTTCTTTCTATTTTAGGGAGAAATCATTGGGATGAAGAAAGTGTGGTCAGTTCTCCTGATCCTGGTTCTGCAAGTGAATCAGGAGACCGGTACCATAATGAGCAATATCAGAATAGTCACCACGAGCCAAGCAAAATTGAAACACTTATTCGAGCAACGCAGCAAATGATTAAAGAAGAAGAAAACAGGTTACAGCTACGTAAATCTAGCCCAGAACAGCTTACTACTATTAATGGAGCAGGGAAAAGAAACTCAGTTTGCTTTGCTAATTTCCAGCAATCACAATTATCTGGAGTTTTGTGTCGAGGTCCACCTGTTGCCAGTACTTCTCCATGTGATCATTTACAGCAAAGAGATGCCAAAATACTGAGCCCACGTGATAATGAATTTGAGATGAGTCCTACAACTATTTCCAGAATAAGCAGTCCAAATTCAGAAAGAATTTCAAAACCAGGAGTAAATATAGGGAAAGACTATTTAAATACAAATGTGTCCCCTCATCAAACGGTGGACCACTCTGTATCACCAACCTACTATAGTGCCCATCGACCATATTTTGATAAACATTCTTACACTTTTACTGGTTATGCACTTGAACATTTATATGATACTGAATCTATTAAAAACTATTCATTGGGGTGCAGTGGATCGCACTTTGACGTGACTTCTCATTTAAGAATGCAACAAGATCCTTCTCAAGTGCACAAAGGTACATCAGTTATTATAACAAATGGAAGTTGATGGAATTGTTTGATATGGTCCATGTATTATAATCTTTTGCAATGGAATTAAATTCACGTAATTGTTACCACCATTTCATGAATTTCAGTGCGCTGGACGTGACAAAAGGATGGTTTACGTTTGCAATTTATATTTAAAGCTCCAACTGTTCAACTTTGAACTAATGTAAATTAGTGGAAGATCAATGATACTATTTGTGCATTCTTAAAAATATAGGAATTTTAATGTAGCTTAAATACAACAAGTGTTTGCTAAATATAATTGCATGTACATAAACACCAGTTTCGGAAAAAAAAAAAAAAAAAGCTAAAACTATGCACAGAGGACTTGAAGCAGAATTGAATGTCTAACTTTATGTATCCAGATGGACAAATGCACATATATTCTTTGTATGTTTAAAATATGAAAGAAAAACAAAAAACAAAATGAAGTGTTACTTTTAGGCATTATATTAATTTTGCTTGATATACATTACATGTTTTTGTCTCCTAATTACGAAAAGGGAATATTTTACTGAAAGAGGTTTGAGGATAAATATTATTTATATATCTGGTACAAATGCCATACCCACTTTTATACATTCCCATACCTAACATTTTTATTGATGTCATCAGTCATATTCACGCCATATGATCAATCCTTGTGCCGAATTATGATTTCACATTTCCAGGCTGTATGCAAACATCATGACAACTAATCAATTATTTTATTTCTCTACCTACTGCAGATTTAAACCATTTTAAAGAGTAGCTATTATTTTCCCTCTAGGACTGCATGTGTGTACTACATTTCCATAGGAAACATTAATGCATGTGACCCCACTGCTTCAAGTACAATATATTTAAATTGAAAAAAAAGTATAATATGCAAAATTCTGTACTTTGTAACAATGTAACACTTTAAAAATGGAATTTCAGAATATGTTTACCATAGTCTCCCAACGTCTGTTTTTTATTATATTCTCATAAAATTGTGTTTCTTAGTTGTTTGGAAAGTAAACATGTCCATCTATTTTAATTTGAAACATTTTAACAACAACATTTTCTGATGAAATTTAGTTACAGTTGCTTGGTCGTTGCAGTAAATCATTGGAGTTGGTAAAACATTCTACATAATTATTTTAATCGTTAACATGTTTATAAATTTTGTGTTTTGTTTCAGATTAGCTTTGTGAAAAATAAGCATTGCTTTATTAGTTTTTCTTGTATCAAAGTGAAATGATGACCAAGTGGTAAAACACAAAAATAATTATTTGCAAAAAATGTTAATAAATGAACCCATTTTATCATTAATAATGACAGTAGTAATATTAAAATAAAAAATAAATTTCAAGGTAATTTGTAGGAACTTTTCATATTAAACTATACATTATACCAATATTTAAACATCAAATTCACAATTTATTTGCATGGTGCTCAGACATAGAATGCTAATAATATTTTAAATAACAAGAGGGATAAAATGAAAGGACTGCTTTAATTTCCAAATTACCTTCTTACAGGGATAAATCCTCTTTCCAAATGGCAAATACTATGCCTATCTATAATGTAATAGCGTTTTTTTATTCAAGGCAATTAACACTCCTAAACTCCATAAGATGTATAGCATGTCCAGTATTCTAAAAAGAGAAAACACAATACTAAAGCCGCATACACATGACCAGAATATTGTACAAAAATACTGCTTTCAGAGCAATCGTAAGGTAATCTGTAGTACACAGCTTTCGTCCGAAATCTTCCGAAGGGACAAACACGCAATTTTTTCTCATACGATACCAGATTGGACGGTTTTTGTTTAATCAGTACAGTTTTCATCTGAGAATACAATACAAATACATTACGAAATTTGCATTCTGTCGTACGAGAATTTTTGTACTTTAGTAACCTATTTGTTTTCAATATGGAGACTAGCATGCAAAAAAAATGGATGATCATTTGTCTGATAATCTCATCATGTGTACTAGGCTTTAGGCATTTTAAAAGGAACCCTGGTATATTGTATTAGCAATTTAAAATATTAATTACAGTCAGACATTCTAAGCTTATTGGCTACTTACCTATCTGCCTCTGTAAAATCTGCAACTACAGTTTAGTAATGTCAAAATGCATGTTAAAGGAATGCAGATAACATTTAGATCTCTTTCTATACAAATATAATTTTAAATAAGTGTTCTGCTGTCTGAGGCACCATACTGACAGCATACTATGTTGATATTCATAATTTGTTCTCTGAACATGACCATTATCTCTACAAGCTATGACAAGTATACTACCTAATATGCCAGAGGATGAGCAATAAAAATGTCATAGCAACATTTAGTTAATGTAAATGTAAGGCTTATAATAGGAGTCATAAACAATGCACCCTGGTTATTGTAAATACTCTCATGTCCAAAAGTGTTGATTGTCATTTTTTTCAATTGGGTGTTATAGATTTTCAGTATGGATTTCCACAGTGTAGGGATATGGTTTAATGGACACCTTATTGAATGATTTGGGGGAGAAGAGATATATTTATCTATGTGCTTCCATTGCTGCAATCTGCTGTTATTTGAAAGTCTCTTGCCAAAATCTTCTGCTTCCAGTTCTTTTGGCTTTTAGAGAACTAAAAAATAATTACATATGCCATTGGAACAGCAGATGCAATGTGGCTTAAAGTAATATAAGTACTTGTATCACTTCACCCCCACCCCGAAAATATAAGTGAAAAAAATAATCTTTTTACGTTTTTCTTTTTTTGTGGGGAAACATGTGTCAACTATACAAGTTAAATAAGTGAAAGTATGACAGGACTGTTGCCAACCTATAAAAATGACCCAGTAAGAAGTGTGCAGCACTTTAAAAATAAAATGTGTGTTTACAATGGAATTAAACAATATCAGATATCAGGTAAAGAAAATATCCAACAGCCTGCCATGTTTGCTTTTATGACTGGTGTCTTAAATTGCATTGAAATATTTATGAAGTCACACTCAGCCTCAAATATTGACATGCCTTGCAATGTATATTTCTAGTGACACTGTACAATATTTTCTGTAACTTGAAGTTTCATTTTGGAATGTAATGTCGGAATTAACTAAACTATGTCAATGATATTGCAAAGTGCTCCCATTTATAATTATTTATATTGTAAATAGCTTCCTGATGTCAATTTCAAGTTCATTGTGAATAATATGTATTTATTATGTGAAGATTTTTTTCTTTTGCTTTGAAATACAGTTAAAATCTTATTTAGAGTGGATTTGTGGTTAATTTTTGTTTGAAAAACTCACCCAACCTTTTTATTAATAATATCACATATATGACATCTAAAATAATTTAGTGTATTACTTTTCATCCTACTTTCAATATAGCTTATGCTTCTGAGATATTATAATGAGGTAATGCAATGGTCCATCAATCCCACATGCTGCGTGACTATGGTTTGGGTATGAGAGGCAAGTTTTCAGTGACTAAACAAAAACTGATTTGTAGCATATGCCCAATGTTCAGTGTGCTATTAATTAACAGCTGAACAGGCTCTATTCAGTTACTAGGCTCCCCACCAGTTTGGTTGGATAACGCATAAGGGATATGTTCAAAAAAAAAATGGGTCTAAAGTTTTTAAAGGATAAAAACAGCATAGAGGTGCAGAATGTGTTTAGCATGTCCATGGGTACCCCTGAAGTCTGGATCTTAGGGTAGGTGTCCATTACATCCTTAAGATAATGCACCACTACCAATATCAGTCAAAAGTTTTTCCAGTGTAAATGTATGTGCCTAGTGATCCTGATGAAGCAGGTTCAAGCTCATTCTCTGTTGTGGAAACTAGTGTAGCTACCTTGCTGAGAAGACTAGTGTAGTAAACTTGCAGTAAATATACTAGAACTGCAGTTTTATAGAAACATAGAACCATAAAAGATTAATGGCTGAAAAAGAATAAGTGGTTTAATGGGTCTGCCCTTCATTATGAAGTTATTTTGTCTTTTCTTTTTCTGACACTTTGTGCTTGTGCTAACAGTTGTTATGCATGTATGACATAAGAAACAGTTATGTTTTGAGGTACCATGTTCCCTGTGAGTAGTGTTGAGTCACCTCTTGTTACATTCCAATGTAATGTAACAGCAGGTATGAGGATTTTCATTAGATATCTATATACATTTTAGCAGCTATACAACTAAACTGAATAGACTAAATGACAGCATGGGAAGTCTGTTGCTTTGAATGAGATTTAAGTCAGCAAATGAGATTGTTGTACAGATACTTATCTAATCAAATAACTAAAACAGAAATAATTTTCACTATCCATAAAAGCAAACATAATGAATGTTATTGAAACATTGCTACAATGTAAAGAAGTGAGTGTACAGCTTGTAAAACAGTGTAAATTTGCTGTCCCCTTAAAATAACTCAACACGCAGCCATGTTAAACTTCCAGTGACCAGTATGAGAGAGTGAGAGCAATAACACCAAATTTAACACACATGCTCCCCATTTACACCTGACACCTTGCAACACTAATAAGTCACAAGACACCAGGGAGGGAAAATGGCTAATTGGGCCCGATTTGGACATTTTCACTTAGGGGTGTACTCACTTTTGTTGCCAGCGGTTTAGACATTAATGGCTGTGTGTTGAGTTATTTTGAGGGGACAGCAAATGCACACTGTTATACAAGCTGTACACTCACTACTTTACATTGTAGCAAAGTGTAATTTCTTCAGCATTGTCACATGAAAAGATATAATAAAATATTTACAAAAATGTGAGGGTGTACTCACTTTTGTGAGATACTGTATCTATCTATCTATCTATCTATCTATCTATCTATCTATCTATCTATCTATCTATCTATCTATCTATCTCTGTTGATGTTTTTCTTTAGAGTACAGGCTGCTATCAGAATTGTTTCCTTGATCTATAAATAGGATTATTCATCAAAATGATTGCTCTATTTACTTGCTTAATAAAAAATGCCGCATTTAGTTTTGACAGCTTTATGCTGGGGGCATTTATTGCATAGTTGAAACAGGTTCCTATGGTATATCAATTTCTATAAAAAGCAGTAAAATGCTTTTAATGAAAGCAAAAGGAAGGGCAGATTAAAACTCTGATCAGCAATATGTGGCCAAATAGAGAAATAGCAATTTCATTGTGTATTGATTTTTAACCTCTGGAGAAATAGATAGCACCAATTTAGTTTAAGGGAAAATAAATCAAGCAAAGAAAGTACCATCAAAAGTGTTAAACAAACACCACCAGCATATCATCATACAATTCACAAAATTTACATTTTTTTTTTCAAACTGGTATGGTCTTTTAGATTAGGGGCACTGTAACCTGTTTACTTTGGAATTACATGTGTTTTCTGTTTTTCACAAATCCATACAAAGACTAGGCCATTAATATTGCATTAGTATCACAGACAGTCAAATGATAAAAAGGACAATTTCAAACTATTTGGCAAGAACTATTCTACTGCAGATTGTTCATAGACCATATACTGAAGGAAGGCCCTCACTGGCTTATTATTATAAATTATTAGAATGACCTTCACATGCTGGCAAAGGAAATATTTACATAGTTATATAGTTTGTGAGGTTGAAAAAGACACAAGTCCATCAATTCCAACCTGTGTGTGTGCTTTTGTGTTAATATTATATTGTATATCCCTGTATGTTGTGGTCGTTTAGGTGCCTATCCAATAGTTTTTTGAAATTATCTATGCTCCCTGCTGAAACCACTGCTTGTGGGAGAGAATTCCACATCCTCACTGCTCTTACTGTAAAGAACCCTTTACACCAGTGGTTCTCAACTCCTGTCCTCGGGACCCACTAACAGGCCAGGTTTGCAAGATTACTGAAATACATCACAGGTGATATCATTTGCTGCTCAGTGATTGCAGTATTCTAGTCTGCATCTCCCCAAGGTAATACTTAAAATCTGGTCTGTTGGTGGGTCCCGAGGACTGGAGTTGAGAACCACTGCTCTACACAGTCTAAGGGTAAACCACATTTCTTCTAATTTTAGTGAATGGCCGTGTGTCTTTTTATATTCCCTTGAGCGAAAATGTTTTATACCTATTGTGGGGTCAAAATTATTGTAGTTGTACATTGAAATCATATTCCCTCTCAAGCGTCTGTTCTCCAGAGAGAATATGTTCAGTGCTCGTAATCTTTCCTCATAACTACGGTCCTCCAGTCCCTTAATAAGCTTTGTTGCCCTTCTCTGGACCTTCTCCAGTTCCAGCACATCCCTCCTGAGGACTGGTGACCAGAACTGGACAGCATACTCCAGGTGCGGCCGGACAAGAGTTTTATATAATGGGAGAATTATTGTCTTATCTCTGGAATTAATCCCCTTTTTAATGCATGCCAATATCATGTTGGCTTTGCTTGCAGCAGCTTGGCATTGCCTGCCATTGCTGAGCCTGTCATCTACAGGGACTCCTAGTTCCTTTTCCATCCTAGATTCCCCCAGAGGCTCTCCCCCTAGTGAGTAATTTGCATTCATATTTTTGGCACCCAAATGCATTATGTTACATTTTTCTACATTAAACCTCATTTGCCATGTAGTTGCCCACCCTGTTAATTTGACCAGATCTTCTTGCAAGGTTTCCACATCCTGCAGAGAAATTATTGCCCTGCATAGCTTAGTGTCACATGTTCCTGATCCGAGGCCAAGATGCTGAGAGAGGCTCCCCTTGCGGCTAAACACAGTATACCCCTGGAGTTGGGAAGGAGTTGGGAACAGGATGTATGGTGCGTAGAGAAGCACAGGTCACCAGGGCTGCAGACAGACTCGAGCAGATGGTCACTGAAAGACCATGTAGACTGGAACTTAGAGGTAGCAGAACTTTCAGCGGGCAGTAGTCTCTAGGAGAGGATGTCTGTAAAGGCCCGGCAGGGGTGCAGCAACTCCGGAAGTGAAGACAGGGAATCCGTGCAGCTGGGTCAGCACGGGCAGCAGCAAAGTGCGAAATCCAGGTCGAGGTCAAACACGGCGAAGCAGAGTTTAGCAAGTATAATCCAGGCAGAGGAGCACGTGCAGGAGGCTGAGAAAGGCAGAGTCCAGTTAGCAAGCCAGGGGTCAAGTACAGGAAGCGTAGTCCACGAGGCAAGCCGAAGGTCAAACACAGCGGAGAAGATCAGGAACAAGGTCGAGGAACAAGCCGGGTCACAACAGAGGCTCAAAACAGGATACAGGACACAGGTTCAGGAACACTGGTGAGCTGAGACAATCCAGCGATTTGTGTGAAACAGAGGCCATCTTTTATAGGTCAGCAAACAGTCTCATTGGTTGCACCGAACACGTGGATTGCGCTGTCCCGAACGAACGTTCGCATGCATGTGTAGATGCTGTCGTTCTGAATGAACGTTCGCACGCATGCGTGTGGGAATGTGGCAATCATGCCTGCTTCTCTGATAGTGCCCCCCCAAGGGGCAGCCTCCGTATGCCCATGCTGGCCATCTTCTCTGGGTGGTCATTGTAGAAAGGTTCCCATGAATTATCTTCTGGGGAGTACCCCTTCCACTTATTGAGGTATTGCATTTGTCTGCCCCTTCTCCTGCAATCCAGAATTGCTTCGATCTCAAATTCAGGTTCACCCTCCACCATAACCGGAGGCGGCGGCAGCTGTTCCCCTCCTGGGAATGGACTTGGAACTGCGGGTTTAAGAAGAGATGCATGGAAGACTGGATGGATTTTGTAAGAGCTGGGTAAAGCCAGTTCAAAGGCTACCGGGTTAATCATCCTCTTAATCTCAAAAGGTCCAATGAATCTTGGTCCCAATTTTCTGGACGGGCAAGTCAGCCTGAGATTCATGGCTGACAACCACACCTTGTCTCCTATCTGGAACATAGGGTTCTCTCTTCTCCCCTTGTCATAGTATTACTTTTACTGGTCCTGGGCCTGCTGCGTAGCCTCCCGAAGCTTTTGGTAATTAGACTGGATAAATTTCAACTGCTCTTGAACTGCAGGAACTGTTGTCTCTGGTAACATGTTGGTTAAAAAGGTAGGATGATAGCCATAGTTAGCCCAGAAAGGAGACTGATTAGTGGTGGTGTGTATGGAATTATTGTAGGCAAATTCTGCGCATGGAAGCAGCGAGACCCAGTCATCTTGGGAATAGGTACAGAAACAACGTAGATATTGTTCTAAAGTTTGATTTGTCCTTTCTGTTTGCCCGTTGCTTTGTGGATGGTAAGCGGAAGAAAGGAAAACCTCAATGGACAGGGATCTGCACAAGTCCTTCCAGAATCTAGAGGTGAACTGGGCCCCTCTGTCAGACACTATGTTATTGGTCTGACCACCTCTTTGATGAATGTATTGGCGGTCTCTGTAGCAGAGGGTGTTCCTTTCATCGGCAAAAAGTGTGCCATTTTAGAGAGACGATCCACTACCACCAGGATGGCAGTGAATCCCTCTGAAGGGGGCAGGTCAACAATGAAGTCAATGGAGATCTTCTTCCACGGTTGTTCAGGGACCGGTAGCAGCCTTAGCAAACCCCACGACTTGGCGTTGGGCCCCTTGTTCCGCTGACAAATAGAGCAAGAATTAACATAGTTCTTGCAGTCTTGCCTCCAGCTGGACCACCAGAAGGAATGTTGGATCAGTTCAGCATTTTTTTGCGTACCGAAGTGACTTGCGAGTTTGTGATCATGAAGTGTCTTTAGAACCTGCAACCTTACTTGTTGGGGAACAAAAATTTTATTCTGGAACCACAGCAACCCCTCTTGTCTCCTCAAGGTAGAGGTTTCAGATTCTGCAAACTGGCTGGAGGCTTGTCTGATTGCAGTCTTAAGATCAGGCTGTATGAGCAAAACATTTTGTGCAGACAGGGTGTTTCGGGTTCGATGATGTCAGGGGCCTCTGGGAGTATCTGTGATAAAGCATCAGCTTTGCCATTCTTGGAGCCTGGACGATATGATAGGTGGAAATTGAACCTGGAGAAAAATAATGCCCATTTGCAGTCCTGAGGTACTCAAGGTTCTTGTGATCTGTAAAAATCATGATGGGATGAGCAGCACCTTCCAATAAATATCTCCACTCTTCCAGGGCAAATTTAATAGCCAATAATTCTCGGTCACCCACATCATAATTCCTCTCAGGAGGGGTCATTTTCCGAGAGGTGAAAGCCACAGGGTGGAGAAGAGCTTTTGGTCCTTGACGCTGCAAAAGAATGGCTCCTGTTGCTACTTCTGATGCATCAACTTCCAAAACATACAGCAGAGCAGGGTCTGGATGCTGCAGTACTGGTGCTGAGGTGAACTGACTTTTGAGTTTATCAAAGGCAATCTGTGCTTCTGGGTTCCACTGAAACCGGCCTTGCTTACGCGTGAGCTGCGTAATGGGTGCAATGATTGCAGAAAATCCCTTCACAAACCTGCAGTAGAAGTTGGAAAAGCCAATGAAATGTTGGACCCCCTTCTTATCTGATGGTGCTGGCCAATCCAGAATAGCTTTTACCTTCTGGGGATCCATTGCGATTCCTCCTGTAGAGAAGACAAAACCTAGGAACTGGATAGTGTTTTTTTCAAAGTCACATTTCTCTGCTTTAACAGAGTTCATGTTTCCGGAGGGTTGCTGTCACGGTCCTGACGGTGGAGTGTGTCTTGTGCAGGGAGCAACCGCTCTTGCGCACCCGATTCTGGGACCCCTGATAGAGCAGACAGGATGTCCAAGAGTGCAGGATGGCACGAGGGCTGGAAGGCCACTGATGGTGATGTGAAGATCCAGAAGGTCGTGCAGATCAGAGGAATGGTCGTGCAGGCTGGGTCGGCAACGGGCTGGCTGTGCGGTACAAAAGGGTTAAGCAGAAGGATCGTCAAGTCCAAGCAGGGTTGTTATCAAGCAGGCAGCAGAAGTACAGGAGGATCAGGCAATCGGGTGGTCGTAGGAAGCCAGGGTCGGTGCAGGTAGCAATCAGCAGGTCAGGGCTAGCCGGGTCAAACAGGAAACAGGCAATCTCAGGAAACAGAGGTAGAGCTGGGGCTCACAGGTCACTAGACGCTGTAGAATGGACAGCACTTGCTGCTGGGCTCCACAGGTCTTAAATGGAGCCGGCGCGCGCGAACGCGCACGGACGCACACAAACGCACACAGGTGCGCGCACCACTGCGGAAAAGGGGGCAAGGCACCAAAAACACCCGGACACTTGGTGTTCCTAACAGTTGCAAGTACTTTCTTAACATGTGTACGATGCAATTCCAAGGTGGCCGAAAAGGTAAGAATATCGTCGAGATAGACGATAACAAAATTGTCCAGGAACTCTCTGAAAATGTCATTGACCAAATGTTGCAATGTGGCCGGGGTGTTACAAAGTCCAAATGGCATGACCAGATATTCATAGTGTCCAAAATGTGTTCTGAAAGCGGTCTTCCATTTGTCTCCCTCGCGGATACAAATGAGATTGTATGCACCCCGGAGGTCAAGCTTAGTGAAGATCTGGGCCATGCAGAATCGTTGAAAGAGTTCAGGGATGAGAGGAAGCGGGTAACGATTCTTGATGGTGATTTTGTTGAGATCTCTTTAGTCAACACATGGTCTTAGGGTCCCGTCTTTCTTCCCTACAAAAAAGATTCCAGCTCCAGCAGGTGAGGAAGAAAGCTGGATGAACCCTTTCTCGAGGTTTTCATCAATGTATTCCCGTAAGGCCTCCAACTCGACTTCGGACAAATGGAAGATTCATCCGAAGGGAATCTCAGCCCCGGGCAAAAGTTCAATTGGACGATCGTATGGTCTGTGAGGAGGCAGATGATCAGCTCCTTTCTTATCAAATACATCCATAAATTTGTGGTAAGCGGAGGGGACCTCCAGATTTAAACTGGATGGAGGCTGGAGAGCTAGACAGGTAGCAGGTTTGCTGGTGGCCGGGATGAAGCAGTGCTGTGAACAATAGTCAGTCCAGTTCTTTCTTAATCCAGTTTATTTGTGGATTGTGGGCTTGCAACCATGGGAGACCAAGGATGATAGGGAACATAGGTGAACGGATGATGTCAAAGCAGAAGAACTCCTGATGGCCTGAGTCTGTACTGGTAAAGATGGGTTTAGTTTCTTGAGTGACGGGTCCTGAGCAAGGTAAAGAGCCGTCAGCCAGGTGTACTTGCAAAGTATGCCTTTTGTTGTGAAGGGGCACACATCGTCTCTTAGCCAAAGCAGAGTCCAGAAAACAACTGCATGCCCCTGAGTCCACAATTTCCAGAAGCCGAATCTCCTCTTCTGCCACCCGTAGAGAGACAGGGAGGACCACGTGTGTCACTGAGGGACCAATAACCTGAAAGTTCATAACATGTGGGGGTCTTGGCTTACTGGGCCTGACAGGGCACTTGTGGAGGTAATGACCTGCTTCCCCACAGTACAGGCACAAGTTGGACTGTCTCTGCCGTTGTCTTTCCTCCGGAGTGAGAGGGGACCGGACCAGTCCTAGTTGCATTGGTTCCCTCTCAGGCACAGTGGCAGGAGCCCAGCTGGGGGATGATGTATGGATTGATGGAACCTGAGGCAGTGGATGGAGTTTGGTTTGGTTTGGTAACGCTCAGACCGCCGCTCCCCCAGGCGTCAATCCAGCGTGATGGTTAACTGGATCAAGCCTTCTAGGGTAGCGGGGGTCTCTACTCGGGCTAGTTCATCTTTGAGAGTCTCTGAGAGCCCCTGGTGGTACTGGTAACGGAGAGCCGCCTCATTCCGTCCGGTGTCAGCGGACCATTTCCGGAACTCCACGGTATAGTCCTCTACCGGTCATCGTCCTGGAACAGGTTATGCAGGACTGATTCTGTGGTGGCGGTACGTTGGGGATCATCGTACAGCTGTTCCATCGCTTCAAGGAGAGAGGCCATGGAATTTAGTATGGAGCTTCTTTGCTCTAGTAGGTGGTGGGCCCAAGCCTGGGGTTCATCAGAAAGCAGAGATATAATAAAACCTACTTTAACAGTCTCTGATGAGAAGGTTCTGGGCTGGAGGGCCAGGTAAAGCTGACAGGCATTTTTAAAGGACTTAAATTTCCTTCAGTCCCCTAGGAAGCGTTCAGGTGTGGGAACTCTGGGTTCTGGAGCTGGCAACATCACAGTAGGAACCGAATTGGAAGGCTCTTGAGGTGGGATGGCTGTAACTGAGCTGGTAGAGGGTGCTTCTGCATCAACAGGAACAAAGGACACAGCAGAATGTGGTAGGCAACCCTCTAACTGGAAATAGTCCTCCTGTAGCTTTTGGATTGCCTGGGTGACAGAGGTGACCTGTTGGCAAAGTGCTTCGATGGGGGAGCCATCCCTGTCGGCCTCTGACATGGCTGGATTGTACTGTCACGTACCTGATCCGAGGCCGAGATGCTGAGAGAGGCTTCCCTTGCGGCTAAACGCAGTATACCCCTGGAGTTGGGAAAAGGAGGTATGGTGCGTAGAGAAGCACGGGTCACCAGGGCTGCAGACAGACTCAAGCAGATGGTCACTGGAAGACCGTGTAGACTGGAACTTAGAGGTAGTAGAACTTCCAGCAGGCAGTAGTCTCTAGGAGAGGATGTCTGTAAAGGCCCGGCAGGGATGCAGCAACTCTGGAAGTGTAAACAGGGAATCCGTGCAGCTGCGTCAGCACGGGCAGCAGCAAAGGGCAAGTCCGAAATCCAGGCCGAGGTCAAACACGGAGAAGCAGAATTTAGCAAGTATAATCCAGGCAGAGGAGCAAGTGCAGGAGGCTGAGAAAGGCAGAGTCCAGGTAGCAAGCCAGGGGTCAAGTACAGGAGATCAGGCAGATGCGTAGTCCGTGAGGCAAGCCGAAGGTCAAACACAGCGGAGAAGATCAGGAACAAGGTCGAGGAGCAAGCAGGGTCACAACAGAGGTTCAAAACAGGATACAGGACACAGGTTCAGGAACACTGGTGAGCTTAGACAATCCAGGGATTTGTGTGACACAGAGGCCACCTTTTATAGGTCAGCAAACAGTCTCATTGGTTGCGCCGAACACGCGGATTGCGCACGCATGCGTAGATGTGGTCATGCCGAACACGCATGCGTGTGGGAATGCGTCGATCATGCCTGCTTCTCTGATACTTAGTATTGTCCGCAAATACAGAGATCATTTATCCCATAGTCCAGATAGTTTATGAATAAATTAAACAGGATTGGTCCCAGGACAGAACCCTAGGGGGACCCCACTCTCCACACCGGACCATTCTGAGTACTCCCCATTTATTACCACCCTCTGAACTCGCCCCCGTAGCCAGATTTCAATCCATGTACTCACCCTTTGCTTCCATGCTGACAGACCTTAGTTTGTACAGTAGACACTTATGGGGAACTGTATCAAATGCCTTTGTAAAATCCAGATACACCACATCTACAGGCCGTTTTCATTACTAAAATCTTGTATGTAATCCCCTATCATCCCCTCCAAGAGCTTGCATACTATTGACATTAGGCTAACTGAACCTGTACCAATATAGTGAGTTAATTTACCACTAAACAGTTTTGTGTCTATTTCCTGGTACTAACTCACAGCCAAGTTAAAGGTATCTATGCTTGTGTTCTTGTAAGTGCTTGCAGTGACTTTCACTTAACCAGGTGGGTCAGAGGGGCTGAGGTTGTTCTTGGAGTTGAGGGCTAGTGCTACAGAAAAGGAAGAGAACTGCCTGAAGATAAAATCCTTCAACTTGACCTGTATAGAAGAATATTAACTATATGTAAAATATGTCAATTCTGACCAAAATGACTACTAAAGCTCTGTGTATCATAAGCATGTCTTGTTTTTTCTTTTAACCCTGTCATCAGGCCCTGCGCTCCACTTTTAAACTTGGATAGTCAGACCATTTTTGCAATTATTAAATTTTTTTACTTACAGCTTTCAGAGTTTGTTTAAGATCCCAAAACAATGCATTTTTTGAAAGCATAGGAAAGGTAGAATAAAAAGAAGGTGCTACTGATTTTGTAGTTCCCGTGATAGTTGTACAAATGCTTATCAAATTGACATTTTGGCTAAAAGTACAATAAAATCATTATTAGCGGACAAAAACATAACATAGATTACAGAGTTCCTACTAAATCTAAAATATCAAATTGTATTGAGTTAATCAATGGGGTTAATTTACTAAACCTGGAGAGTGCAAAAGCTGGCGCAGCTGTGCATGGTAGCCAACCAGCTTCTAATTTCAGCTTGTTCAGTTAAGCTTTGACAATAAAACCTGGAAGCTGACTGGTTTCTATGCAGAGCTGCACCAGATGTTGCACTCTCCAATTTTAGTAAATCGACCCCTATGTGTGTGAATGAGGTCTTGGGGAGTCATTAACATGGGCATTGTAAATCAAGCAGTTTGTTTATGTGGCCTATGTGATGCAGCAGCTACAAGAAACCTGTGATGAACATGTGATGAGCAGCCACAGGACCAAATTTGACAGACATTTGCAGGTGTGAGTAGTATGCATTCAGGGCCACTCACCTGAGACAGAACATCTGCCAAATTTGCAACGGCAGCTGTGTTTATACAGCTGCTGCATCACCATAAAAGGGTCACTGTAGCCACACAAACAAACTGCTCAGCCACATATTTATAAATTGTTTATTTATAATTTTTTTGTTTTTAACATTTCTATTGTGCAGATTTAGTGAACTATCAGGTCTTTTGAGACAGAGAAAATAATTGAGGACACAAAGTCCTCAATCCCTTTATTTTTAGCCTTAGCTGCGCTGAAGAATGAATGAACAGAAAGTGTTCTGTACAATGGCCCCCTGTTCATTCACAAAAGAAGCATAGTAAACAGAGCTTACTATGTTTCAGTTATTAATGAACAGTGAGTGATCAGTACCCACCACTCACTGTGTTCATTCAGGAAAAGAAGGTGTCAGTAAACATGACATGTTTACACCCCACACTCCATCCTGAAACAAGCTCCTGTCGTGCCCCAACAGCAAATGACAGCTGTCAGGAGGGAGACGAGGAGAAGCCAGCAGGCTGTGGGGAGAGCCAGGGGACCATTGCTGAAGGGGGTGGAGTTCTAAAATAGGGGGATCCAAGGGGTGGGGGATCTTTCCTGGCTATCTGATCCACCTGTGGCTTCCCCTGCAGCAGATAATAGATGGCAGGAGAGAGAGGAGGAGAAGCTAGCAATAATGAAGGAGGGACACTGTGGGATCAGTGCTACGGGGGGAGGGGTCAGATCAAACAAAATCAAGGAAATTTCCTGCTCAACTTACCGACTAGTCTGCAACCAACCAAATTATCCTGTCTAACAGTATGCGTTAAAAACAGGGTTTTAGTTTGCACACATTTGCAAATAAATGCATAAGCTGCAGAGCCCCATCATGGCACCCCGGTATTATTTGCAGCCCTAACTTTAAATTTTGAGAGCCTCCACAGTGGAAGCACATTGTGGAAGTACAGCTAGGAATTTCCTTGGTTTTGTTTGACATGTGTTGCCCTTCCATGTGTTCCTTGCTGCAAAGGCCAATTATAGGTGGGGGCAGTGGCCATTTGTTTGTACTGTTGGAATACTGGTGAGGGGGCACACTGGACACCTTCATTGCCATTGTGCTATATGCTGGGTGTCCTGTGTGCCCCTGTGCCTTTAAGGAGGAGTGGGCTCCCTCCAGGCTCACATGCTCTCTGCCTATCAATTATAGTACATGTACTTCCACTGTGGAACCTAACTGTGTGCCAACAATACACCTGTTTTTAACGCATACGGTTAGACAGGATAATTTGTTTGGTTTCAGGCTGGTCGATATGTGTTCCTTGCTGCAAAGGCCAGTTATAGGTGGGGGCAGTGGCCATTTGTTTGTACTAGGAGCAGGGTTAGAGCAGTGGGGATGGAGAATGGCAGCAGCAAGGGCACTTTGGAGAATTGGTGGCAGAGGTGTCAGATGCCTTGAGATCATGGATTGGGGGAGATAGGACAGCTGCAGTGACGGCAGGGGCGGGGGGGGGGGTCACATTTTAGATTAATAGCTGCTATCAGTAGCTTGTCAGCCACTGATGGCAGCTATACTTTTATTCAGCAAAGTCTTCTGATCACTTTTACTGACGGGTAGGAATCTTTTGGGCAATCTCTACCCATGATATTTATATACTTTTTGTGTATCAGTCTAAGGGCTGTGCTCTACATATATCCAAGGACTGACATTCAGGGGTCCAAGTGGTCACCGTGCTCCCCTTGGTGTGATGGAGAATCTGGGTTCCGATCTGCTTGTGGGCTAGATAGTGACAATCACACATGTTTTTTAACTACTACAGCTTTCTCCTCATGATCATTATTATCTATTCACTTGTGAGTACAGATACAGTATCTCACAAAAGTGAGTACACCTCTCACATTATTGTAAATATTTTATTAAATCTTTTCATGTGACAACACTGAAGAAATGACACTTTGCTACAATGTAAAGTAGTGAGTGTACAGCTTGTATAACAGTATAAATTTGCTGTCCCCTCAAAATAACTCAACACACAGCCATTAATGTCTAAACTGCTGACAACAAAAGTGAGTACACCCCTAAGTGAAAATGTCCAAAGTGTCAATATTTTGTGTGGCACCCTTATTTTCCAGCACTGCCTTAACTCTCTTGGGCATGGAATTCACCAAAGCTTCACAGGTTGCCACTGGAGTCCTCTTCCACTCCTCCATGACGACATCATGGAGCTGGTGGATGTTAGAGACCTTGTGCTCCTCCACCTTCCATTTGAGGATATCCCACAGATGCTCAATAGGGTTTACGTCTGGAGACATGCTTGGCCAGTCCATCACCTTTACCCTCAGCTTCTTTAGCAAGGCAGTGGTCATCGTGGAGGTGTGTTTGGGGTCGTTATCATGTTGGAATACTGCCCTGCAGCCCAGTCTCCGGAGTGAGGAGATCATGCTCTGCTTCAGTATGTCACAGTACATGTTGGCATTCATGGTTCCCTCAATGAACTGTAGCTCCCCAGTGCCGGCAGCACTCATGCAGCCCCAGACCATGACACACTTGTCTTTGTACTCCTCACCGGTTGCCACCACACACGCTTGACACCATCTGAACCAAATAAGTTTATCTTGGTCTCATCAGGCCACAGGACATGGTTCCAGTAATCCATGTCCTTAGTCTGCTTGTCTTCAGCAAACTGTTTGCTGCCTTTCTTGTGCATCATCTTTAGAAGAGGCTTCCTTCTGGGATGACAGCCATGCAGACCAATTTGATGCAGTGTGTGGCATATGATCTGAACACTGACAGGCTGACCCACCACCCCTTCAACCTCTGCAGCAATGCTGGCAGCACTTATACGTCTATTTCCCAAAGACAACCCCTGGATATGACGATGAGCACGTGCACTCAACCTCTTTGGTCGACCATGGCAAGGCCTGTTCTGAGGGGAACTTGTCCTGTTAAACTGCTGTATGGTCTTGGCCACCGTGCTGCAGCTAGTTTCAGAGTCTTGGCAATCTTCTTATAGCCTAGGCCATGTTTATGAAGAGCAACAAATCTTTTTTTCATATCCTCAGAGAGTTCTTTACCATGAGGTGCCATGTTGAACTTCCAGTGACCAGTATGAGAGAGTGAAAGTGATAACACCAAATTTAACACACCTGCTCCCCATTCACGCGTGAGACCTTGTAATACTAACGAGTCAAATGACACCGGGGAGGGAAAATGGCTAATTGGGCCCAATTTGGACATTATCACTTAGGGGTGTACTCACTTTTGTTGCCAGTGGTTTAGACATTAATGGCTGTGTGTTGAGTTATTTAGAGGGGACAGCAAATTGGCACTGTTATACAAGCTGTACACTCACTACTTTACATTGTAGCAAAGTGTAATTTCTTCAGTGTTGTCACATGAAAAGATAGAATAAAATATTTACAATAATGTGAAGGGTGTACTCACTTTTGTGAGATAACATTTATAAAATAAGATAGAAAAGTACACTGTTGTGACT